>QRFJ01002244.1:272401-334858 GCA_006176705.1 Cocos nucifera | reverse complement strand
ATGAATTGCCCATATGCATCAGTCAAGGATTGCAGAATAATATCGTTCTGCAAATCCAAGTCCAACTTCACACCGAGCTTCTCAAGCTCTTCCATGTCCTTGATCATTGTCAGACAGTGATCTTGGACTGACTGCCCATCACGCATCTTAGCCTTAAAAAGTCATTTTCGTGACTTGATATTTGGCTGCGCGACTCTGTTCACCAAACATCTCCTGCAGGTGAGCCAACATTTGGCGAGCAGTCCCGATATCTTCATGTTGGCGCTGGAGCTCATCAGACATCGAGCCCAACATGTAGTATCTGGCCTTATTGTCTTCGTCAATCCATTTTTCCAGAGACGCTCTCTGTTCAGTGGATGGACGAGCTGGTAAGGTGGGAGGGTCCTGGTCCAAAACATGTGTTAACTTCTCTGAACCCAAAACAATTTTGTAGTTCCTGAGCCAATCTTTATAATTGGGTCCAGTCAGTCTATGTGTGTCTAGGATACGTGCCAGTGGGTTGGACGCAGACATTTTCCTGTAGAGAGTCAAAGATTCTAGTTAGATACTGTAATTTTGACTTGACCAATTTGTTTAGGGATTTTATTTTTAAACAAATTAGCTCCCACTATTTTCTCGGATCCCTACACTCCCTCTGTAGAGATGCGAAAATCTCCGCGATTGATGATTTCTAGTGGGTGGTGCGGTCTCACCAACTGACTCATCACCTCACCTAACAGTTATTGGTGATGGGTTAGCCAATGAGTGAACAACTCTTGTTCAATGATTCTCTAATCATGGTGCACCCAAACTTGGTCTCTAATTCATGAATCTCACCGTATCCGGAATATTGATCCACTCCTTAGTTAAGTCAGACCCACCATTTGCATAGACTGGGTTCCTAATTGGGTCTCTCACCGTATCCGGAATATTGAGCCCAACTCATCCTCCAGCCCATAGCATCCAATGCCTAATAGACATGGTTGCGTCTTCCCGGTGCAACTGAGCCACTGTATCCAGCCGAGAACAATCAACCCCGGGAAGGGCCCGCACGTCTACAATGGTGGAAGACCTCGGACTTAATCTTTTCTTAGGGAGAATTGATTCAGGTCTCATTAAACTAGACTTGGCTTAGTCATAACAATTATGACTAACCTAGTGGCATGGGTCAGCTCGGATTATTGACCACCTCAGATCAGAACTGTGTCAACAGATATGGCCAGGTAAGTGAGACCGGTGGAAGGAATATGCCGTTAACTCGCACAAGAACGCATTCAGGTCGAGTAGCTTCCAATTAAAAACCAGTCGGTCGTCTGTGCCAAACTTACCTTAGACACCAAATTGTTGAGTCAGAACCAATTGGGTTAGCCTACAATCCAGACTCTAACCTCTGAGCCTAATTAGGTCTTGCTTGATCGTGACTCGATCTTGACCCAGACTTAATCCTATTAGGCTGGTCAATTTAAGCATTGTTGATCCCATCTAACCAACTCTTGATTCGGTTTGATCAACCGCTTAGACCTAATTGAGCTACCCAAGCCCGAACCCAGTATTATGAATATGTCTTAGATCTGAAATTCTCAATTTTAGACCTAATTAATATTCCATAAACTTAATTCTTAATTAAGTTGGGTTCATAAACAAAATATGCACAATAAATCCTAGGGTTTCAGGATCTAGGGTTTTGCAGAAAGTAAGTTTTGGGTTTCTGATTAAGGACGAACACGCAGCACCCCTACACGTCATAAGAACACCCCATCGAATGGGAAGAGAGGGCCTTTAAACCCTTCTTCGTTCTTATGACCGGACGGCCAAGAGGAACGCCTTAATCAGGAACATGTCAATACTACAAAACAGTTATCAGATCTATATCATATATCTCATATACAAATTTAGATCTAATCAATGGCATATTTTGCATACATCTCATGTATCAAATCATGCATGTTTTCAGATCTAAATTATCACATAATAATCTAAAAAATTAGATTTAAATTGATCTAATCAAAATAAATTCTAATCTAGACAATTATGTAGAACTATTCTACAACTAGTCTAGTCATGCATCTATCATATCTCATATGATATTTAAAATTAAATAATTTTTATTTGCTGTTTATCAGATGTTATTATAACACTTATAATATCAGAAAATAGTAAATAAGAAGATCTAAAATATGATTTAATCAGATTAAATCAAAGACATGCAAAACTATTCTATAGAACTATTCTATTCTAGAACTAGTCATGCATATCTTCATGTTCTTAGATCCAAATCATTTAATTTTAATTTTTCTGATTTCAGATCTGATCACATCTCATGTGACATCTGAAATCACTTTATTTTCTAATTAAAATAAAATTAAAATCAGATCTAAACAATTTTAGAACCATGGCTCTGATACCAGTTGAAGGGAAATCCTGATTTCCCGGTCCAGGTTCGTCCAGATCTGATTAGATCAAGAGATATATTTCAAAAATTTTCTCTTGATCTCAATCAGATCTTGATATGTTTCAGATCTGATTCTTATTATTTTAATAAATAAAATAAAATAAGATAAATTAAATCAAATTTCAATTTACCTGATTTGGGTAATCCTATTACCCTGTAGATGATCCTGATTGCAGCGGAAGGTTCTGGATCTTAGCCACGCAAGCGCCTGGCCTCTACCGGTATCCACTCGGGTTGGATCTGGAGATCCTCTTCTTCTCTATCACACCTCCAAAAATCAGATCTGGATCTGATCTGGAGGATCTTCAAAACTCTTTTGAAGATCTGCAGTCGTCCTTTTGCAGCAGCGCAGCCTTCTTGCTTTTGATCGCCTTTCCTTGATCTGAATCGCACCAAACTAAGTCCAAAACACCTTTTGGACGTGGAGAGCAAGGAGGAGAAGAGACTATGGCATGGAGAAGGAGGGGAGAGGCAGCCTTGGGGCGTATCTAATAGCATTGGAATTAGGGTTGGGCGCAGGGTCTTATTTATAGACCTCTTGTGATCCAACTCCTCTTCCTCTCAACCAATCACAACCCTTTGTGAAATCAGATCTAAATCTGATTGGTTGGAATAGAGACCCCTGGATTCCTCCTTAGAGGGCGCCTAAGACCAGTCAAACTGGATTCTTAGTAGAACTCTGATTGGAATCCAAAAGGGAGGTGGAGTCCTTGTCCAACAAGGACTCCTAGGCGCCTCCTACTTGGGCTCACGCCACCCTTGGCGTGCGCCCTTCTCCTTGCCAGGTTCTGGCAGGGGGACAGGCCCCCACCAGCTCTCCAATAGGTGCATGACATGTGGTCAAAAGTCAAAGGGTCAATGGTCAACGTTTGACCAGTCAAAGGTAGACTTTTGACCAAAGTCAAAGAACAAGAAATGGCAGGTGACCAAAAATGGCAGGTAATGTCTTACAAATAAGACAACCTATTCTGACTTGGACAACCTCCAGTCAGACCATATGAAGGCCTCTGATTGAGCACAAACTCCTTTGGCTCAGTCAGGACAACTTATTTATGATAGTAAAAGAAGAACGTTAGGTTCAATCGAGTGCTAGCACGATTTCCTTGAACCTAATTGAATCTCATTCAGATCAATTGAACTAGATCAGTTCAATTGATGATCACCAGATTCAAACCCTTGTTTGTGTGACCCAGTTAGGTTCAGTTCTGTATGGTAATGGGATATGTCATGATCTCTATCATAGACATCATCGAAACTCCTTTCGATGGATCAGAACTCTTCTGATTCGAACAGCTAGAATGATCGATCATCTAAATCATTCTAATTGCTCCCAAAATCCACCAGTGACACCTAGCAGTATATGGTGGCAACCCATCAGAGCTGAATGCGAACCTCTTGGTGCAGCTACCTGTGTGATTAAGTTCTTCTATCTTGAGCCCCGATCAGATTAGGGTTAAGGTGAACTCGTCAAACCCTAGTCTCTGTCATATGATGTAATCATTCGATTCGAGTCCAATGTGAAAATCTAAATAGAAACTCTTTCTATTATTTCACTCTGCCATGGCCATGGGCTTCTGGACTTGATTCTCATGATCATCATAGGGCTACTCCTCTACCACCGAGGTAGATAGATCCCATCTTGATGCAATCCAGTTCCTACAATGAACATGCTATAGCCAACATACACCTCAGGGTTCCATATGGCTAGGAGACCGAGTAATGGTGTAGTCAAACTATAACACCCTCAAGGTGAACTGCCGATGCATCTCAGGTCAAAGAACCAGACACACTACTGCAGCATCGAGTCAGTCATTGACGAGAAGGTAGACTTCCTAATGACTACTCGAGGTGGTCACGCTCAGTGCCCTCGTTCTCTAACGAGTACCTGTACTCTCGCTCCGGTGTCTCCACACCGTAGACTCAAGACTCATCTACTAAAGAGAAGCGATCGTACACCAACCTTCCGGATCAATCACCATCCTCGTGATGATCCTATGGTCGGGAGCTGTTTATGAGTTAATAATGATTATTCATGTCTTAAATTTTCAACTCTTGAAAATATGAATTATCATTACCATTAACTCAAAGGATGTATCACAGACACTAAATACACATGTGTGATAGAAAATAACCCATTTCATTAATTATAGTCAAAATTATAATTTTGCCCCTAGAAGTGTATTACAAGTGTCAGCCAATTCTGGCTTCTAGGGCACATATATCTAACACAGTATCCAACTTTATTGAACCCATTTGGGGTTGAATTTATATCTCAGAAAAAGATTTTCTGATTTCACAAAATATTTTATCTTGATCAAATTACCTATTTAAATCAAAAGAAAATTATATGAAAAGGTTCTTGTCCAATCTTCTTATTGCTAATATCTCACCATTCATACTAAAATAAGAATACCAAATTTTTAGACCCATACTTTAGTTCTATAATATATATCAATACACTAAGATATTCAATCTTCTTTTCTCCTTCATATTCTATCATAGCAATCACTATTCTGATCTGTCTTTGCATCTTAAGCTCTCTTATATAAAATTTCATTCCTCCACATAGGATGCATGGTGGTTAACCCTTCGATTGGGATTATATGCTAAATTGTACAACTTATCAATCGTATCCTTTTTTTTATTGAAATGCATAGATTTCATCTACAACATAACATCAAAATTATGTTGGTTCAAATAATTAATTTTATAATTATTAAAATATGATGAATACTAGTGAAACTTATATGGTCTCCAAATTATTTTACAAATTTTCTTCTATATCGGTTATCAACATCTGTATTATACTTTTTGGATAGTATACTCTTGTACTTATTGTAACAAGTTATGACTTTTAATTTTACATCGACATAAAACAATTAGTTAGAATACTAAAAAATATGCTAAGATGGTACTTACTCAATGAAATCTTTAATTTTTTTATAATTATTTAGAATATAGAAATATATCTTGGATAGCTTATTCACATCCATAAACTCACTACAAGAAAACTAGATTTTTATGATGAAATTATTTACAACAAAAATAATTTTATTACAAATAATGGTATTTATGATGAAAAAATTTTTCTATCATAAATAATAAATTATTTATGATAAAAAATATTTTTTATTATAAATAATTAAGTATTTATGATGAAAAAAATTTTATATCATAAATACTTAATTATTTATGATGAAAAAGCTTCCATCATAAATAATTGATAAAAAAATAGTAATTTAAAAAAAATAAAAGGGTAGATTATTTATGATGGAATTTTTTCCATTATAAATAATTGAATATTTTTGATATAAATTGGATTTATATCATAAATACCTAATTATTTATGATAAAAAAATTCATCATAAATAATTGATGAAAAATTAAAAATTAAAAAATAAAAGATAGATTATTTATGATATAATATTTTTTATTATAAATAATTAGGTATTTATGATGTAAATTAGATTTGCATCATAATACCTAATTATTTGCAATGAAAGAAATTCATTGTAAATAATCAATGAAAAATCAATAATTTAACAAAATAATCTATCCAATAGATTATTTGTGATAAATTTTTTTTCATCATAAATAATTGGTGTTTACGACGTAAATTACATTTGCATCACAAATACCTAATTATTTATAATTAGATATTTGGGATGAAAAAATTCCATCATAAATAATAAAAAATTTAGTAATTTAACAAATAAAAGAATAGATTATTTATGATTAAATTTTTTTCATCATAAATAATTGGATATTTATGATGTAAATTAAATTTTCATTGCAAATACCTAATTATTTGAAGTAAAAAAATTATCATAAATAATAGATGAAAAATTAGTAATTTAAAATATAAAAGGATAGATTATTTATGATGAAATTTATTTTCAACATAAATAGTTAGGTATTTATGTTGTAAATTAGATTTATATCATAAATACCTAATTATTTATGATAGAAAAGCTTCCATCATAAATAATCAACCAAAAATTAGTAATTTTTAAAAATAAAAGGATAGATTATTTGTGACAAATTTTTTTCATCATAAATAATTAGATATTTATGATATAAATTAGATTTGCATCATAAATACCTAATTATTTATGATAAAAAATTATCATAAATAATTAATAAAAAATTAGTAATTTATGATGAAAATTTTTTCATTGCAAATAATTAGGTATTTATGATATAAACAAAATTTACACCATAAATAACTAATTATTCATGATGAAAATTTTTATTATAAATAATCAATAAAAAATTAATAATTTAAAATTTATAATTTTTATCCCATGCCCATGGCTCATCGGGACAGCAGGCATAGATGCATCGCACACAATCGATGCAATGGGATGGAGAGGCACAAGCACGTCCATTGCTAGCTAGCTCACGGGCGAGCTGGGGCAGCACATCCAGCACCACCACTTGCACCTACGATGCCATAAAGATGGTCATCAATGCCCACTTGCGGCTTTGTACCCTTGCATGGTCCACCATGTAGATGGCGCTGCATGCATGTGATTCAACATTTGGATGCACCACTGCACTCGCACTTCCGCTACCATCGAGTTGATTGTTGGCCCACCACTCGAATAAAAATAAAAAATTTAAAAAAATAAATATCAGATTATTTGTGATAAAAATATTACATCATAATTAGTTTAGTATTTTTTATTTTTTTAAATAATTAGTATTTTAAAAAAATATTTTTTTTATTTTTCTTTAAATATGATATAATTTTAGACTTTAAAATTCTATTCATCATTTATTATTTAAATAATTATCGCTAGAGTATCGTCATAAAAGGCCATCTTGATCCAATAGTTCTAGTTATGTCGATCAATAAAATTTGATTTTGATGGATACAAAGGACCGTATGATGATCTGATAGATAGAGATCACTGATGGATCCAAAAAATTATAATAATAATCTTGATAATATTTATAACATACTATCAAAATTTTATTTTAATTAGAGATCATTATCATGATTAATTTAGCACAAAATTTTTTGGATGATCAAAAGACCAAATGGCATTCGATTATAAAATGATATTTTAGATAAATATTTTTTGATACTATTTTGATCGTCTGTATGGTGGTGATCATAAAATCAAAATTCCACATATATGAACCATCCACTTTAAGTAGATCTTATAAAAGTATAAGTGTAATTGCTTAAGGATTTTAAGAATATATATCAAGTGACATAGAGTTTTGGATGGTTAACATACATGCAGCTTTTTTTTATGATCACTACCATATAAACAATCAAATTAAAAGCAATGATCATTTATCTAAAAAAATCACCTTATAATTAGATATCATTTAGCCTTTTGATCACTTATTTTTTATTTAACAATCAAAATTATTTCATGCTAAATTGATCATGATAATTATATTCAATTGAAGTAAAATTTTGATAGTATGCTATAAATATTATCAAGATCATCATTACAAGTTTTTAGACCCATCGATGATTTTTATCTATTAAATCATCATATGGTTGTTCATGATCATTGAAATAAAATTTTATTAATTAACATAGCTAGGGCTACTAGATCGAGGTAATCTTTTATGATGATATTATAATGATAATTATTTAGATAATAAATGATGAAGATAAATTTTAAATTCTAAAATTATATAATATTCAAAAAAATAAAAAAATTATTTGATTATAAAATATATGTGCAATTGATTTTTTGGTTATAAAATATGAAAAATTTATGACCAAAAAATTACATGCAAAATAATTAAATTATTTTTTAAATTTATAAAATATTTTTATTATAAACAATCTACTATTTATTTTTTTAAAAAAATGATTTTTCATGATTATTTATGAGAAAATTTTTTATCATAAATAATTAGGTATTTATGATGAAAATTATATTTCCATCATAAATACTTAATTATTTGCAATAAAAATTCTTCCATCGTAAATAATCTAAATTTCTTTAAAATTTTTATTTTTTTGTTGATTATTTATGATAAAATTTTTTCATCATAAATAATTAATTATACATGATGCAAAAATTAATTTCATTGATAATAATGATTATTAGCGATGAAAATTTAATATTTCACTATAATTTTTTTAATTTTTTTTGATTTATTTTTTAATGAAAAATATTTAGTAAAAAATAATTAGCAAAAATTATTAGCAATGAAAATTATTTTTTTATTCTAATAATGATTTTAGCATCAAAAATTTTTCGTCGCTAAAAGCTCTTTAAATGTCGATTATCTTGATGTCCCTTCCTTCCTGCGAAACACTCAAAATCCCCTCCTCTCTCTCCCAAAAAATCCTTGAAACCCTCTCCTCTCTCTCCCCCTCCTTTCGAGCTTCCACCGACCGACGAGCACATCTCCCACTACCGTCGCCACCCCTGCCACCGTTGCGGCTGCCACTACCATGATCCAGTTCGATAAGCTCCCTATTTATGAGTTTGTGATTGATTTTTTTTTTGATCTTTCTACGTTTTTTTTGGAGGTGATCTTTCTACGTGTGGGTTGTGGTGATAGGTGGAGGTGACAAGAGGAGGGGCGCGGGGCTGGTGGGTTCTCAGGCAAGGATGAAGATGAGGGAGGCAGGGTGTTTGGCCAGGTTGGGGTAGTGGTGAAGGGCATGGACCCACGTGGTGGGGCGGAGGGGTGCTACAAGGGGTGTAGGGTAGTAGTGATGGGCCGAGTGGAGGCCACAGGGGGTGGGGGGGCAATTTATGATGAGTCGGATGAGGGTTGCAGGGGGTAGGGGTGGAGGGGCACCGCAGGGGTTAGGAGCGATGGTAACGGGCCAAGTGGGGACAGCGGGGGATAGGGGTGGTGGTGATGGGCCAGGTAGAGGCCACGCGGGGTGGGGAGCGGAGGGGCATCATGAGAGGTGGGGGAGAAAAAAATATATTTTTTAAAATTTTATAATTTATTTATAAAAATAATAATAATCAAAATAATAATAACTATAAAAAATAGTAATGATAAATAAAATCAAATAAAATATTTAAAATATTTAAAAATAAATTATTTTTTATAATGAAAATAGTTAGATTTTTAAACTAATAATAAGATATTATCTTTTAAAAAATAATTTTATACTTTTGCTTGTTATAATTTAATATTTTTACATGTTTAGTTTCTTTATTTTATTGCAATCATGATTTAATGTTTTAATTAGGATTAGCTGAATTCTTTAATTTTTAATGCATATGAACTGCCCGATTTGAGATCCAGATTGGGATTTGGATCGAGCTCTGGATCAAAATTTGGTTCAAAATCCAATCCAGGATATGGATCATGATCTGGATTGGATTGAGGTTGGGATCTGGTTTAGGATCTAGATCAGTATTTAGGATCTAGATTATGATTCAGATTGGATCGAGGTTGGGATCTAAGCCAGGATCCGGGTCATGATCTAGGTCGGATCGAGATTAGGATCTGATCTAGGATCTGGATTGAGATATGGATCAAAATTTAGGTCAATATCCGGTTCGAGATCTATTTCACGATCCAAGTTGGTGTTGGCGCACCAATTGGCATCACCTTTCTCTAATACCAATTGATGTTCCATGATATCGCTCAAATGCCAATCATCTTTGGCATCACAAGCTCCGATACCATGTTGCAGAAGCTCTTGATCTTTAGCACAGACCTGAAGGAACCTGTGACGTTCTCTATGGACAGCAAACTACCGATCCTCCACCTATATCTGTGATGGGGCACCTCCCTTCTTGGGCTTAAGGGAGACACCCCCTTCTCTAGGGCTTCTTCAAGAACCCTAGGACGGCAATTCTAGAAAGAAGAGAGTTGCGGAAGAAAAGATCTATATTCCACATTATTCTAAAACCCTAATATAACCTATGTATTTATACATAGACATTAGGCCCGACCAAAAAACTTTCTGGCTAACCCAATATATGAAAGCACTCACCGAGCCTATGTACACCCATGTCTTCCATGCTCTCATCCTCTGGATCTAGACCCGACCCATACATGAATTACCCTCCTTAAGATCTCTCAAACTAGGCCTTAAGATCCCTAGGATCAACTCATACCCTAGTCCAAAACAGACCCTCGTGTAACTTTGCCTACGCACTGAGCTGGCTCAGTCTCAGTACTGAGCCGACTAAGTTCCACTTGGTCGACTCAGTCTAAAACTGAGTCGGCCCAGTTTTTTGTTGTGCCAGCAGTTCTGAATGCACAGTTCTCTATTTTTTCTATGCACTAAGACTTAGCCGATCCAATTTTAGACTAAGTCGGCTAACCTACAGAAAATATTCTTTCTATAGTCTTGATTCTCCGACTTTGGTTTCTTACTCCATCTTGAATTCTAAGTCTTCGAATCATCAACCAAGCCCCTAAAATTCCTAGAGCCAACCCCCTGACACCTCTCATGGCCTCCCAAGGATTGGGAGCACCATAAATCCTCACAATCTTCATCTTGGTGCTCCCAAGCCTTGGTAAACCTCTCGACAATGACCTCCTGTACGATCCTACTGTCCCTACACACTTGACAACTCCTTTTGTAATCATTGTCTTTGTTAATCCTCTTTAGCTGTTGTGCATCTTTGAGGCCTTTTGGATGACCGCCTTCACTACCGAAGACCTTGGCTTGCACCTCTGCACCACTCTGGAATTGTAGGATCTCTTCTGCTTAGCAGCTGTATCATTTTTTCTGAACTTTTCTGGAGAACCTACAATGTTCATGTACCGACACTCGCTGCAAACCCTGACATGGTCTCCTCAGAACTACGTCTATCCTCCTGCACATGCCGCTCCATTTAAAATTGTGCATCACCGACGCTGGTGCTAGGATATCAATCCTCCGTACTTCTCTATTCTAAACTCATGTCAAATTTCTCTCCAATTATGAAGCCACCTCTCCAAAGCTCCACCTATATCCGAAGTCCATCTAATGCCGTAGAAGCCGACTCTATTGCTGAGTCCCTCGAGGCCAACCACTCAATGCTGCACTGTCAAGCTTATCGTTGCACCTCGAATACCGTCGCTGCCCCTTCAAATCCTCCGCACTTCGTGGATGCCTTCAAAGCTATCTCAGATACCTCCGCAATCCACGGACACTTTCAAAACCCAAGAGCTCATCCAACTCTTCTGAATCCAGCAACTGAACCCTAGAGAATTCCACCATAGTCCTTCTCTTCTACCCCTACACCAGCCATCATTTTAGTTGTGCCCAGAGAATAATCCTCCACCTGAACCTCAACTCTCCCTAGTGCTCTACAGAAAAAATTTGTTCCATGATACTTTCGACTACCTGAGACCTCCTGGCACTCTTTGAGACCCCTTGGCTCTCCCTAAGACCTACACCCGGTCTCTCTGAGATACCACTGACACTCTCTACTAAGATATAGTTCTCGATTGTTGCACCACCAAGCCTCTCTCAGCCCCATGCCTTCAGAAAAGTGCTCCTGCAGCACTCCAGCGCTTTCTGACTCATCTCTATGCCGCTCTACAACTGTCCAACCCTAACCTACTGGACCTCCATAGATCATCCATCTCCATCACTCCCAAGGCTTTGCAAATTCATGCTCTGATCAAATCACTGAATACATCTTCGACTACTTTCCCATCTTTCAGACACCGAAGGACATATAGTCGCTTCTTTAGCCTTTCTTCGACTATTATCCCTTAGGAAACCTCTCTTCAATAGCCCTACACTATCCATCTTCCTAGAGAACCCTGATGCGCTCTACTAAGATACCTCCCTCAGCGCTGTATTGCTGAGCGTCTCTCAGCCCTACATCTCTAGAGAAGCGCTACTGCAGCACTCCAGCGCTTCTTGCCTATCACATAACCGTCATACACACTGGTCTTTCCACCAAGATCAATCAGCAAATCATGCACCAAATCCTTCCACCCTGAGAAAAATTTCATCCCGTTAAACCTCTCAACCTCCACCTTCAACCCGCTGCTTTCGATTGGCTATGTGTAGATTTTTGATTTCACCTTATACGACTTCTTCCCTTCCATGCACCATCAGGCTTTGATACCAAATGTTGGTGCACCAACTAGCATCACCTCTTCCTGATACCAATTGATGTTCCATGATATCGCTCGAACGTCAATCATCCTTAGCATCACAAGCCTCGATACCATATTATGGAAGCCCTTGATCTCTAGCATGGATCTGAAGGAACCTATGATGTTCTCTATGGGCAGCAAACCATCAATCCTCCATCTGGATCTATGATGGGGCGCCTCCATCCTTGGGCTTGAGGGAGATGCCCCCTTCTCTAGGGCTTCTTCAAGAACCCTAGGATGGCAATTCTAGAGAGAAGAGAAGAAGAGAGTTGTGAAAGAAAAGATCTATATTCCACAGCATTCTAAAATCCTAATACAACCTATGTATTTATACATAGCCATTAGGCCCGACCAAAAAACTTCCTAGCTAACCCAATACATGAAAGCACTCACCAAGTCCATGTACACCCATGTCTCTCATGCTCTCATCCTCTAGATCTAGATCCGATCCATACATGAATTAGCCCTCTTAAGATCTCTCAAATCAGACCTTAAGACTCCTATGATCAACTTAGACCCTAGTCCAAAATAGATCATCGCGTAACTTTATCCGCGCACTGAGCCGGCTCAATCTTAGCACTGAGCTGGCTAAGTTCCACTGAGTCGGCTCAGTCTGAAACTGAGCTGGCCTAGTTCTGTGCCGTGCCAGTAGTTCTGAATGTGCAACTCTTTATTTTGCCTATGTACTGAGACTTAGCCGATCTAATTTTGGACTGAGCTGACTAACCTGCAGAAAATATTCTTTCTACAGTCTTGATTTTTTAGCTTTGATTTCTTGCTTCATTTTAAATCTCAGATCTCCGAAGCACCAACCAAGCCCCTAAAATCTCTAGAGCTAACCTCCTGACTCCTTCTGTGGCCTTCCAAGGCTTGGGAGTATCACAAATCCTCACAATTGGATCAAGGTTGGGATCTGAATCAAAATCTAGTTCAAGTTTCAATTTGGAACTCGGTCGGGATCCAGATCATGATTCGAGTCGGATTGAGCTTAGGATTTGGTTTAGGATCCAAGTCAGGATCTAGATTAAAATTCGATCCAGCATTCGATCTAGGATCCAGGTCATGATTCAGGTCGGATCGAGGTCGGGATCTAGGTTAGGATCCAATCTAGGATTCAAATCAGGATTTGGGTTGGAATCCAATTTGAGATCCAACCTGGGATCTGGTCTAGGATTAGGATCATAATTCAGGTTGGATCGAGATCGGGATCTAGGTCGGATTTTGGTTTAGGATCCGGATTGGGATCCTAGATGGGATCTAGTTCAAAATATAGGTTAGAATCTGGGTCGAAATATGGATACATCTCTTTATTTTCATAAAGAGGCATGGTAGTGATTTAATGCATGCATTGATGTAACCTTTGACTTTCATTCAAGAGTCGATTTTAGGGTCCCCAAAATGGACTTTGTGAATGGCTCTTGAATGCCCTGATTTAGGTAGTTCAGAAACATATCAGTTTTTTATTATTGTCATGGTGTTCTTTGTTCTATTGTGAAAATTTTCATCATGGTTATCTCATTTGTTCTTCGGATACATACTTGAAAAACTGTAGGAACTGCTAGATTTTCTCTGGATATGAAATAAAGAACAAAGCTATGGTAATAATAAAAGTGATGCATTTTTGAAAGAGATAGGATCACACCTTTTAGAAAAAAGTTGGTGGAGTTAGGATTTATTAAGCATTATTCTTTATTGTCAAATGGATATTAACTAAAGTTAGATGAATTATGTACATTGGTCAATTGATCATTCGGATTAGGATTCGATCCAAGATTCAGTTCAGGATCCAGGTCGGCATCTGGTTTGGAAGAATGCTAGGAATATTTTTTTTTATTATTAATGATTTTCTTTATTGTTAGATGGATATCAATAAAAATTAGATGAATACTAGAGAAATTTTCTTGCTTAAATATTGAAAAAATATTCAAGATTTTATTGAGTTTGCATGGTATAAGACTGATAGTGCCAGTCGGATAAAGTATCCATGCAAGAGATGTGTTAATATAGTATATCATCACATATCACTTGTTGAGGGGCATCTGCTACGCTATGGTATGGACAAGAAGTAAGATCGTTGGATATGGCATAGGAAGGATGATCTAAATAAAGTTATGTGTGATGATGACGACATTGAAGATGATAGTGATGCTGCTGAACCTATCGAACATGATGGTATAGATTCGCTATTAGATGATTTACATCAAGATGTTAGCTCAAATATACCCATAAGTAGTAGTGCATCTGAAGATAGTTCTGATCATGAACATAATATTAATGAGATAGAAGAGATTTCTGAATGGTTTACAAAGCTTATAAGGGATGCATGAGAGCTACTCTACCCAAATTATATAAAGTTCTCCAAGTTAGAGTTTTTGATAAAATTGCTTCATATTAAAATTATGAACCGATGGAGTCAGAAGTCATTTAACCAAAATTTGGTATTGATTAAAGTAGCTCTTCCTGATGGATCGAGACTTCCAAAATCATATTCTGAGACAAAAACATACATGTAGAAACTAAAACTTGGCTATATTCCTATACGTGCCTACAAAAATGACTATATATTATTTTATAAGAAGAACAAATAAGCAAGTAAATATCTGTTATGCGGTGAGCCTAGGTACAAAATCGATAATAGAAAAGAAAAGAAGATACCTCATAAGATTTTGAGATATTTTTTATTGATTTCAAGACTTCAAAAGTTGTATATATCTATAAAGATAGCTGAAGAAATGAGATGGCATCATGAGCAGTGGGTCCTAGAGGAGTACATACTTAATCACCTAGCCGACTCTGTAGTATGAAAAGACTTCGATGCAAAGCATCCGCTACTTGCAAGTGATATCCGCCATAGTCTAGCAATAAATGAATTTAATCTCTTTGGCAATTTGAGTACTTTCTACAGCATGTGGCTTATGATATTAGCTGTATATAATGTGTCACCTTGGAAGTGCATGAAGAGCCATTTATTTTTATGTCACTATTGATTCCAGATTCGAAAGCACCAAATAATGAAATTGATGTATATCTATGATCCTTAATTGATGATATGAAGGAGCTATGAAAAAATGGAGTTTAGATATATGATTCTATCAGTTGAAGAAATTTTAAGTTGCATGCTTCAGTTTTATGGACCATAAATAATTTTTCTATATATGAAAAATTATCTGAATAGAGTAACAAAGGATATTTGGTATGTCCAATATGCAATAAGGATATATTCTTCTTACATTTAAAGTATAGAATGAAAATTTACTTCATGGGTCATCGATGGTTTCTATCTATTAATCACTTTTCAAGGATCCATTATAACCAATACTTTAATGGTAAGTCTGATCGATGTCCGCCACCTAAGAAATTAAGTAGAGCAGAAGTTTTAGAATAACTTAAAGCCATTAGAAATCTAATATTTGAAAAAACAATTGACTTCTTGCAAGTGTAAGCATATTGAACTAAGCTGAATTGGACAAAATGAAGCTTATTTTTCAAACTATAATACTGAAAGCAGCTATTATTTCATCATAATTCGGATGTAATGCACATTGAGAAGAATATTTATGATAATATCATCGATATAGTGTTGAACATCACAAGAAAAATAAAAGATAATTCAAAAGCTCATCTTAATTTGCAAGAAATGAGAATCTGGCTAGAGTTGCATTTAGTTCATCGAGGTGATAAAATTTTTATGGCACCTGTATATTATTCACTATTTGGCGAGGAAAAGAAAAGTTTCTGTAGATGGTTCAAAATCATAAATTTTTTTAATATTTATGCTTCAAATGTATCGCAGTGTATTGGCAACAATGATAGCAATATCTTTAGCATGAAAAGTTATGACTCCCATATGATGATGTAGTGGTTGCTTTTTGCGGTGATGCACAGCTATTTGAATGGTGATGTTCAAGCTGCATTGATTAAGTTGAAAGTATTTTTCTAAAAACCGTGTTGCCAAAAATTGAAAATTTACTTACTTGAGATGTTTGAGAAGGATATTATGCTCATTCTTTGTAAGTTAGAAAAAAAATTTTCACTAATATTTTTTGATGATATGGTATACCTGACTGTTCATCTTCCAAATGAAGCACTTCTAGCTGGTTCAGTATATTATCGATGGATGTATCCAATTGAAAAGTAAAGAAATCATAATTTCTTTGACATATCAGTTATAAGATGTAAATATATTAGATAAATTTAAATTATTTTTATTGATAGATTCTTGTATATCTTAAAAAAGTATGTACACAATAAGGCACAATCTGAAGGTCCATAGTGGAAGCATACATAGCTACGGAGTGTGTTACGTTTTGTTCAATTTATCTTGATGATATTAAAACAAGATTCAATCGTATAGATCGTAACATAGATGTGAATAGGATGATAATGAACCAACACTATCCATATTCAAATAAATGATTCGACCCATGAGTGGAAGAAGATATGAGTTTATGGACGTGAATGAGCTATCGAAGGTATACTTCTATATTCTAAATAATTATAAAGAAATTGAAGATTTAATTGAGTAAGTACCATCTTAGCATACTTTTTAGTATTCTAATTTTTTTCATGTTAATGTAAAATTAAAAATCATGACTTGTTGCAGTGAGCACAAGAGTATACTATCTATGAAGAATAATATAGATGTTGATGATTAATATAGAAAAAAATTTATAAAATGAATTGGAGACCATGTAAGTTCCACTAGTATTACATTATATTTTTATAATTATAAAATTAATTATTTGAACCATATAATTTTTTATGTTACATTTTAGATAAAATCTAAGTATTTCAATAAAGAAGTGAGTGCAATCGATGAGTTGTACAATTTAGCATATAGCCCTGATCGAAGGGTTAACCACCACCTATCCTGTATCCTTAGTGGAATGAGATTTCATATAAGAGAGTTTGAGATGCAAAGACAAACCTAGAATAGTAGGATTGCTATGATAGGATATGAAGGAGAAGAGGAAATTGCATATTTTGATGTATTGATAGATATCATAGAACTAAAGTATGGGTCCAAAAATTTGGTATTCTTATTTCATATGAATTGTGGGATACTAGCACTAAGAAGATTGGTATTTATATCGATCAATACTTTATCTATATAAATTTTGTACAAATATGGTACTAGAATGAGCCATATATATTAGCAATTCAAGCGAAACAAGTAATATATTTGAAGAATTTAAAGTATCGAGGTGATTGGCATGTCGTACAAACAATAATATCTAGAGACGTATATGACATTCCAACCCAATTAAAGATGGATGAAAATTCGATCTACATGAAAAAAAAAGTTTTTCAAGAGGAAGAACAAACATTGATCGAGCTTCTTATTGACGAAGAACTTGTAATAGCTCCTTTGAATAGGGCTGATCTGCCATCCAACAAAGTTGAAGCTGATTTTATTTTTAATTCTTGATGATTTAGTGGGTGATGATTGATTCATAAATGATGATGAGATAGAAGATGATACATTAGTCGATTATTATGATTCAGAGGAGGACCTACAAATCGAGGAGAATATGGATATTAATGAGTAGATCTATATTCTTTGTTGAATCTTCTCTTGTAATAATGGTATGCAATATAATTCTATTTATTAGTATTTATATATTTTTGACTATTATTATTTATTATTATAGTTATTTATGTGTCAAGTCAGTTATATGCATGGTTTAAGAATTGTAAGTATGGCACCAAGACGATGATGTTCGAGTTTCCAACCTACCCCTGAGGATGAGCCTCCCCTATTTCTACTGCTACACCATCGGAGTCGCCAGAGGGCACTATAGAGGTGAGTCTAAGTGAGCCAGGTCCGAGAGGTATTTTAATACTTTTTATATAATAAAATTTAAATTTAATCATATTTTTTAGATTTATGATAGCTATTATATTAATAATTTATTTATTATTATTTCAGGCCATTTTCTATCGATCATGAGGCGAGGGTGAGATCTATCGAAGAACCTCATCCTTGAGCATTGGAGGCACAAGCATGAGGGATAGTGTCCCTGTATTGAGATTTCGCCCGGCTTCATCAAGCCCATTAGGGGATGGTGCGAGCTATAACAGACTGAGTTGGGCACATATTGTTGGTGATATCAACTTGCTCTAATACCACTTGTTGTGAATGTCTGGCTAGGACACCACCATCTTAGGATTCGGTATTCTTTTGTTGACAAAAGGAAGAAAGAAAAAATAAAATAAGAACACAATCAAGTACATGGATTAGCTCAAGTGCTAGATCCATGGGGCATGCAAGCTTCACTATGAAAAGAAAACCAAGGAGAATGCCCAATCTCAACTTACTGTACATAAATCTCTCTCAACTAGAAGCTATCCTCACAAAAGCTCTCTCAGAATCCCCAAGGAGATCTTCTTACTGGCCTACCAGTACCAAGGTCCTTAACGTCCTTGGATGCTTTCTGTGAAAGTTGCTACATTATGCCTTACAGCCACTCACACGATCATTGCCTTGCTCTGCCTAACTCTATGTTCTACCTTGATGCTTTGCCTGCATCTGCTCTATGGCCTACATGTGCTTGGTGCTCTACCGAGCTCCTCTCGATAGCTGCTAGAGTCTTTTTGTACTTCTATCGCTCCACAGCATCTCAGGCCTTTAAATAGGCTGAGAATCTTCACATCAGCTGCCATGAAAGTCCTAACACAACTTTGTCTCCCAATACGAGTCCAACAAGACTCTAACTGTGTCCATGGCCTTCAAATTATGATCACAGCCCTCCATGGCCACTAGATCCTATGGTCCACATACAACTTTCGTAGACCTCTTGGATTAATCACCATTCAAGTCCAAACAAAAAACCTTGTCCTATTCTATTCACCTTCGTCGAGTCGGCTCTATCAGAGGTCGAGCTGGCTTGATCACATCTCATCTAAAAATCTATTTTTTGTCTACCTGAGAGAGCTGGCTCGACTCTGGTTTGAGCTGGCTCTATCTCTGCCCGAGTCGGTTCAACTCCGTATCCGAGCTAGCTCGACTGCTATGCTGATGCTGATTCTTCTATGCTGTGGATGAAATTTGAGGCATCAAATCTTAACAATCTCTAACTCGACTCGACATTCAATCTCTATCTGACTTTGAGAGCTTTTGGATCATCTCGCCTCCATGTCCTGGGGCAATCGCTTGCTACTCATGGATAGACAAACATGCGAGTTGAGCCAGACCGCTCGATCCCATCTTCGTCAATATGCCATGCTCCATCTGACTCGAGATCTGCTCGAGGTAGCCTTCTGGTGACATCGCTCATCCTCCCGAGTCTCTCATCTCATGTCTGATCCATCTCCACCTGGAGCTCCACCTCGCACTAGGCTCCTACTAGCATCTTTCATGTAGATGACTTCTTTTTATAAAAGAGCATCGATCAACCCTTCGTGATTGATCTCCCTCTTAATTGTGCCTATCTTCTCCATCTTCAATCTTGATCACCACCACCGCAACTTGTTCCGATACCAAACCCACTCTGATATCAATTGTTGGTGATATCAACTTGCTCTGATATCACTTATTGTGGATGTCTGGCTAGGACACCATCCTCTCAGGATCTGGTATTCTTTTGTTGATAGTAGAAAAAAAGAAGAAATAAAATAAGAATACAATCAAGTATATGAATTAGTCTAAGTGCTAGCTCCATGGGACATGCAAGCTTCACTATGAAAGAGAAAATCAAGTACAAGAGGAGAACGTTCAATATCAACTCACTGTATACAAATCTTTCTCAACTAGAAGCTATCCTCATAAAAGCTCTCTTAGAATTTTCAAGAAGATCCTTTCATAGGCCTGCCAATACCAAGATCTTTAATGTCCTTGGATGCTTTCTATGAAAGTTGCTACATCATGCCTTATGGCCACTCACACGATCGTTGCCTCACTCTGTTTGATGCTCTATTTTACCTTAATGCTCTGCTTGCATCTACTCTACAGGCTGCATATGCTCAGTGCTCTATCAAGCTCTCCTCGATGGCTGCTAGAGCCTTTCTATGCTTTTCTCCACTTCACAGCATCTCAAGCCTTTAAATAGGCTAAGAATCTTCACATTAACTACCACGGGAGTCCTAACACGACTCTATCTCCCAATATGAGTCCAACAAGACTTTGACCATGTCCATAGCCTTCAGATCATGATTGTAGCCCTCCATGGCCACTAGATCCTATGGTCCACATGCAACTCTCATAGACCTCTTGGATTAATCATAATCCGAGTCCAAATAGAAAATCCCATCTTGTTCTGTTCGCCTTCATTGAGCCAGCTCTATCAGAGGTTAAGCTGGCTCGATTGCATCTCGTTCGAACATCTATTTTCTATCTACCTAAGAGGGCTGGCTCGACTGTGGTTCAAGCGAGCTCGATCTCAGCCGAGCCAGCTCGACCTCGTATTTGAGTCAGTTTGACTGCTTGCTGATACTGATTCTCCTCTACTGTGGGTTGAATTTGAGGCATCAAAACCTAACACATATGCCACAGCTTTGCCCCTGTGATGCTCTTTGATTGGCATCAGGTTACACAAGCTTAGAGGGAGGTCTTCTATAGCCACTTACAAGTAAAATATTTAATTAGTATTGTATTCTTATAATATTTGTTATTGGTAGGCTATTTTTGATATTATTGATTTCGAGCATGATCACATGCGGCGAACTATGAATGATCATCTATGCTTGCATTTCAAGGAGTACCGACATTGCATTCTTCGCCACCGGTATGCTATGGTGCATGATAATGGGTTAACGTAGTGCGGCAGTGGCCATATGATAGTATCAATGTCAAGCACTAGACTATCATATGCTGCACGTAAGAGGACTCGGCATACAAGGTTAAGCATCCAAACTTTCTTTTTCTTATAAAGTGTAATAATTAAATTATTTATTTTTAAATTTAGTTACTTACTAATTTAACTATTAACTACATAAGGTCGATGTGCCCAAAATGTTGCAAATTAGTCGAGACAGACTATCTAGCACTATGGGGGTTTGAGGCTATTTGCTTGCCACATGGGGCATATGTTAAGTAATTTCTATTTAGCATATTTTAATTTTTTAATTATTTAAAAAAAATTTATTAATTATTGTTAAATTATAAAGAGATGCAAAGAGTGACAAGCTTCCTGGTAGGATCAAAACCTACGATGGATCCACCAGTGATGTTTAGGAGACTGGATGGTGAAGAGCCAAGAGCTTTGTGTAAGTTTTTCTAACTATTTTTTATTTATATTTTAATTTTTAGTATAAAGTTGGAATAGATATAACTTTAATTTTTAGGATTGTATGATAGATATTAGATCCTAGCTTACTCCTGAGGGCTCGATTGCATCCATAGATGACAAGATCTATGATCAGATGTTTGGTACGAGATTGATAAGAGAGCGATATTATCGTTAGGATATCATATTTATCAATTTAATTCTGAATTTTTAAAATAATTAAAAATATGTAGATAGTAGCCAGTCAGATCGAATCCATAGAAAAGATAGTATTTTAATTTTAAAATATTTAATTTTTTTATAATTTTTTTTTAAAAAAATTAAAGTTAAAAAATAAAATTATAAATAAAAAATATTAAATGATGTGAAAAAATAAATTTGGTACCAAGATCTACTAATTAGATCTTAGCATCTACTTACAATAAAATAAAATTTATAATAAAAATAAATAGTAAAAATTAAATTTATAATTCAAAATAAAGAACTAAAATTTAAATTATAAGAAAATAAAATTTACATTAATTTAAAGTTTAAAATTTAAATACATGAAATTTAAAAAGAATAGAAAAAAATAAAAATTAAAAGCAGACTGATCTTGATCTTGGATCAACGTTGGCATTGAGATGATATAGAAGACATGCTCTTCCTCTCGGCACCGTCTGTCTCGAAGCAATAATGAATTTCAAGCATGGCTCAATCCTATACCATCACCTTTTCTTGATTGAAGATAGTTTGATTTTGGAGGCCTAGGGTCCTTTAAATAGATATTGGAGGGTTGGAACCTTTGCTACCAGGCAATGGAAGTAAAGAGGAGTTTTGATAAGCATATATGGAGAAATTTGGATAAAAATCGGTTTAAAACAGTGCTTGGATGCATCCTGTGAAGTTCTATGAATTTTGGTCATCAGATTTTGATTAAATGCTCGAAAATCTTCTAAAATATCATTGTTTCAAGCCTAGTCATAATCGAACTAAATTCTGGCCATCGGATCATGCTTGATGATGAATTTTTGGCTATTGGATCATAGGTTGGGTGCTTGAATTGCCATCAGGGTTGTCATCGACCGTTGGATCAATGTCGAGAGCATCCGGAGCCGTTCGATCATGCAATAGCCACTGATGGAAGTTAAATCAGAATAGAAAATATCCACAGCCATCCAATTTTGATAAAAAATAATCATAATCACACGATCACACATCTATGGTTCCCATGGATCGTGTAGACCATCCTCACCATAGACTACAATCAATTACCGCCCGCCTTATCATGTAAAATTATCATTTTGCCCCCATGAATTACATGAGATTTTTCCTAAATCCCTTAAGAATCTAGGTCCACCACGTGGCAGCCGATGATTCACTGCCTTCTACTAAGCTGGCAGTCTGTGCGTGATTTTGTGGACCATCCGATCGATTCATTGTACACCGATGGGCCCAATGGCTTGGAGGGTTGGCACTGCGCTTGGGCTCGCGGGCTTGTGGGTCGGCTTCTCTGGTTGGGCTGACTACAATGGGTGTGCCAGCTGGCTGGGCTTGGTGGCTTGGCTGAGCGCACCAACTAAGCTAATTTCGACAGCTTGGCTGAGCGCACCGATTGATCCATGTATATTTTTTTATTTTTTTTAAAAATTCATATCAGATCTATTTTAAATTGGATTTGTTCCAAATTTATTTCATTATAATTAAAAAATTAAGCTCTTTTTATTTATAATAATATTTTTTAAAAAATAAAAATATATTAAATTATAAAATTAATATTTTTAATGATGCATTTATGGTACTTATCACATCCCCCAACTTAAGCATTGCTCATCCTCGAGTAAAAAAAGAATTTAATTTTAGATATCTTTTAAGCTTTTCATCGAGTAGTTTTTAAAATGGTCATTGATATTCAGTAGAGCATAAGTGAGCTATGTCATTGGGGTATTAATACCTACCAATATTAAAATTAAATGAAGAATATTAAATTTTTTTGAAATTTTCTAAATTATCTATACTTTTATCTCTAAAATATCTAAACTTTCATATAGACAAGTGTATTATTACTTTTGCCCTTCATTTATTAATTTTTTATTCATATTGCCCATTTTTTAATGTAAATATGATTGCTTACTTAGGCAACGGGACCCAATTACTCGATGCAAAATCAATATATATATATATATTTAATATTATACCACTATTGAGTGTCTTAATCTCTTAAGCTTTTTATTTAATTGATATAGCGAGTCTTGAGTTAATGACTTCCAAACCAGTTGGCTTTAGGGCACTAGGTATAAAATACCCCTAGGGTTTACTAACTCAAATCAAATAGGCTACGGATTAAGACAAGCTTTACAACAAGCTTTTTTATCTTTTTTTATTTTTTAACATGAAACTTAATGCTTGCTTAGACAAAAAGGCCTGGTTACTTAGTGAGAAGTACTTGAAAACTATTTTATTTTAATTTTTTTATAAAAAATGTATAGTTATCCTACATATGTTCATAAAAATTAGACTTTTCTTTGATGCTGGTAGAAGAAATCAGAAGACTTAAAAAAAATTATTATATTTTAGACTTAACTCTTTATTGGATTTTTTTAATATTTGATCCCTTAATATCTCATAAATTCTCTAATTTGTGCATCAATTTTTTTTAAAAATGCTTAGTTCAACTTAACTCTTAAGCTTAATCAAGTATCTAAATGCTAAATACTAACTTTTTTGAAAACTTTAAAATTTTAAAAATTTATTATTCTTCCTCCTAACTTAATCGATATTAACATCAATGGAAAAAAAAGTATGCAATAAAGAATAGAAAAGATACACCTGACTCAATATATTTTTGGTCCAGCATGGATCTTGAAATTTGGACTCTCCCTCCAACTTATTTAATATATTCTAAAAAAAAATTAGATACAAGAAGACTAAATATTGGTTTCTCTTCCAACAAGCACTAAGTTTACCATCTTCAGCTAAATATAAGGCAGCATACCTATCCTATATCAAATACTGGATTGAAAAATTGCAATAATTTTGGATTGTCAATCTCAAGAAGATAGTTTGTGATCCCTTTATTGATATATTCGTTGCTAATTATGAGAATATAGTTCATGACCCCATTCTTAGACCCTTGTTTATTAAGACTTTCTCCTATTTGTTCTTCTATAATGCTCATATATTGAGTTTTTAAATTTGATTCAATGGATACTAGGAGGATGTCTAAAGATGGGTTAATTATGGAGATAAATTAATATGATCTTGTTTAAAAAACTTCACTGACTCTTTGTTGCATGCCCCTTGATTTTTATAAGAAGAACCTGCTTCTAGAGTTGAAGAAAAGGGGACTATTAGTTTATAGGTCTCAGGTAAATTATTCACTCTCTTCTTTCCTATTTCTATCTCACTCATATTGGAACCAGCATCAGTACCAATTTCAGGCTTAGGTTTTTCTCTGTAGTTAGTCTTAGTACTAATCTCTTTCTCTATATTTTTATTTTGACTAAAATCAGTACTAGCCTCTCTCACCAGGTCTGGGTATGGGTCCATAAAAATTCTATAATTTTTAAGTTCAAAAATTATTTTGACATTCTCAAATTGGGGATTCTTAGGTGAGATAGTAGATTGATAACTAAATCTAGATGGTTGGTAGATATTAGGTGAGTTATTTATGAGATTTGTAATTGATTGGCTTGATAATTGACCTAATTTTCTTCTCATGTTAAACTCAGCTAATTATCCTATTTGAGCTTCTAGCCTGATGATGGATTGTTGTTGAGTCAAAATTAATTATTGTAGTTGATTAAATATATCGTCGGTTAGATTGGTCTGTTAAGGAGGTAGGTATGATGGTTGATTATAATACAATAACTAGATGGACTGACTAGGCTGATCTCTATTATAGACATAGTTATGATATTAGGGCCTATTTTGATAATTTTGTATAGGTGAAATTTGGGTCTGAGCCTGAGTCTATTGGGATATCCAAGAAAAATTAGACTGATTTCTCTAATCTAGATTATATGAATTTGAAAATGACTCATTAACTGACTTGGAGTAGCCTTATGTAGATTGAACTTATTCTTAGATGAAAGATAAAAACTATACAATCATGGGATATTCACTCACATGAGCGGTTAGACTAGCACAAATAGAATAAATCTCTTGATAATTAGAGGATGATGTAAATTATGCAGAAAATTGTTGATCTAGGATTTAGAGTTGATCTAATTTTTGGGCAAGAAGGTCCATTTTATTTGTTAGGTTCAAGTCAGTCTTAGAACTAGATTTTGGATGTTTAAATTCATGAATTCTTGCCCATTTTTGGTAAAAAGATAATGAATCATCATTGATTGAGTTTTCACTTAGGATTTCAAACAAGGCATATGCTTCATCATCACTCCTATTCATGAATGCACCTCTATAGAATGCATCTACCATCTATTTATATTGGTCTCCTAAACCCTCATAGAAAGCTTGAACTATTTGACACTTAGATAGACCATGATGTGGATATTTTATAAGAAGTTTCTTAAGTCTCTCCCATAACTCATGAATTTATTCTCCTGAAAGCTCAGCAAATTAATGATAGCTCGTCTCATGGTGTTGGTTTGGCCTATAGGATAAATTTTCACTTAGGGTTGGTGGGAGTCCCCCCATTGCTTTTCTTAGCCTCCAATTATCTTGGCCAGGTAAGCTAATGAAACTAATTAAGTAACCATCTTCCTTTAGGATGTAGTTCCTGAGCCACTTATCTTTGACACCAGTCAAACTGACTAACTCTAATCTAGTCAAACTCTTAGGATTCCTTATCCTGTTGAGCTCGAGTTTCTAAGGTCGATATCTAATTAATTTTAAAATTAAAGGCTTAGGTCAATACGGGATGCTGGTTGGTTATTTATAGGCTAAGAAAGGATGATAAAATTCTCATCTTATCTTGATTAATGGGTATTGCCCTTAAATTGATCTAAAAGATGAATATGTACAATCACTTTCTGACAAAGGATTATGTGCAACTAAAGTAGATGCATGAAATTAATTGAAGTTGAGATGCTCATCTTATCTCCAATGATCACCAAAAAGAAAATATAAAATAAAACTAATATGATGGATACTCTAAGCAGTTAGAATTTTTAATCTTATAATAAAATTTTTAATTAGGTTTAAGTGAATATTTTTTAAATTAATTTAAAAATAAATAATATAAAAAATAAGAGGTCGAGGGTTAGGATTGATCTCACCAAACAAACTTGGAAGCTATCTTCCTTCTCTTTTTTTTTTGCTTTTTCTCTTTTTCTTCTACAAAAGAAATAGAAAAAATAGTAAGCTATATTTGCAAAAATGTTAAAGAAATTAAAAATTTATTTACTATTAATTTATAAAAAAAATAAAAAAATTTAACGCTCATGTTTTCCTTGGAAATGGTGCCAAAAATTTGATAAGAGCGCGATATTATCGTTAGGATACCGTATTTATCAGTTTAATTTTAATTTCTTAAAATAATTAAAAATATGTAGATAGTAGCAAGTTGGATCAAATCCATAGAAAAGATAGTATTTTAGTTTTAAAATCTTTAACTTTTTATAAAAAATAAAAAAAAATTAAAATTAAAAAATAAAATTATAAATAAAAAATTAAAATTAAATGATGTAAAAAAAACTTGGTACTAAGATTTATCAGTTAGATCTTAGCATCTACTAATAATAAAATAAAATTTATAATAAAAATAAATAGCAAAAATTAAATTTATAATTAAAAGTAAAGAATTAAAATTTAAATAGTAGAAAAATAAAATTTGCATTAATTTAAAGTTTAAAATTTAAATACATAAAATTTAAAAAAATAAAAGAAAATAAAAATTAAAAGCAAGCTGATCTTGATCTTGGATCGACGTTGGCATTGAGATGGTGTAGCTCTTTCTCTCGGTACCATATGCCTCAAAGCAACCATGAATTTCAAGCATGGCTCTACCCTATACCATCATCTTTTCTTGACCGAAGATAGTTTGATTTTAGAGGCCTAAGATCCTTTAAATAGATGTTGGAGGGCTGAAACCTTTTTTGCTAGGCAATGTGGGACTAAAGAGGAGTTTTGATAAGCATATATGGAGAAATCCAGGTAAAAATTGATTTAAAATAGTAACTGGACACATCCCGTGAAGTTCTATGAATTCTAGCCGTCAGATTTTGATCAAATGCTCGAAAATCACCCAAAAAATCACTATTTCAAGCCTAATCATGGTCGGATTAAATTCTAACCATTGAATCATGCTTGATGATGAATTTTTGGCTGTTGGATTATAGGTTGGGTGCTTGAATCACCATTGGGGTTGTCAACGATTGTTGGATCAATGTCAGGAGCATTCGGAGTCGTTCGATCGTGCAACAGCCGCTGATGGAAATCAAATAAAAATCAAAAATATCCACAGCCATCCAATTTTGATTGAGAATGACCATAGCCACACGATCGCACATTTATTATTCCCATGGACCGCATAGACCATCCTTATCATAGATCGTAACCAATCATCGCCCACCTTAGCATGTAAAATTACTATTTTGTCCCCATAAGCCATGTGAGATTTTTCATGAACCCCTTAAGGGTCTAGGTCCACCACGTGGCAACCAATGATTCATTGCCTTCTATTGAGCTGGTGGTCTGTGCACGTGATTTCATGGACTAGCCGATCGGTTCACTGTATACCGATGAGTCTAATGGGTTGGTATGCTGGCGTTGCGCATGGGCTCGTGGGCTGACTTCTCTAGCTGGGCCGGCTTCAATGGGCGCATCGACTAGCTGGGCTTGGTGGCTTGGCTGAGCACACTAGCTAAGCTTTTTTTGGTGGCTTGGCTGAGCGCACCGATTGAGCTGATATATATATTTCTTTGAAAATTCATATCAGATCCATTTTAAATTAGATTTGCTCCAAATTTATTTTATTATGATCAAAAAAATTGAGCTCTTTTTATTTATAATTATATTTTTTTAAAAAATAAATAAAAAATATTAATTTTTAAAAATAAAAATAAATTAAATTATAAATTAATATTTTTAATGGTGCATGTATGGTACTTATCAAAGATCTTATTATGTTACGGGGCTAGAGCATGGGATCAAAGCTTCCACATCCTCATGCTTGCTTAGGGTTAATATCCATGTTGTCTACGATATCGAAGATACAACAGGCTGCTGAGGATCAATAGCAAACTCTTAAGTTGGTTGCACGCATTAACAAGTACCAATTGTTCAAGATGCATATGATGGACCAGATGGCGTAGATGGAGTAAATAATGTAGCTGATGAAGCAATAACAGGTCAGTCCGAGCTCCTTTGATTGCTCTCCTTCTTTGGCTTGTTCTCCTTCTTCAGATGCCGATGCTTGATGGCTAGCAATCTATTTTTATATTTTTTATTTTTATTTGACACCTTTTATAATTATTAAATTTATTTTTTTAATTATATTTTAATATAATAAAATGATAAAATTTATTTATAAGTTTATTATATGGATTTTTATTTTTATTCTATAAATTATAAATATAAAATATAAAAAATATAAAATAATATATATTATTTTTTAAAATATATAATTAAATTTATTTATTTAATTATTTATGATGAAAAAATTTATATCATAAATACTCAATTATTTGTGATGAAATTTTTTTCATAAAAAATAATTGAGTATTTACAATTAAAATTTTTTCATAAAAAATAATTGAGTATTTGCAACTAAAATTTTTCTACTGTAAATAATTGAGTAGTTGCAATGGAAATTTTTCTATCATAAATAGCTAAGTATTTTTGATGAAAATTTTTTTATTGCAAATAATTGAGTAGTTGCTATGAAAATTTTTCTATCACAAATAGGAGAGTATTTCTAACAAAAAATTTTCCATTATAAATAATTTAGTACTTACGATGTAATTTTTACATTGCAAATAATTAAGTATTTATAATAAAAAATAATTTTTATTACAAATATATCCATCATAAATAAATAAATAAATAAATAATTTTTTTATGAATATTTTTTATCATAAAAAATATTATTAGCAATGAAAATTAATTTTTTATTATAAAATATTATCTATGATCCCATTTTTTATGATAAAATTTTCATCATAAATAATTATTAGCGATGAAAATTTAGTATTTATGATGCTTTTTTTGCATCATAATTTTTTTTTTATTATATGACTTATATCTCCTTCCGTCCATGGGTCGCACCATTTATTTGAATATGCAATGTTGGTTCATTATCACCCCATTCAAGGTCTATATTATGATCTATACGATTACATCTTATTTTGATATCATCAAAATACATCGACTAGAATGTGACATACTCCATATCTATATATACTTTCATGATAGATCCTTCAGGCCGTACTTTATTATACACATACTTTTTTAATTTAAAAGAGTTTAATCAAAATATTTTTATAAAAAATTAATTTATAATGAAATAGAATTTTTTATTACTAATAATAATTATTAGTGAAGAAAATATATTTCTATTGCTAATAATTCCGGTCAAAAAAATTTTTTCCTCGAAAAATTTTTTCATCTAAAAAATTTAACCAAAATAATTTCATAAAAATTAATTAATGATGAAATAGAATTTTTCATTGTTAATAATTATTGTTAGTGATGAAAATATATTTTCATCACTAATAATTCCTACCAAAAAAAATTTCCTCTAAAAATTTTTTCATCTAAAAAATTTAACCAAAAAAGTTTCATAAAAAATTAATTTATATGATGAAATAGAATTTATCATAACTAATAATTGTTATTAGTGATGAAAATATGTTTCCATCATTAATAATTCCTACCAAAAAATAACCAAAAATTAGCAATGAAAAATATTTTTACTTTGCAAATACTTTCTACAAAAAGTTATCCAAAAATTATTTTTCTCTAAAATAATTTTTTATCCAAAAATAAATTTTCTATCATAAATAAATTTTTGTTCGATGCATGGAGCCATGCACGTTGTTCAATGCACTACACATGTGTGGGCTCATATGGCATGTGATGGATAGGTGTAGATGTATGCCACCTATATTATGATTATGAACAGGGATGACGAAAACTTCGATGTGATGTAGAGAGTACAAGAATTTCAATAATTTTTTGACCATTCGATGTGGAGCAGCATGCACATCATTTGATACATTGTGGGATGCATGCCATTTGATTCGATGCTCATGATCTTCGAAGTGCAAATGAGTCGGGTTGACTTGTGACTCAATCTTAATCAATCAGATTAGATCGATCCAAAATTTTTTGTCATAAACAGTTGGACTCTAGCGATGGAAATATAGCATCCATAAATGATTCATCCCCCTCGACTATAGCCATGCTTGATTCAATTTTCTTTTTCGAATAAGCCTAACAGTTCAAAAACTCTTAAAATTTGAGAGTTAGTATAAAAGAGAAGGATAGAAGATGAACAGGAAGTCTGGGCTTTACAACAGGTTGAAGAGAATGTTAGTACAATATAGAGGGACAAAAGTCGGTGGATAAAGAGAAGTAGGGCAAAAGTCGGTAGAAATTTTTTTTTTCATGAATAATCTATCATTTATTTTTAATTTTTTAATTTTTTATTGATTATTTACAATAAAAAATTTTGATTGCAAATAAATAAGTATTTGCGACAAAAAGTAATTTTATGTCTAAAAATATAATTATTTGTAATGAAAATTTTTTATCACAAATAATATTTAATTTATTTTTTTTAAATTTTTGATTTTTTATCAATTATTTATGATAAATTTTTTTTAACATAAATAATTAAATATTTGCAATGTAAAATTTATTTCCATTGCAAATACCAACTTATTTGCAATGAAAACTTTTCATCAAAAATAATTTACCATTTATTTTTTAAATTTTTTGATTTTTTATCAATTTTTTATGATGAAAATTTTTCATTATAAATAATTATATATTTGCAACATAAAATTTATTTCCATCACAAATATGCACTTATTTGTGACAAAAATATTCCATCATAAACAATCTATCATTTTTTGTTTAAATTCTTATTTTTTTATCAATTATTTATAATAAAAAATTTTTATCATAAATAATTATATATTTGCAATGTAAAATTTATTTCTATCATAAATACCAACTTATTTATGATGAAAAATTTTTGTTACAAATAATCTACCATTTATTTTTTAAAAATTTTGATTTTTTATATATTATTTATGATGAAATTTTTTTTATCGCAACTAAGTTGGTATTTGTGACTAAAATAAATTTTACATCATAAATATTTAATTATTTAAGATGAAAAATTTTGTTCATCACAAATAATGTATTATGTGCAATGAAAATATTTTTTCATCGCAAATACTGTTATTTGTGATGAACATTTTTTTCATCATAAATAATTTTGTCTCAAAAATTCTATTATCTTATGGTACTTGCACTAGATCATCATCTTTAGAAAGTATATTATCTATTTTATGATGCATGCTTCATTTATTTAATTGAATTCTACAAGGTAGTCCTGGGGTTTGTGTTCTGGTAAGCAAATTTTAAGTCTTAAAACTTGTTCAAAATTTTTGAAAACCATATTCCACTGCGCAACAGGAACCCAACAGTAGTATCAGAGCTCTCATTATTAGATTCAATCAAATAACCTATTATGTAGATCTAAAAATAGTTTTAGATTAAATCAACATGTTTAGACTATATCTAAATTTTGCCATGTATGAGATATATGTATAAATATGTGATATGTTAATCTAGTTCAGTATCTAAGTAGCTTAGTATTCTTCAAAATCCATGGTAAAGGCCATCTTATTATAGAAGACAATGGTGGAAGAGGTGCCTGCATGAATTGAGTGGAAGAATCATGAAAAGAAGAAATCTAATTTTTTGAACCTTTGAAAATTTTATGGTTGGCTTGCCTATCGAGTCGACTCAAACAAAAATGAGTCAACTCGAACCTAGATGAGTCAACTCTATGAATTATTATTTTGTATGAGATACAATGTAAGAAAATTACATGTTTAGTATTCCTTGCTAAATGATACATGAATTTTACTTATAAAGTAATTATTAGGATGTGCATGAGACTAACAATAGAAAGCCCTCATTAAAAATCATATTAAGTCATAGTCTCAGGAATTAGAATTTAACCAATTCTTGATTCAATTAATCCATTAGTGTCTAAGGAGTGTTTCAAATATAGTGGTTCTCTAATTAGGACCATTTGCTTACCTTGCCAACTTGTTGGTGTATAAGAGAAGCAATGGGGAAACTCCCACCAAACTTAATACTCTCCTAGCTAATTGGGTTAGTTCGACTCTTGAATAAGGGTTGCTTCATGTAATGGACACTCTATAAGATTTCGTTCATGCTAAGCCAATATCATATCAAGAGCCATAGTTAGTTTGTTGTGCTATCCACAAGGCTTGCTATGGTGATTGGTATAATATTGACTTAGTGTATATAGTTGCTAATGACATATTTGAATAGTATTGCCTTATTGTGCTATCCACAAGGATGGGATTATTTAAGTATGACTATATGGGAATGAAGGATCTGATTTAACTAGAATATTTTAGTTTGTTGTGCTATCCACAAGACTATAGATGTTCTAGAGGCAAAATAGAAATGTTAGAAATTGTATGAGATATAATTGATAAGAGTTATCCATCCTTGAACTCATGAATACTTATTATGCTGTCCATAAGATATTTGTGAGGAATTAGGATCTTAAACCCACTAATAAACCAAATTAGGGTTTCTTGAATTCCATAATAGAGGGTTATGGTATTTGATAAAATAGTGAAAGACATAATTAGACAAAAGACCTAATCTAGTGGTGCATATTATCATGAGTTGTCTGCTTATATTTTATTCTTGTATTTGTAGATTAACTGCATAATGGCATCCTCACTTTCACTACATGACATTCTAGATACTAACAAGTTAACCATACCAAATTATGTTGACTGGTTGAGAAACTTAAGAATCGTTCTCACATAGGAGAAAGTCTACTATATTTTGGATACCCCTGCACCTAATTCAATTGAAGAAGATGTTAATAAAGAGGATAGGGCCACATATAAGCTGTGGCATGATGATACTGTGACTGTCAAATGCATCATGTTAGCCTTAGTGAACATTGAGCTTCAAAGGCAATATGAACGCATGGATGTGTACTCCATACTTCTTAATCTAAAGAAGTTGTATGGAGAACAAAGCCAAATTGCAAGATATGAGATATCGAAATAGTTATTCGATATTAGGATGAGTGAAGGCATATCTGTATAGATCCATGTCCTTAAGATGATTGATTTGATTACTTGCTTAGGATAATTAGGGTTTGTTATGGATAGTGAGCTGAGTCAGGATTTGATCCTGCAGTCACTTCTTGACTCCTCTCAGTTTATCATAAACTATCATATGAACAAACTGAAGAATAGCCTTGCTTGAGCTGTTAAATATGCTAAAAATAGCTGAAAGCCATTTTAATAATGAAAAGGCACCTATTCTTCTTATGGATAAGATCTTCAAAAAGAAAAGCAAAAAGGGTTCAAAGCAAAAGATGAACCCTAAGGCTAGCATCTCCAAGAAAAAGATGAAGAGAGTCTCCACCAAAGGTACTTGTTTCCACTATGAAAAGGATGGACACTAGAAGAGAAACTGAAAGGCAAAAGGAAGCAAGCATTGCTAAAGATTTGTATATGATACAAATAGATTTATCACTAAGTACTTTAATTTCATATTCTTGGGTATTAGATATCGCTTGTGGATCTCATCTTTGCAAATTATTGTAGGAACTATAAGAAATAAAGAAACTAATTCATGGTGACTTTATGCTATTCGGTGCTAGTGGAGAGTCCATCAAGATCGAAGCCATAGAAACCAAGTTGTTGAAGTTGCCTTCGGACAAAATTTTAGAATTAAAAGACTATTACTATATGCCTAATTTAGTTAGAAATATTATTTCTGTATCTTTGCTCCTTGAACATGATTTTGAAATAAAAGAAAAGAGCAATTGTTGCACTATTTATTATTCTAATGAATTTTATGGCAATGCTTTTATTGACAATGATCTTTTATTTGTGTCACTTAATGATAATGTCCTTCATATTGATAAAATAAAGAAAAGAAAGAGAAAATATGTGAATATCACATATCTCTGGCACTACCAATTTGGTCACATTAATGAGTCAAGAATTAATAAGTTATATAAAGAAAAGTTCTTTGATCCTTCTGATTTTAAATCATATGAAACTTGTGAATCTTGTATCATGGGTAAGATGACCAAGACTCCATTTACTGGACAAGGAGAAAGGGCAAGTGACTTATTAGACCTTGTACATATAGATATATATGGCCCAATGACAACTCAGAATAGAGGTGATTACTCCTCTTTCATCATGTTTACTAATGATTTATCAAGGTTTGGATTTGTGTATCTCATGAAATATAAATTTGAAGTTTTTGATAAATTCAAGGAATACCAAAGAATGGTTGAAAAATAAATAGGTAAAAGTATTAGAGCTCTTCGATTAGATCGAGAGGAGGAGAATACTTAACTTGTGAGTTTCTTAATCTTTTAAAAGATAATGAAATTCTCTTTGCATGGATACCTCCATACACTCCAAAATTAAATGATATTATGGAGAGGAGAAATTGCATCTTATTAAATATGGTGCAGTCTATGATGTGCTTTATAGAACTTTCGATCTCCTTCTAGGGATATGTTCTTGAGACTACAGCATATGTCTTAAACAAAATACCAACTAAATCTGTTTCTAGCACTCCATATGAGATATGGAAAGAAAAAAAATCTAGCATTAAATATCTAAAGATATGGGGCTGTCTTGCTTATATCAAAAGTACTGAAGGACATAAATTTAGTGCTAGATCAGATAAATATAGATTTATAGGTTATTCTATGAAGAGTATAGGATACTACTTCTACCACTCTACTCAACAAAAGGTGTTTGTTAGTAGGCATGTCATTTTCTTGGAAAATGAGTTTATCCAAGAAGGGGATAGTGGGAGGACGTTGAACTTGAGAAAGTTCAAAACCTACTATCTATCCAAAAGTAATATATCAATAGTCCACAAGTTGATTCTCAATCTAAAGTATCCATTGCTGAGGCACAACCAGTATACACACTTCCTCTCCGAAAGTCAAGTAGAGTGCATAATGTACCACTCAAGTATAGATTTATCACTGAGAATGATAATATACCACACATCATTGAGAATGATGATTCTATGACCTATTCGGAAGCTATCATGAGTAATGGCTCTGATAAATAGTTAGAAGTTATGAAATTTGAAATAGACTCCATGTATGTCAACCAAGTTTGGACCTTAGTTGATGCACCTAAGGGTGTGACCCCAATAGATTGTAAATGGATCTTCAAGAAAAAGATTGGAGCAGATGGCCAGGTTGACACCTATAAGGCTAAGCTAGTGGCAAAATATTTTAAACAAAGGTAAGGTGTTGACTATGAAAAAATCTTTTTGTTGGTAGCCATGCTCAAGTCTATTCAAATTATGCTCTCTATAGCTGCATATTATAACTATGAGATCTAGTAGATGGATGTCAAGATTACTTTTTTCAATAAAAACCTTGAGAAAGAAGTCTATATGGCTCAGCCAAAGGGATTTATCTATAGTGGTAGAGTAAATTAGATATGCAAGCTAAAAGAATTCATTGATAGATTAAAGCAGGCATCGAGGAGATGGAACATCTATTTTGATGAGACAGTCAAATCATTTGGCTTCATTAAAAATGTGGATGAATCATGTATATATAAGAAAATAAGTGGAAGTACCATTGTCTTCTTGATTTTGTTTGTAGATGACATATTGCTTACTGGAAATGATATTCTTATATTGCAATCAGTAAAAACTTGGCTATCATAAAAGTTTTCTATGAAAGACTTGGATGAAGCATCCTATATACTTAGTATAATGATCTATAAAGATAGATCAAAAGGGATACTAGATTTGTCCCAATCTAGGTACATAGATCTAGTATTGAAGAGGTTCAATATAGAAAGAAGTAAAAGAGGTTACTTAACCATGAGTAATGGCATATATCTCTTTAAGAAGATATCTCTTAAGATATTTGAAGAGAGATAGATAATGAGTTCTATCCCTTATGCTTCTATGGTAGGATCAATTATGTATGCTATGCTATGTACTAGACCTGATGTCAATTATGCTTTAGGCATTGTAAGCAAATTTCAAATAGATCCAAGAGAGGATCTTTGGAAAGCTTGAAAACATTCTCAAGTACTTAAGAAGGACTAGAGATGCTTTTCTCATTTATTATGGATCTGATTTGAAACTAGAAGGTCATATATATCCTAGTTTTTAATCTAATCCAGATGATAACAAATCCATATCAGGGTATGTATTTATTCTATATGGTGGTGCAGTGTGTTGGAAGAGTTTCAAATAGTAGATTGTGGCTGACTCAGTCACTAAGGCAGAGTACATAGCTACTAGTAAGACTACTAAGGAAGCCATCTGGATGAAGATGTTAATCTTAAAGTTGGGTATGGTTCCTGAGATTAAACACCTCATGCTATTTTACTGTAACAACACTAGGGCTATTGCTCAAGCGAAGGAACCAAGGTCTTATAACAAATCCAAGTACATCCTAAGACAGTTCCACCTCATTCAAAAGATTATCGAAAGACGTCATATAATCATAGAGCGAGTTGATACTAAGGACAATATAGCGGATCTATTTATAAAGGCCTTATCATAGTAGTAGTTTGACCGCCACCTAGATTGCATGGACATTAAGTATAAGGATGATTGGCTTTAATACAAGTGAAAGACTGAAAGAATTATGCCCTACAAGTCAATCACTTAATTTTCTATATTTTATCTTCCAAACTCAAGTACTTGACATTTATTTATTAATAAATAAGGTATTTTATTTTATTATTTGCTATATCTTAATATTTATATAAGATTATAATGAATCCCATAGACTAGAGCAATGATTTTAGGGCCATGATGAGATCATGCTTGTGAAACCTAAATCTTTAGTAGTCCTAATCTAAAATATTTTCAATCGTAGGATCATCGAGTCGGAGATTGATGATATCGATAAGATTGGCGCATCCTATGTATGCTTGAAAAAGAGAGTGGTTAATCTAATAATCACTTGTATAGTGACATTAATACAAGAATGTAGGTACTCATTAGAGAATGAGTTTATCGAATTGATCTTATAAGCATATCAGCTATTTATTCTCTAGTGAAAGTTATGCAAGTAATCCTTAGATTTAAGATCACCATAGTACCTTGTATATATGAATCTATATTTTGGTTCATTCCTTAATTTGACTTGTTAAGGCTTGTGTGGGATGTTCTGGACATGATGAAGCATACATGGAGGTTGCGAGTAGTCAACAAGGAATTGGTCACTCTTTATAAAAGGAGTGAACATCCTATATGATCTCAAAGATTGATGATCTAAGAAGACTTTGGCCAAAGTAGGATGATAATTAGAAAGAGTTTCTAATATATCATCAATTGAATCACCATCTTCTAATCGAGATACATATAGATAAGTATTTGGGCTTGACATATTTTCATGCCCATAGCTTATCCAAGATGTTATATGATAGAAGGATTGAATTGCACAATAACTTGCCACTGAAGGATATTTTGGTATTTTCAATGAATTTCATATCTTCTAGATAATCATGACATGTTACTAGATATTAATCTTAACTTGTGGACCCATACGAATTAAAATAGTTTAATTTAGAAAGTAATTAGAAAGAATTCTAATGAATTAATACATTTGGATTGACCTAATCTAATCGGATTGATTTAGATCATGAGCCTGAATACACTGCTGGCTAGATATGGAACCTAATAGGTTATACACTTTGAGATTTGATCTTAGTCTAATCTAATTTGATTTATTGTAAATCTAATGGATTAAATTAACTTGCTACTACTTGTATTAACTCAAGTTCCCAACTAGGTTTAGTTATAAGGTGTTTGAGCTAAACCTAACCTGATATTTTGACCTAATATGATTAGGTTAAAACCTATTGGTCTCCTAGATGGATAAACATGAAAGTGTTTCATGTTATCCAATCTTTGACCAAATCCAAAGTAATCTCCATGCCACCACCCTATTTAATATGGGCATCTCATTTATTTTAAGCATTAAGAAGGAAGACTCTTTCTTAATGACTTCTCTTAATTTCATGTTTATCTCTCTATGCCATTAAGTTACAGCAATTAATCCACACGCCCACTAATTAAATGGCCTCTAGAAGAAGTTTTTTGGGTTACTCGTATTAAATCCCACACCCAAATTAACTTGCACAGTGTCACTACAAGAATATAGACTATTAACGATGGCAAATCGCCATAATAGTCCATCTGTTGATGCTAACAACCTTACCATCACTAATTTTATTGTAACAACCAATGTAAAAAATCTTGATTGCTAATTGCCATTATTAGCAATAAAAAATATAGCCATTATTATAAGGCTATTAGCAATGACTTTAATAATGAAATAATTTCATCATTAATTATTTTTTAATTTTTAAATTAAAATTTTAATTTTTTTAAAAAAATATTAGTGACAGTATTTTCATGGTTAATATTATCGCTAATAATTATTAACAACCAAAAATACCATTGCTAAAATCATTTTTAATTTTTTTTTAATTTTTAAAATAAAATAATTATTTTAAAAAATATTAATAATGATAATTTAGTCTCTAATACCATCGCTAATAGTTATTAGTGACAGCCATTACCATCATTAATAATAAATTTTATTTTTTAAATAAAATTAATAATAATATTTTTTTAAAATATATTTTAATTAATCATAATAAATTATGGTTCTAATATCTATTGTAATTAAAATTCAAAGATAATAAGATAATCAAAAATTAAAAATTAATTATATTATATTAAAAATATAAATTATATAATTTTTTATAAGTAGTATCAAAAAAATATAATACATAAAAAAAATAGGTTTGATCCTCATCGTCATTCATCTTCTCCTCCTCTTGCTCCTCTCCAGCAGTTGGTAAATAAGAGCTGGATATCCCAACATCCTATAATAAAAAAATAAAATAATATTAGTAAGTTTTGATATGAAAGCGTATATTTTGATATATTATTTTTGATTCTTGAATAGATTATTTTTATACATTTCATTCGATGATACAGAATTATAAACACCTCTAGCCAATCGATTAGATGGTTAGATTAATTTTTTAGCCCCTAGATCCCCTTCTTGAACTCAAATCTAAATATATAAAGCTTTTAAATATGAAAACTTAAAATAAGTAAAAGGCTTTAGTAATATAATTACCTGATATGATGGCTAGAACGATGAGCCCAGCTAGTCGTGCAGCTGTGGGTCCTGAAGAAGCTCAATAATCATATCATAGATGGCATCTAGGATGCTCTGAGGTCGCAGGCTTAGAAGCCTCTACACGATCTCCTTTGTATGTGTATCACTCCAAGTTTGGGATGTTGAGATTTATGAGAACATGAAAGGATATTGAGATGGAGGGTCAAAGCTGTGTCGAATCCTATGACTCAGCTTTTTCTCAAACCCCAGCAGCGCTGAGCCATCCCTTAAGGTCAAGGAAGGGGAGAGAAGATAGGTCATCGCTGTACCTCTCACCAATATGTGTCGTGTAAGCCCTCTGCATAGTTTAGAAATATATTAGTTCTAATATAAAAATCAGATTCTGTAATAACTTAATTAGTAAATAAAGTTTGAAGTTCTTATGATGATTTATTGCAATATAGAATCTAAATGGTCATCAATCCTCCTGGACTGGTGTGTGGCCCACCATAACTACAACTAGTCTAGTGAACGATCCAACTACCGTATCTACAAGAAATAAATATTAAAATTAAATTAATTAAAACATGCATATAAAAATTTTTATAGTTCTAATGTGGAGTTTTGGTATTGATTTTTATCAGTCTGTCGGCCACAACATGTGTGCTGATTGAGCCACCTATGTACCTGATCAGATCCTGCTGGATGGCCTAGTTCTGCCAGGCCTTCTATCACCTACCAGAGTACTTCTCGCTACTTCACTAGTCGTACAGGGCCTGCCATATATCTGCCTGCATCCAGTGAGCCATGAAGGACCTCTAGTCTAATGGTGACTAAAAATCAGAGTGTTGGATGGCAGACTGCTTAAGATTATAGAGGCTATCTCGTAGCCTCCATGTGGCGACCACCTCGAAGGTCTGATAGCTAGCCTCCTCATCTTAGAGAGTCTTAAATCAGTAGTACACCTACAACATAGAAGCAAGCATGATTAATATGTAATTAAAAGCCAACATATCAAGAATTTAAAAATTAAACTAGTTTTGACTTACCAAAAATAACTTCTAGGCTACATCACGAGCTTCAGACAGCTAACTAGAAAACTCGTTCACCAATCCTAACATCAAGTATCGGACAATGCTAGTAACCACACAAGATATTCCAGACTCTCTAAATGTACTACAAAATTAATTTTGAAAAATAAATATTAACTTTAGAATGGTTAAATTCTAAACATATTAATTAAAGTTATAGTACTTATGAGTGGCTTTGAATGTGGATGAGCTATTTATCCTCTGGTCGAGTCGAAGGTGTCATGAACTTGGCAAGTCCTCGACCATAATTCTATATTTAGGAGCCAGTTGCTATTATGTGTGACTGTGGGGTCACTGGTGACCTCCTATTATCTAAATCTGAGTATAAAATATCTAATATAAATAATATTATATTAGTTAGCATTGAACAAAATAATATAAATGAGAATATCTAAAGTGTTAGAGTTTACTATCCAGTATGAGAGGTGCAGAACCACACAAGCTGGCCGCATGATCGCTCTCTCCTCGAGAGCTCTGTTCTTGGCTAGAATGGCTCCGACCTCTGAAAGACATGATGTATAATCTCTAAAAATAAAAATAAAAATCAAAGTAAGTAGATGACCTAAAAATCAGCTCAAACAAAATATCTATCAAAATATAATAAGGTGATCAAAATTTAACTTACGTATAACAAAGATTATTAGTTAAAATCTGCAATGTATCAGTAGAAAAATGATTCTCATCCAACAGTATATGATGATGTATTGGTCTGCTAGTCTCCTAATTTAGGTATTGTCTGATTCTCATCCAATAATACATGATAATCTCAGTACATAAAAATATAAAAAAGGTTCAGATCTGCTATTGAAAAATAAGGCAATCCAAGTTTCTCTACACCTTTAACCATGAGGTGGCTCAAGCGGTTGTCCGTAATATAACAGACCATCCAAACTTGCCCTACATTGCGAGTTCCTCTACACCTTTAACCATTAGGTGGCTACAAGTGGTTGTTTTGGATGTAACAGACTATCCAAGCTTGACTAAACAATAACAAGAACAGAAATGCATCACCTTCATTTAGGTGCATCTCGTACAAGCAATAATCATAGCCTCTTTAAGCCTCCGATCGTCTCCTCGAGCTGCAAACTAGGAGTACAATTTTTTAAAAAAAATAAATTAATAACCTAAAAATAAAATTCATGTGCTCGTGCAGCCTAGTTATTTGGAAAGCTCCAAGTTTGCATGCATGAGATGCATGTCCTAACTATCCCTATTTGCAATGATGTCCTTTACTTCTATAATTATGATTTTAGAAATGCTACACTCTTAGTTCAAAGATGGGCTCATTGTTCTTCTAAGATATGTGTCAATAATGAAATGCTTGATAGGGATACAATAGTTATCCATTTATAGAAAAGTGGATTTATGCCAAACTACAAGCATTGGTACTTGTATGGGGAGACATGGGAGATAATATGCATGGACAGGAGACTCTACTTGTCTAGCATATTTGCTAATATGCAAGAGCTTAATGGTGACAGGCTCACATAGATAATTAGCATATTTGGTGGGTTTGATCTGGTTATCAGTAGAAGCCCAGATAATAATATTTCAGATAGCAATCGCCATAGCTGTAATGGACTATAGGGGTTGTTATAGTTATAGCCATGCTTAGCCTCTAAGAGTTAGCAACCTTATAGAGGGTAAGCATGGCTATAACCATAGCAACTCTATAGTCCATTGTGACTATAATGGTTGCAATCTAAAAGATTATCACATGCATATTCACCAATAACCAAATTAAACACACCAAATATGCTAATCATCTGCTCAAGCCTATCATCACTTAACTCTTGCACATCAGCAATGTAGACCCACCAACTGGCATCACCTCACTCTAATACCAAATGTTGTTCCATGATATCGTTTGAATGCCAATCATCCTTGGCATCATAAGCCCTGATATCATATTGTGGAAGCCCTAGATCTTTAGCATGGACCTAAAGAAACTTGTGACGTTCTCTATAGGCAACAAACCACGATCCTCTACCTAAATCTATGATGGGGCACCTCCCTTCTTGGGCTTAAGAGAGACGCCCCTCTCTCTAGGGCTTCTTTAAGAATCCTAGGGCGGCAACTCTAGAGAGAAGAGAAGAAAAGAGAGTTGAGAGAGAAAAGATCTATATTTCACATCTTTTTTTTTGAAACCCTAATACAACCTATGTATTTATACATAGCCATTAGGCCCGACCAAAAAACTCTCTGGCTAATCTAATACATGAAAGCACTCACTAAGCCCATGTACACCCATGTCTCCCATGCTCTCATCCCATGGATCTAAACCCGACCCATACATGAGTTAGCCCCTTTAAGATCTCTTAACCCAGGCCTTAAGATTCGTAGGATAAGTTCCTATCTTAGCCCAAATAGAACCCATGTATAACTCTATCCGCACACTGGGTCGGCTCAGTCTCAACACTGGATCAGCTAACCTGAGACTGGGTCGGCTTAGTTTTAGACTGAGTTGGCCTAATTTTTGTCTTATGCCTGTAGTTCCGAGCACGATCTTCTATCTATCCTGTGCTCTAAGACTTAGCCAACTCAGTCTGAGACTGAGCCAGCTAATCTATAGAAAGCTCATTTTCTATAATCTTCAATCTTCCAGCTTTGGTTTCTCGCTCTACCTTGTGTCCCAGGTTTTCGAAGCTCCAACCAAGCCCCTTAAGGTCTCGAACACCCAAACCTCGAGCTCATGGAGGGCTATGCACCGCCTCCACTCTAGGACCACTCCTATTCTAGTCTCCACCTATGGCCTTCCAAGACTTGGGAGTACTACAAATCTTCATAATCTCCATCTTGGTGCTCCCAAGCCTTGGCAAACCCTTGGTAATGCCTTTCTGCACAATCCCACTGTCCCTACGCACCTTGACATCTCCTTGTGCAATCATCACCTTTGCTAATTTTTTTCAACAGTTGTGCATTCTTGAGGCCCTTTGGGATGACCACCTCCATTATTGAAGACCTTTGCTTGCTCCTCTGTACCATCCTAAAATTGTAGGATCCCTTCTACTTAGCAGTTGCATCATCTTTCTTGGACTTTTTAGGAGAACCCACAACATTCCTGTACTAGCACTCGCTGCAAACCCTGATATGGTATCCTCAGAACTATGCCTGTTCATCTGCACATGCCGCTCTATCTGAAATTGTGCATCATCGATGCTGGTGCTAGGATATCGATCCTCCCGCACCCCTCTGCTCCAAACTCATGTTAAATTTTTCTTTAATTATGAAGCCACCTCTCCAGAGCTCCATCTATATTTGAAGTCCATCTGATGCTACAGAAGCTGACTCTATATCTGAGTCATCTAAAGCCAACCACTCAATGCTATACTATGGAGCCTGCTTTGTACCTCGAACACCATCAATGCTCCTTTGAATTCTTCGTGCTCCATGAATCCCTTCGAAGCCATCTCGGATACCTTCATAACCCGTGAGCACCTCCGAAATCCAAGAGCTCATCCAACTCTTTTAAATCCAGCAATTGAATACTAGGAAATTCTATCATAGTCCTTCTCTTCTGTCCCTATATCAACCATCACTTCAATTGCATCCAGAGAACCATCATCCACTTGAATCGCAAATCTCCCTGGTGCTCCTATAGAAGAAATCTAATCCATGATATTTTTGGCTGCTTGATGCCCCTGACACTTTTTGAGACCTTCTGGCTCTCCCTAAGACCTACACTCGGTCTTCCTAAGATGCTCTTGACATCATCTGCTGAGATACCTTCCTTGACTACTACACCATCGAGCCTCTCCCAGCCTTGTGCCTCTAGGAAGGTGCTACTACAACACTCCAGCACTCCCTAGCCTTGTCTCTGCACCACTCTATAGCCATCCAATCCTAACCTACTGGACCTCCATTGATCATCCATCTCCATCACTCCCAAGACTTAAAAAATCCATGCTCTAGTCGAACTACTGAATGCACCCCCGACTACTTTTCCACCTTCTTGATACCGAAGGATGTATAGTTGCTTCTTCAGCCTTCCTTCGATCATTACCTCTTGGAAAACCTCTCTTCAATAGCCCCACACTGCCCATCTTTCTAAAGAATCCTAATGCTCTCTACTGAGATACCTTCCTCGACTGCTGCACCATCGAGTCTCTCTCAGCCCCACATCTTCAGAGCAATGCTACTGTAGCACTCCAATGCTCCCTGTCTATCACATAATCGTCATACACCCTGACCTTTCCATCAAGATCGATCAACAAATCATGCACCCAATCCTTCCACCCCTAGAAAATCTCTTTCGTTAATCCTTTCAATCTCCACCTTCAACCCGCTGCTTCCGATTGGCCAAACCATAGCAGCAACAAAAATAGAGCTGAGACATACCATGAAATTCTTGTGCAGATTTTTGATTTTACCTTGTATGACTTCTCCTTTCCTTCTATGTAACATCAGGCTAATATCAAATGTAGACCCACAACTGGCATCACCTCGCTCTCATACCAAATATTGTTCCATCATATCGCTCGAACGCCAATCATCCTCGGCATCACAAGCCCTGATACCATGTTACGAAAGCTTCTGATCTTTAGCATGGACTTGAAGAAACCTATGATGTTCTCCATAGGCAGCAAACCATCAATCCTCCATCTGGATCTGTGATGGGATGCCTCCCTCCTTGCGCTTGAGGGAGATACCTCCCTCTTTAGGGCTTCTTCAAGAATCCTAGGATGGCAACTCTAGAGAGAAGAAAAGAAGAGAGAGTTGAGAAAGAAAAGATCTGTATTTCATATTCTTTTTTTTAAAATTCTAATACAACCTATGTATTTATACATAGCCATTAGGTCTGATCAAAAAACTCTCCGACTAATCCAATACATGAAAGCACTCACCAAGCTTATGTACACTCATGTCTTCCATGCTCTTATCTCCTGGATCTAGACCCAACTCATACATGAGTTAGCCTCCTTAAAATCTCTTAAACCAAGCCTTTAGACCCCTAGGATAAGTTTCTATCCTAGCCCAAATAGAATCCATGCGTAACTCTGCCCGCACACTGGGCCAACTCAGTCTCAGCACTGGGCCGGCTAACCTGAGACTGGATTGGCTCAGTTTCAAAATAAGCCAACCTAATTTTTATCCCATGTCTGTAGTCCTGAATGTGATCTTCTATCTATCCTGTACTCTGAGACTTAGTAGATTAATTCTGAGACTGAGTCGGCTAACCTATAGAAAGCTTATTTTTTATAGTCTTCAATCTTCCAGCTTTGGTTCCTCACTCCACCTTATTCTTAGGTTTTCGAAGCTCCAACCAAGTCCCTCAAGGTCCTGAACATCCAGATCTCAAGCCCATGGAGGGTTATGCACTACCTCCATCCTAGGACCACTTCTATCGTAGTCTCCACCTATGGCCTCTCAAGGCTTGGGAGCACCATAAATCCTTATAAGCAAGGTCTTAGACAAGAAAAGCTTCCAAAGCCCTTATAATTGTCTCTCACATCTCAATCCCCATACAAGCACCAATACTTATAGTTTGGCATAAATTCACTCATATATAAATGGCCAATTATTGTGTCCCTATTGAGCATTTCTTTATTAAGATATTTCCTACAAAGACAACGAGCTCATCCTTAAACTAAGAGTACAGCATTCTCAAAAGCATAATCATAGAAGTAAGGGACATCATTGTAAATTGGGATAGTCAGGACGCACATCTTGCACATGCAGACTTGGAGCGTGCCAGATGATTAGGTTGCACGAGCACACTAAAATGGTATCTAAGTAAATCCCATCATGGAGTCCGACCCAAAATTTAAAACAAATTAAATTAAATATTATTACTTTTAAACTAATTTTTAAAAATTAATACCATTGATCTAAGCATGCAAGGTGCGCGAGAGCTAGATGCCTTGCACGCCAGTTGGGATCCAAGGCCCGAGCATGTAGGGCATGCCTTGGCTCCGTGTTTGTAATATCATCCTAATCTTTTCTTGATTTGAGCGCTCTGCATGTCGAGATCTAAGCATGCAGGATATGTCTCAAACCTATATTTGCAATACTATCCAGATCTTTTCTTGGTTCAAGCGCTCTACATGCCAAAATTTGAGAATACAGGGTATTGGGAATAGTGTCCCAAAGCCAATCATCAGTTTGTTGATGGTTGTACTGATTTTTATATTTGTATATGAATTATAAATAAATAAAAATTATTTTGATATTTTTTCATCAAAAATTCTATCATCTTCTAATGAACTCCTATGTTGTGGTGAAGTTCTTAGGACTATTTAGAATTGACAAAGGAGGATTTGTCATTTAGTCCTTAAACTTGTTCACGATCAAATGATACATTATTGCTAAGGACGATAATGTTTATCGAGTGTAGGTCATTGTATGCCAAATGGATTTGTTGTCCTCTTAACCAAGAAGTGTGGAGACACTGGTATGGCATGCAGGTGAGATGTAGGGGTACATCTGCACTGAATATGACCAACTTTGGAGCTTTTCTGATGTCAAGATTTACTCCAAAAAAATATGAGTATAAGTATCCCTCCAACCTGAGATCACCATGGTAACTTTCAAGCAACTCGCTATGCTTTGGTACCAGACTATCTGAATTTTTAATTTAGTAATGAAAGATTTTTAGGCATAGTCAAGTACTTAAGAAGTTAGTGTGTGAGTCAAGATGAAATTGACCACTCCGATTCAGGAGCTGCATTAAATTATATTTCAATTTAGCAAAAATCTTGGCCAGGGTAGTCCTAGTGAGGAGTCACGGAATTAATTACTTTGAAACATGATTTGAATGTATTTTAGGATTGACAGGTTAACCCTGAATCATCCTATACACAGAGGTCAAAGGGATGAATTATATGGTAACCATATTCGTGTAGGTTCTGAATATGGTTGCGACTATTCGATCTATCCAGATGTCGGATACCATTGCTAGATGATCACTTTGATTAGTATAAAAATTAGTTTCTATGCTACTAGCTTAGATTTGAACCTATGAAGTTACACACATTAAAGATTTCTATCTGATCTGATGGCTCGTGAAGAGTCCCACCGAATTAGGACCCTATGGTTAAGAGTTCCACTGGACTGAAACTCTTCGACCAAGAGTCCTACTAGACTGAAACTCTGAGTCCTACCTATCTGAAACTCTGTGATTGAGAGTCTAGACTCTGTGATCATAAGTTTTACTTATTTCGGACACCAGGATCAAGAGTCTCACTGGTTTATGACTCTTCGATTAGGATTTCATATCGATGGACTCTATTGCCCGGATACCCATCAAATTTGAACTCTGTATTCATGAGAGATTTAATTAATAATTTGATCATTAATTAATTTAATTTAATTAAATAATTATTTTTGGTTCAAGTCTAATTGAATTGGATTTAGTTGGGTTTGACCCGATTAGGTTATGAGATGACCTAATTGTTGAGGAGGTTTGATCTCTAATTTGATTAGGGTTTGAGCTTGATCAATTTTTAATTTTATTAGAATTTAATTAAACCTAATTAAGCCTAAATATGTTGAGTTTAATCTGTCCTAATTGGGCCTGATCAATTTGGATTGGAATGGGTTCAATTGGATAAGGTTTTTGTTAGATATGTGTGCCCTAGAAATTATAGAGTCTGCTAGATAACAAATGATATTATCCTCATAAATTCATATCTCATGATGCCATCTCATCGCCTCAGTGGTCTTCGATGACTGATAAAGTCTCTAAAGTCTTGGTGTTAATGGAAAGTATCTCAAAATCTTGTGAGGCTGCTTCTTATCTCTTTTGGAATCTTCAACATACCTTGACTTACCATATTTTGGGCAACAATCCAAGTGTTGATGCTCTTTATAAAACAATGCACAATCATTCTTGCATGCATGTATTAGTGTATAATCAGTCCATTATTGCCTAGATAGATAACCCAAGAGGGGGGTGAATTGAATTTTCAAAAATTAAAATAGATATGTATAGTGCTAAATAATTAAAACCTAAGTGAATCAAATATAAGAGCAAATAGAAGATACAATTAAGTGCACACACACAAATAAGAGAATTTTATAGTGGTTTGATGCTCTCCCAGCACCTACATCCACTCTCCAAGCACACTCTTAGGAATTTCACTATAATTCGGCAAGATTACAGTCGGATAGTTTTTCAGACTCACTATCCAAAAATTTAGTTAATTTTTTTCTAAGTTCACCAACCACAACTCTTACAAAAATCAGACGAATCAATCTGAATAAACAGAGAAAAGAAAAAGCCCCAAAATCTAAGTTTCAGCTCCTGCTGAAACCAATATGCAAAAAGAGAAAAAAAAATTTTACAACTTGAAATATCCCTTTGAATGAGCAGAAAAGTTATCCTTGCAGTTCTTTGAAAGCCTCTTTGAATGTGTGGTGTTAATGCACTGGAGGATTCTTCAAAGCTTGAGAGAACAGATTGATTGAAGATTGGATATTCGTTCAAGAATAGAGCATGCTTTTTTTTTTCTTATTTTTTCTTCTTTTGAAAAATAATCTTTCTTCCTTTTATATCTCTAGTATTTTCTTTTTTCTGATGATGATTGGAGTTTAGAAAAAGCAAAATCTGATCGTTGGAGAGCAGCAACTAGCCATTGGAATAAAAAAAATCCGATCTAGAATACTCCATCAAAAAGCTATCGCCGTGTCTCGAGACCTCTCAGTTTGTCTTGAGACATCTAGCTAGGTTACAAGGCTTCTCGGGTTGATCAGGAGAGATTTCATCTTCAGTCACACAAAAAATCATCTTTCTGAAAAAAATGGCTCGTCTGAGATCGAGACGTTTTGGTTCTAAATGAGATGTCTCACTGGAACCATAAGACCTCTCAGAAATCCTGTGAGACCTCTCGCTCCCATAGCATAGAAACTGAATTTCTATTGCCTGAGATCGAGACATCTCGAGATTTACTCGAGATTTCTTGAAATCGAGCTAAAACTACGTTTACTGCGTACCAGTCCACTCGAGAGCTCTCGAAAAAAATCCGAGACATTTCGAAGACTGCTTCAAGGCAATTTTAGGAGATTTAAATTTTATTTGATTTTCACTTTATGTCTTCCTTATTTTGATCAAAGAGCTCTCTTTCTTCTGATATTGGAATACTTAAAATAAAATATATTAGTAATCACTTACTTTAATATTTGGTCATCATCAAAATCACTTAGGGGGTCAACAATCTTTTCTTTTTTGATAATGATAAAATATTAAGCAAGCCATAAAAGAAATGTAAACAATATATATCAAGAACTAATAAATGCAAAATTTTTGTGCTAAAGCTCCCCCTTAGTGTATGCTCTCGTGAAATGAATAGGATTTGAATAACATTCTTTTTGTTTTATATTTGTTCATTTCAATCATTTCATTTTCTAAAAGTCTCTTTTTATGAATTTATATTTTTGATTTGATTGATTATACATTTGTATTTTGTATGTTAGATTTAATTTTGCATTTGCATATTTCTCCTTAATATTTATTTCCCTTTTTGTTAGCATCAAAATCACAATAATGAGAGAATCATAAAAAGGTAAGAGCATGAAAAAGATTGATTTCATTGCAAGATGTGATAATACATAGATAAAAAATGTATGTTGGTTTACAAAAAAATGAATCTCATACCAACATACTTAAACCAAAAGTTAAAACAAAAGAGATACTAGACCTACTCTTCATCAGAGAGGAACTCAATGATGGGTTCAGAGGAGTATCAGAGAGATACCCCCCCCCCCCCACCCCTTCCTTTTTTTTTTGATTTTTCAAGATTGAATTAGGAGTGTTTAGGATGATAGAGGAAGACCAAAAAGTAATCCAAAAAATTTAAGATTAAATATTTTTATAAAGGATCATATACACCAAGTTCACCTCGAATTTTAGAGAATCTATCTTCACTTAGAGGTTTTGTAAAAATATCGGCTAATTGATTTTTAGTTGAAACAAATTCAAGTATAATATTATTATTTTGAACATGATCTCTAATGAAATGATGTCTAATTTCAATGTGTTTGATTCTTGAATGTTGAACAACATTTTTTGTCAGGTTTATGGCACTAGTGTTATCACATTTAATAGGTATCTTGTTTTGCTTAATTCCAAAGTCTTCGAGTTATTGTTTGAACCAAAGTATTTGAGCACAGCAACTCCCCACAGCAATATATTCGGCCTTGACCGTTGACAGTGCTATAGAGTTTTGCTTTTTGCTATACCAAGAGATCAAGTTCAACCCTAAAAATTGACAAGTACCATTGGTACTCTTTCTATCAATTTTACATCCTCCATAGTCTATATCAGTGTATCCAATCAATTCAATGAAAGATTATTTTGAGTACCAAAGACCTAAGTTGTGTATAGATCAAATATTTAAAAATTCTTTTAATAGCTAACAAGTATGATTCTTTAGGGTTAGATTGAAATCTAGCATACATGTACACACTAAATAATATATTAGGCCTATTTATAGTTAAGTAAGGATCCTATCATACCTCTGTAGAGCTTTTCATTTACATTCTTACCATTCTCATCTTTATCAAGTTTGCAAGAAGGGCTCATGGGTGTGCCGATTTTCTTTCCATTTCTCATGCCAAACTTCTTGAGCATCTCCTTGATGTACTTTATTTGGCTAATGAAAATGCCTTTCTTTGATTGTTTGACTTGTAGTCCAAGAAAAAAATTTAGCTCTCCCATCATGCTCATTTCAAATTCACTCTACATCAACTTAGCAAACTCTTGATAAAGAATTTCATCAATAGCTCTGAATATGATGTCATCCACATATATTTGAACTATAAGAAGGTCATTATTGTTTAAAAAAAAAAATAGTGTGGTGTCTACACTTCCTCTGATAAAATTATTTTATAATAAGAATTTGCTCAATCTTCCATACCAAACTCTAGGTGCTTGTTTAAGTCCATAGAGTGCTTTATTTAACTTATATACATGATTAGAAAGTAAGTAATTTTTAAATCCGGATGGTTGTTCTACAAATACTTCTTCGATAATATAACCATTTAAAAAGACATTTTTTACATCTATTTAAAATAATTTAAAATTTATATAACAGGCAAAAATAAGTAACAAACTTATAGCCTCTAATCTTGCTATAGGTGCATATGTTTCATCAAAGTTAATTTCTTCTTCTTGATTATATCTTTTAGCAACTATTCTAGCTTTATTTTTTACAATATTACCATGTTCGTCTTATTTGTTCCTAAATACCCATTTTGTACCAATTATAGGATGATTTATGGGTCTGTTTACAAGAGTCCATACATTGTTTCTTTCAAATTGGTTTAGTTCATCTTGCATGGCTAGCATCCAATTAGAGTCATATTCAGCTTTTTCTATACTTTTAGGTTCTATTTGAGAAACAAATGTAGGGTAATCAAATGTATCCTTAAAAGAGGATCTAGTTCTTACCCTTTGTGAAGGATCATCTAAAATCAATTCCTTTGGGTGATTATGTGTATACCTCCACTTCTTGGGTGGATCTCTATGATCATTAGATGCTTCAATCTCAACATCCTTATCTTGTTCAATGATTGTTGTAGAGTTATCTTTGTCATGAATGATGTTGTCCCTTAAGTTTAGCTCCTTCATTCCATCTTCGAAAATTCCAGTATCATCATCAAAAAAAAAAAATTTCTCGAGGAATGATTGTTAGCTTCATCAAAAATAACATGTATTGATTCTTCAACAACTAAAGATTATTTGTTGAAGACTCTATATGCTTTGCTAGATATAAAGTATCCAAGGAATATACCTTCATCTGTCTTAGCATCAAATTTGCCTAGATTATCTTTACCATTGTTATGAATAAAATATTTACAATAAAAAATATGAAAATAATTAATATTAGATCTTTTTTCTTTCTAAAGTTCATAGGAGGTTTTCTTTAAAATCGGACGAATAGAAACTCTATTTAGGATGTAACATGCTGTGTTAATGGCTTCAGCCCAAAAGTATTTGGGTAGATTTTTTTCACACAATATGGTACAGGCCATATCAACTAAGGTTCTATTCTTTCTTTCAACAACTCTATTTTGTTGAGGGGTTCTAGGTGCTGAAAAATTATGTTCTATGTCATGTTCATTGCAAAATTCTTTAAAATATTTATTTTCAAATTCTATGCCATGATCACTATGAATACATACCACAGTAGAGTTTTTTTTATACTACTATAAAAAGAGCTACGGCAGTGATTCGTAATTACTGTCGTAGCCCAAAAAATTATTGTCATAAGTAATGGCAGCGATTTTCTAACCGCTGCTACTGTAGCCACCATCGTAGCTCTATAGCAACGGTTGTTTGAACCACTGCCATAGATAGCCTATTGCAATGATTTATAAACCGCTGCAATATATCAACCTATAACAGTGGTTATATAATCGCTGTCATAGATTATCTATAGCAGCAGTTACATAACCGCTGCCATAGGTAATCTATGGCAGTGATTTCTTAACCGCTGCTATAGGTCTAATGCAGCGGTTGGCACCGTTTGCACCATGAATCTATGACAGCGGTTGGCATGAATATGATAGTAGTTATAAAATTACTACCGTAGATCTTGAATAATTTAAAAAATTAAAATTTTTATTTTTTATATATTTTACTTGATAAATATAGATATATAATACAAAAAAATATAATAAACATAAAAATTATTCTGAAATACTAAAATTTTATTATCGAATAAAATTTATTATAATATTTTTTAAAAAAAATAAAATACATCAAAAGTTCTCTAAATTTACATCATTATCGTCATCATTGGGAGCCGGAGTTGGAGCTGGAGATGGTGCTGGAGCTGGAGCCGGAGCTAGAGCTGGAGCTGGAATGCAGGCCAACATATCCTCGAAGCCTGTGACTCTAAAATATGCACTGAGATGGATGGAGTATGCTCTGACTACTCCTCGGATGCTAAACTATGCGTAACCCATCGAGGGATAAAGGTGAAAGCTATGTGGCATTTTGATGCCATCGTGATCTGCAACGTTAATGAACATTAATCAATATAACATATTGAACAATAATATTAGTATAGCATCAATAAATAGTCTCTAATATTTATACCAGATGGAGGTCTCTTAGTGATCGACACGGCACGGTATGGCACGGCCTATCGGCATGGCATGGCCTACCATCATGGCACATATTTTTTCTAAGCTTCCAAAGATCAAAAGAAAGAGAGCTCTTTGACCAAAATAAGAAAGATATAAAAAAAAATTTAAATAAAAATTAATAATTAAAGTCTAATAATTTATACCAAAATGTTGAAGTCATCATCTAGTGGCATCTACAATATAGACATCACCATCACTCTTGACAAATGTGTTTGGAACCTCAATAGTACCAGATAAGTTTTATCCTAGAGGAGCACTTTGCATGCATGGTCCAACATTGTCACCAACTTTAGTATCATTAAAAATATGCCTAGGCACCATCCTCACAACAACACCCCATTGAGGCTCCAAAGAATTACTAACGTAGAAGACTTGACTAGCTTGAAAGGTAAATATATACGGTTCTTTAATGCGGAGATGGCATTGCATGTTAACGAGAGTAAAACCATACTCATCAGTCTTCATCCCAGACTATGATAAGATGTCAAACCACTCGTACTTCATCAACACGGTCCTTTCTTTAGAATAATAGTCCAAGATGACTATCTTCTCCATCACGCCATAATAGTTCAAATCCTTCCTATGAGACTGTGAATTCCTCGAGCTAGCATAACACCCAGTTGTGGCGCTTAACATGATGCCACTATTTTGTATTGCCATATTTATGGATCTACTGTGAATATTAAACTTATAGTCGTTAATGACGAGCTATTTATACTCATGTATGGTACGATTAGGGCTCATTGAAAGAGAATGCACTTCAGGACTCACATCACTGAGCGGCAATCTCTACACCTAATTAAGAAGATGACACCTAATTAGTAAATATGTTCCAATAAGTTGTATCGGACAATAATATATAATCGCTTTCATGATCTTTGAACCATTCAGAAAATTCATTATTATGCATTTTCTCTTTCTCCCGCATACTTAGAGCACCATATTTTACTCTTATGACCTTCTTGTGTTTGCTGCATGCACAAATAACAAATTTAGGTATAATTAAGTTTTTTTTTAATTATTATAAAATAAATAATGCTGAGTGACTCACCTTATGTATGGCTCAATGACATCATAGTTGAAAAGCATGTAGTGGTGTGCCTTATCCCTTTCCTCAATGCTTAAATTAGTGAGATGGTATGAAGTAGAAAATCCATCTGACTATGAAATGGACTAAAATGCAGGCTCAATTGGCTCATACTGATCATCCTGATTCCTCATTGGCCGATTACGACATGTCTCGAGCTTATTTAAGTACATAGTATAAAAATCCATACACTCTTGACCCAAATAATCTTCTGCTATAGATCTCTTCGGACGATTCATATTTCTTACATAAGATTTTAGAGTTTGAATATTTTTCTTAGTAGGATACATCTATCAGCAAAATACTGAGCCTTCAAGTGCAACTTCTCCCATAAGGTGCATGGTGAGATGCATCATAACCAGGAAAAATGATGGTGAAAATATCTTCACTAGATCACATAATATAGTCACCGCCCTTGCCTTCATTTTCTTCACATCTTTCTTAAGCAACCTCTTTGCACAAATATCTCTGTAAAAGATGCAAAGATGAATAACCACCATTCTAACATTTTTTGGCAACACGCAGTGAATAGCTATTGGGATCAATTCCTGCATCAGTACATGATAATCATGAGTCTTCAATCCCCTAAGTTTGACATTCTTACTATTCAAACGCTTTGATATGTTGCTTGAGTATCCATCTAGGATCTTTATGTTCTCCAACACACGAAGAAATATGGACCGTTCGGAGGCATTCATAACATAGCATGCATGAGGAAGCCTCCACTATTCTCCCCCTGTTGGCTCTAGATGGAGTGATCTTCTAATACCCCATTCTTTCAAGTCATCATTGATCTTATCCTTGATATTTAAGATTATTGCCAAAAGGAGCTCGCACACATTCTTTTCAATATGCATTACATCTAAGCAGTGGCGCAATAAGTTTGTCTCCTAATATGGCAAGTCAAAGAAGATGCTCTTTTTCCTCCAATTAAAGTGTGTCATCTTTCTTTGATCGATGCTTTCTTTTTTTATCATCAATCGGATCATCTTTCTCAAATTCAACACTGAGACCATCCAACTCGCTAAGTGCTTCACCAGAATATCAATCATGGCCCGAGCTGGCTTGGCTGCGTATCCGAACCAGCTCGACTACGTATCCAAGCCGGCTCGACTATGTGCCATCCCCTCAATCACTTCCTCAACCGAGCCAGCTCGACTATGTGCCATCCCCTCAATCATTTCCTCACTCCCTCTCTCAATCTCTCTCATCGGTGATAGTGGCGAGGCTGAACCCCTTTCTCCTAGCTTTTTCATCTCTCGATCTTCCTCTCTCCCTCTCTCAATCTCCCTCATCGATGAGGCCGGACCCCATCCCTCCCTCTCTCACTCTCTCGATCTTCCTTATTGGTAAGGCTAGACCCCATCCATCCCAATGATGCCGGCAAGGTCGGACCCCCTCCCTCCCTCTCTCGCTCTCTCGATATCCCACTCTCCCTCTCTCGATCTCCCTCATCGGCGAGGCTGAACCCCATCCCTCTCAATGATGGCAGCGAGGTCGGATCCCTCCCTTCCTCTCTCCCTCTCTCGATCTCTCTCATCCGACGATGGCGGTGAGGCCGGACCCCCTCCCTTCCTCCCTCCCACTCTCGATCTTCCTTGCCGACAGCCAACGAGCGACCGACCTTCCCTCTCTCAATCTGTCAGTCTCCCTCTTAGTCTCTTCATTTCTTAGTTTTGGATCCTGAAATCAGGTCCAGCCTTTCGAAATCTATTAGGATCTGGGTCTGGTACTTCAAGTACAGACCCATCGAATATTCGGATTTGGATATGATATCAGTAATTAAAATTAGGTCCAGATCTGAATATCCAGATTTTAATCTGAATCCAATCCGTTGATAGTTCTAGTCCACAGTCGCCAACATGGCACAGTCTAAGGCTACCACCACGGTATGGCCCAAAAACTACGACATATAGATAATTATAATATTTATAATAAATATTTATAATATTTATTATAAATATTTTTATAAATTTTATAAATATATGATTAATAAATAATACTATAAAATTAAAAAAAAAAATTATACCTATGGCTATAGAGAGTAGGTCGCATCGAAAGCTCCGACGGTTGCTGACAACGATACTAGAGGAGGACGACGGTACTAGAGCTAACCTATGAAATAAAAGTAAGATAGTGAGATAGAGAAGAAGAGATAAAGAGGAAAGAGAGAGAGCAGGGGTGGCCGAAGATGGGGAGACAGGGGGAGGGGGCATAGTGACGAGCAGGCTCAGAAGGCATAGTGATGGGAGGCCTGCGCCGATGAGGTGGGAGGGAGAGATGAGAGGCGGAGAGGATCGGAGGGTATGAGGGGGTGGGGTGTGTTCGTGCATGGGGATGACCGCCTGTGGGATGGAAGGAACAATGCATGGTGGAGGGGATGGCCGCCTGCACGGGGGGGGTGTCAGCTGTGGGGGCATGGGGGGAGGGCCCGATGGGGTGCGGAGGGGGGGGGGGCAGGAGGGAGGTATCGCTTGGGGGGCATGGGGGGAGGGCCGCCTGCACCGAGGGGGGCGGAGGTGAGAGGCAGAGAGGACTAGGGGTGGGAGGGGGGTGGGGTGTGTGGGGCATAGGGGATTGGTCGCCTATGGCGGGGAGGGACGGTCGGGGATGGGAGAAGGAGGGGCGGTCGAGGGGAGGGTGGGGGTTTCGGTGGGGGGTGGCGGGGAGGGGTGGCCAGAGATGGGGGCTAGAGGGTGGCAGGGTGGCGGGAGGGCGGTCGGGGATGGGGAAGGAGGGAAAGCCTGGGGAGGTGGGGGGTGGTCGGGATGAGCGACCGAGGATGGGGGGAGAGGAGGGGCGACTGGGGTGGTGGGGGGGCGGGTGAGGGGTGGCAGGGTGGGGCCGCTGAGGATGGAGGACCAAAGGGGGAGGGGGAAGGAGGGATGGTGCCGATCGAGGGGGAAGGAGGGACGACGGCGGTTGGAGGTGGAGAAGTCTCACCGACGATGGAGAGAAGGGGGAGAGATAAAGAGAGAGGTCGAGCGCGCACGGAAGGAAAGTAGAAAAAATTTAGAAATTTTTAACCTAACCTACGACAGCGGTTATCAAACCACTGCCATAAATCTACGATAGCAATTACCCAAAATCACTACCATAGATCTACGATAGTAGTTATGGATAATCACTATCATAGATCTATGACAGCGGTTCTATAATCGCTACTGTAGATCTATGGCAGTGGTTTTTGATAACCATTATCGTAGGTTGAAAATAATTTTTTTCTTATTTTTTTTTAAATATTATATAATTTTAAAATTTAATATCCATCTTCATCATTCATTATCTAAATAATTATTATTAGAGTGTCATCGTAAAAAGTCGCCTCGACCCAATGGCCCTAGCTTCATCGATCAAAAAAATTTGATTTCGACGATCATGAATGACGATACGATGATCTGATAGATGAAGATCTTCGATGGATCCAAAAATCTACAATAATAATCTTGATGATATTTTTAGCATACTATCAAAGTTTCACTTTAATCGAATATCATTATCATGGTTAATTTAGTACGAAATGATTTCGACCGTTAAATTAGAAACAAGCGATCAAAGGATTAAACGATGTCCGATTATGAGATAATTTTTTAGTTAAATAATTTTTATTATAATTTTAAATATTTTATATAATGATGATAGTAAAATTCAAATCATTTTCATATAAACTATTCATGTTAAGTAGATATTGCAAAAGCACGAGCATAACAACTAGTAAAGTTTCAGAATGGTTATCAGGAGATGTATAGTTTTAGATTGTTCTTTATCTCATGAGTTGAATTATAATCACCATCATAAAAAATAATTAAAGTAGTAGCCAAGATCATTTATAAAAAAAAAATTATCTCATAATCGGACACCGTTGGTTCTTTGATCACTCGTTTATCATTTAACGGTCGAAACTAATCTATACTAAATTGACAAAGATCATGATATCCGATTGAAATGAAACTTTGATAGTATGCTACAAATATCACTGAGATCATTATTATATATTTTTGAATCCATCGAAGGTCTCTATCTATCATATCATTGCATCATCGTTCGTGGTCATCGAAATCAAATTTTTCTGATCGACGAAGCTAGGGCCATCGGATCGAGGCAACCTTTTGCGACGACACTCTAATGATAATTATTTAGACAATGAATGATGAAGATGGGCATTAAATTTTAAAATTATATAATATTTAAAATATATATATATATATGGTAATGGTTACAATTAATCGTTGCCATAAATAAGCTTATAGCAGCGGTTCCTACCAACCACTGCTATAGGTCCAACTTATAGCAGTGGTTTCACTAACCGCTGCTATAGGTCCAACCTATAGCAGTGGTTACAATGAACTGCTACTATAGGTCGACCTATGACAGTGATATTTTGTAACCACTGCTATTGATCCAACCAATGGTAGTGATTTTCGTTAACTGCTGCTATATGTTGGACCTATGGTAGTGATTACAAAAATCGCTGCCATAGGTCGAACCTATAGCAGCAGTTAACAAAAATCGCTGTCGTAGGATCTATGGCAGTGGTTTGAAAAATCGCTGCCATAGTATGTGCTGTCATAGACCATTTTTATAGTAGTGTCATTTGTTATTTTCTTGTAAAACTTTGAAAATAATGAAAATGCTTCATCTTTGTGAGTTAAAAGCAGAACCCAAGTGAAATGAGAATGATCATCAACAATTACTAGACCATACTTTTTTTCTCCTAGGCTTATGGTCCTAGTAGGTCCAAACAAATCCATATGAATCAATTCAAGAGGCCTAGAAGTTGAAACTACATTTTTGGATTTGAAACTCCCCCTAGTTTATTTTTCAAATTGGCAAGCATCACAAACATGATCAATTTAGAAATTTAGTTTTGGTAGCCCCTTAACTAAGTTTTTATTATACAATTTATAAAGAGCATGCATTCTAGCATGACCTAATTTTTAGTGCCAAAGCCAACTAGTTTCTTTTATGTTAGCATTCATTGCAACTAGGCATTGGCCACTCTTCATGGTAATTTTATCAAGATTCACCATGTAGATGTTCCCATGCCTAAATCTAATGAATTTTAAACTATCATCCAAGGAACTAGATACTTTGCATAAAGAAGATTTAAATGAGACTTTAAAACCTCTATCACATAGTTGACTAATACTAAGCAAGTTATGTTTTAAATTATCAACTAATAATATATTTTCTATAAAGATCGAAGGAGTAATCTGAATTTTACCATAGCCAATTATTTTACCTTTGCCATTATCGCCAAAGATGACTATTCCTCCTTTCTTTTTTTCTAGGGTGATGAATTGTTGCTTGTCACCCGACATATGCCTTGAGCAGCCGCTATCTAAATACCAATCCCGTTTTGATTCTTGGGCAGCAAGGCATTCTTGCACAAACAATCAAGTGATAGTTTTGGTACCCAAGTCTTCTTGGGTCCTTTAGGGTTGGTAAATATGATTCCTTTTGGAACCCAAATGCTTTTAACATGCTTTTTATTAACTCTTCTAGTATTGCATTCAAAAGTCTTGTGTCCTACCATTTTGCATTTAAAGCAAATGGTATGAGAAGTGCTATTAGTGATGGGTGCAGTAAAGAAATTTTTTGGAAACTTGGTTTTATCTTTAGGTTTATATCCTAGTCCGTCCTTATCATAAACTCCTCTTTGACTATTTAAAATCATTTGCAATTTTTCAAAACTACAAGTAAATTTATCAACTAAAGGCTTTAATTTATCCAATTCATCCTTTAGGATTTTATTTTCTTCTTTTAACTTATTGTGGCTACTAATTACCTCTTCCTTTTCTTTCAAGAGTGTTTGAATCATTTTCTTAAGATTTCTATTTTTTGAGCTTATATTTTTGAAATCTTTCATCAAATCATAAAAAGCATCTTGAAGCTCATTAAAGGTAGAATCTGAATCAAAAGTGGAGGATACCTCATCATCTTGTAACATGAAATACAAGTTTGCTTCGTTTTGATTTTCTTCCTCTATGCTTGACTCGTCGCTGTCACTCCAAGTTGCTAACATGGCTTTTTTTTTATTCTTTTTGGCTCCTTCTTCAATAAAGGACATTCAACCCTAAAATATTCTGGCTTCTTGCATTCATAGCAAGTGGGCTGATCTCTCTTTTTTTTTTTGCTTTCTCCCTGTTGGCTTCTCCTCTAATGAAGTTTCTCTTCTTGAATCCTTGTCTTCTTCTTTCCATAAATTTCTTAAATTTTTTGATCACCAGGGCCATGTCTTCATCATTTTCCTCACTGATGGATAGATCATCTTCTTCTTCATCAGCCATGGATTTCAGCGCTATTATTTTCTTCTTCTTTTTGTCTTCCTCATTATGCCGACTCATGGCTAGCTCATATGTCATCAAGGATCCAATGAGCTCTTCTAGTGGCAGTATGTTCAGATCCTTTGCCTCTTGGATGGCTATTACTTTGGCTTCCCATGACCTAGGCAAAGACTTGAGGATTTTTCTCACTAATTCACTGTTAGTGTAAACTTTACCTAAGCTTTTTAAACCATTTATAATATTAGTGAATCTTGTGTACATGCTAGTGATAGATTCAGTGCGGTCAATTTTAAATAACTCATATTGGTGAACTAGCATATTAATTTTAGTTTTTTTTACTTGATTTATCCCTTCATGTGTGACCTCAAGTCTATTCCAAATTTTTTTTGTAGAATTGCAAGTGGAGATTCGGTTAAACTCGTTTGCATCAAGGGCATAATAGAGTACATTCATTGCCTGGGCATTTAATTGGATATATTTCTTATCCATTTCATCCCAATCCTTCTCCAACTTAAGAGAGGATGTGCCATTGACAATGATTGTAGGTGTGTGTAGGCCATTGATAATGATACTTCATATGTCATAGTCAAGGGCTTGAATAAAAATGCGCATGCGAGCTTTCCAATAGGTATAGTTGGACCCATTGAATAGAGGTGGCCTATTTGTGGATTTCCCTTCGGCAAGTGAACCTCCTAGTTGGGTTGACATGATCTTTGTCTCTAGTTGATAAGATCAATAATTAGTAGAGAACAAAGGCTTTAATACCAATTATTACCCAGATAGACAACCCAAGAAGGGGAGTGAATTGAGTTTTCAAAAATTAAAATAGATATGTGTAATGCTAAATGATTAAAACCTAAGTGA
>QRFJ01002244.1:222401-267401 GCA_006176705.1 Cocos nucifera | reverse complement strand
AATAATGATCTCGGTGATATTTGTAACATACTATCAAAAGTATACTTCAATCGAACATCATTATTATGATTAATTTAGTAAGGAATGATTTCGATCATTAAATAAAAATTGAGTGATCAAAAAGCCAAATGATATTTAATTAAGATAATTTTTTAAATAAGTAATCTTTGCTACTAATTTCATTATTTATATAGCCATGATCATAAAATTTAAACCGTACATATATGAACCATCTATGTTAAGCAGATCTTATAAAAATACAAGTATATTTATCTAGCGATCTCAAGAATTAGTATCAAGAGACATAAAATTTTGGATTGTTCATATATATGCGGTTTAAATTTTATGATCATCAATGTATAAACAATCAAAGTATTAGCAAAGATCATTAATTTAAAAAATTATCTTATAATCACACACCATTTGATCTTTTGATCACTAGTTTTTTATTTAACGACTGAAATCATTCTGTGCTAAAATAACTATGATAATGATGTCCGATTGAGGTAAAATTTTGATAGTATACTAAAAATATTACTAAAATCATCTTTGTAAGTTTTCAGATCTATCTATGATCTCTATCTATCAGATCATCATGCGGTCATTCATGACCATTGAAATCAAATTTTATTGATCGACATAGCTAGGGCAACCTAATCGAGGTAGACTTTTGTAACGATAATCTAATAATAATTATTTAGATAATAAAGAATGAAGATAAATTTTAAATTCTAAAATTATACTGATAAATTATTTATAAAAAAATTATTAAAATAACTCAATATTTGCCTATGCTCTTAATTGCGTAGGTAATAAGTTTATTTGCCTACAGTAAAGATATACGCAGGTAATAAGAATCTTTACCTATGCTATTTAACATCGACAAATGATTTTACTTTTAATTATTTTTCTATTTATTTTTTTATTTTACTAAAACTTTTTTCGATGCAAAGGAATCATAGGTAATGATCTTAATTTCCTATAAAAAAAATAAACATAGATAATTAATCTAATTTCCTATGCTAAATTACCATCAATAAATCTTTTAAATAAATAAAATAAAAAATAAGTAAAATAAAAAATATTTATCAATGATAACTAATCGTAGGTAATAGATAATTACCTACGAAAAATTGAATCATAAGTAATTACACTTATTACCTATGTAATTTATCATCAGTAATTATTTATAAAAATAAAATAAAAAATAAAAAAAGAAAATATTTTTTGATGTTAAATAAATATAGATAATAAGTCTAATTACCTACACAAGAATTAGGCATAGGTAATTAGTCTTATTACCTATGCTAAATTAGCATCAACAATTGTTTATAAAAATAAAAAAATTAATAAAAAAAATTTATCGATGGCAATTTAGCACAGGAATAAGATTAATTACCAACATAACCATTATACATAGGCAATTCATCTTATTGTCTATGCTAATTTAACATCGATAAATTATTTATAAAAATAAAAAAAATTAATTAAAAAAATATTTATTGATATTAAATAAATGTAGGCAATAAGCCTAATTACCTACGGAAGACTTAAGCATGGGTAATTAGTTTTATTATCTATGCTAATTTATCATCGATAAATTATTTATAAAAATAAAAAAATTAATAAAAAAATATTTATCGATGTCAATTTAGCATACAAAATAAAGCTAATTATCTATGCAAGATGTAACCATAGGCAATTGGCCTTATTGCCTATGTTAGTTTAGCATCGATAAATTATTTATAAAAATAAAAAAAATTAATAAAAAAAATTTTATCGATGCTAAATAAATGTAAGCAATAAGGCCAATTACCTATGCAATCTTTAAGCGTAGGTAGTTATTCTTATTACCTATGCAATTTTGGTGTCGATAAATATTTATCAAATATTAAAAAATTAAGATCATCCATTATCGATACTTTGATTTAAATGCTGACACTATGTTTACATGGCTAATTATATTTGACGATGTTTAGTCTGTAGCATAGCTAATTATGCCAATTTTATCGACGTTTATCCTTTTACGTAGCTAATTATCTTTTTTACCTATGCAAAATTTTGCGTAGGTAAATTTTGCATCGGCAAAACTTCTATTTCTTATAGTGGGAGCCACCGTGAACTCATTCCTAAAGATCATTAGCGAAATATTTTTTTTAGATTACTTTAATCTAAATTTTAATCATGAATTTGTTAGATTAGATCTAAATTTTGATTCATGATTATTTTATGTAGTGTATATAAAACCTACAACTAGTACTGTTTGTGAAATAAGCTGATCCATTTTTGAAATGAGTCGATCCATTTAGTGAACAGTGCTATATTATGAAGAACCTTTTAAAATTTTAAAAAATATTTTTAAAATGCCAAACCCCAACCCTCAGCCCATAAACTTAATTGAAGATTAAGTAAAGTGAATTAGGATCTAGAATTATGAATTAAAGATCCTAAGTCATTAATCATAAAACATGGATTATCGGATTAGATGAATTAGATCCATTAAATGGGTTAGATCTAAGGTTAGTTAAAGAATGGACTAAATTAGAGTAATTGATCAAATCTAACCAAATATTGTATTAGATTAGATCAAGGATTTTTTAGACTCAATTACAATAGTTGTAGTTGGTCAAGTCCATGTCTTTAATGAGGATCAAATAGACTTGATTCATGACTATGCGGTCGAACCCAAAATTACTAAGTTGGTCAAATTGAAACTAATGAACTAGATGATGTCTAAGATAAATTTGACAGTCTGACCAGTAATTTTTAATTAGAAGCTACTCACACTGATTCGATTTTTGATGAGTTAATGGCATATTTCTTCCACTAATCCCACTTATCTGGCCATTCTGGTGAGTTAGATTTTGATTAGATCACTTGGTGAGTTGGGCTCATCCATATCAATTAAGTAAATCAGTGTGATTGATTTAGGTCTCCTAATGCCAGCTAGAATTAGGTCCTTTTGATCTGACTTGGTGAAGTCAGTAGGAGGATCGAAATTGGCTAGTTAAATTCTCTTCTCTTCTTAAAATAAATTAATATTTTTTTTAAAAATTATGAGATTCTTAAAAATGATATAGTTATATTGATAACTAGGTCAGAGCCTCTCATTAAGTTGAGTGATAATGAATCCATTAGTTTAATAATCATTGGAGGCCCAAAGGCCTAGTACTTATTGACTAATAGAATTGTCATTCATAAAATAATCATTTGGTCGTGTCTTTCTAATAGTGGTTAGGTTGGCCGACCAAAGTTGGGCCTGATCAGTTATTGGTTAGATGTACCAAATATGGTCATGTTAATGGTTAGACCTAACCGAATTTTTTCATTGGAGGCCAAAGCCTACTAATTAAGTTTTTGAGGCAAAATTAAATTACTAGAAGTTATTTAAAAAAATAATTGGTTATGAACCTATCCATAGATGTGCATGGGTTGACCAACCAAAGTTGGACTCATGTGTAGTCTATGTGAATTTTAGTACCCACTAAGGAATTAAAGTAATTTCTTGAATTGAAGGTAGAGGCTACCAGTTCGTTTAAAATAGTGAAAAAATCTTTAGACTAAAGTACAAGTCTTTAATATTAATAATTCATATACTAATTAGGTTTGATTTTTTTTTTATGCAGAAATGGCCACTACCCTATCACTCCGATCATTGTTAGATAATGACAAATTTATGGGATCTAATTTTGATAGTTGGCATCGAAAGTTAAAGATCGTCCTGGAGCATGAGTGGATCCTATATTTTCTGATGGATCCTGCACCTAAGAGGTCAGCTCTGAATGCAAGAGGCACGATCTGAGATACTTATCAGAAGTGGCTCAATGACCGCACCATCATTCGGTGCATTATGCTAGTGGTAATGAATGACGAGTTTAGCCACAGATTTGAGATTGCCCAACCACAGGAGATACTTAAAAAGTTGAACGACTCCTTTGGTACGCTTGATGATGTTGAAAGGTACAAGACTAGTTGTGCCATTTTCAACACTCAGATGAGAGATGGGGCGTCAGTCATCGATCAAATATTGTACATGATCGAGATAATTGAATATCTAAATTAGTTAAGCTTCCTCCTGCACGAGCAGCTCAGCAAGGATGTGATCCTTAATTCTTTGCCCAAGTCCTACCTCTCCTTCCTTACTCATTTTCGAATGACAAAGCCTGCAGTAAACTACCATGGCTTATTGAGATTGCTGCAGAATTTTAAGAAGGATCACCAGCTCCTCAAGGAGTCAGTGAATGTAGTGGAAGAATCTTCTTCTGATCGTCGATCCTTTAAAAAGAAAAGAAGAAGAAGAAGAAGAAGAATAAGAAGGTGCAGTCACATGTTGGGATGTCTACACAGGGTCAGACCAAGAAGCGCAAGTTCGATCAGAGCCAGACGGAGTGCTTCTTTTGCAAGAAGCAAGGACACTGAAAGAAAAATTATCCTTAGTACATTGCTTTTCTGAATCCAAACAGGCCAAAAAAGAAGCAAGCAGTTGCTAGGCAAGGTAATTATATGATAACACCTTACAACTTCTTAATATGTGATACTACTGTCTGATATTAGATACCAGAAGCTCTTTTTATATCTATAATTCAATGTAGGGTTTGTAGGTCAGTAGGAGATTTAGTGAAGGTGAGATATTTTTGAATATTGTAGATGGAAGACAAATTTCAGTTCTAACTTTAGAAATCATGAACTTTATAATCAATTATCGTAATATAATTCTTTATGAATGTCATTATTGTCCAAGCTTTTTGTTGAATGTTATTTCTTTAGGCCTTTTGGCCATATACAGTTATGAATTTTTAATAAAAAAAAATATTTGCAATGTCATTTTGAATGGTGTTACGATATTTGTTGGATAATTGAATAATGAAATTTACTTACTATCATAGCCTGTTAATGTGGTTCAGTTTACTGGTAAATGTCCTAGAACTAGTGATGTGTCTGAAGTCTATCTTTGGCACTGTAGACTAGGTCATATTAATAAGAATAGAATAAATAAGTTAGCTCAAGAAGGAATTCTTAAAGTCGGTGATTATGAATTACTTCCAACCTGTGAGTCCTATCTTCTTGGTAAGATGACCAAGTCTTCTTTTACTGAAAAAGATGAGCGAGCCAGTGAACTTCTAAGTCTGGTACATTCAGATGCATGTAAACCCATGAGCTCAAGTGCTAGAGGTGAATATTTCTACTTCATAACCTTCATGGATGACCTATCGAGGTATAGGTATGTCTATTTAATGAAGCATAAGTCGGAGTCGTTTGAAATATTCAAACTATTCTATAATGAGGTAAAAAAGTAAATTAGAAAGAATATTAAAACTCTTCGATCTAACCGAGAGAGTGAGTACCTTTCTAGTGACTTTCTAACATATCTTGGAGAGAATGGAATTTTCTTCCAGTGGACTCCTCTTGGAACATAATGGTGTATCTGAAAGGAGGAATCCAATCCTATTGGATATGGTTCGATCCATGATGGGGTTTACCAGTTTGTCGATCTTCTTATGGAGATATGCACTTGAGTTGGCTTGTTACATTCTGAATAGGATTTTGAGTAAGTATGTTTCCAAAATACCATATGAGATATGGACAAGATATAAGCCAGTACTCTCGCACCTTAGGATTTGAGAGAGTCCGACGTATGTCAAACGTTGAATAATGGACAAACTTAGACCTAGTCCTGACAAGTGTTATTTTATAGGATATCCAAAAGAGACTAAAAGATATTACTTCTATCCAGGTGATGAGCAAAAGATGTTTGTCAGTCTTAAGACAATCTTTTTGAAAAAGTTTCTTGGTGAACGGACTAATGCCTCTAAGATCGAATTTGAGGAAGTTCGATAGGTGAAAAAATTGACACAAATTACTGAACCTAAATCAGATTTGATAAGATCAAATCTTGAGTCCATTGAACCTGCATCCTTAAGGTGGTCTGGTAGAGCACCACGTCAGTCGGACAGATACTATAATTTCTTAGTCCAGAACGATTATCCTATCGAACTCGATGAGAATGATGAGGATTTGATCACCTACATGGATGCAATGTAGAGATCTGATTCTAGAAAATGGCTTAAGGCCATGAAATTCGAAATGGAGTCCATGAAGGTCAACGATGTATGGATATTGGTTGACCCATCCAAAGGGATAAAATCCATAGAGTGTAAGTGGGTTTTCAAGAGAAAAAAGGATGCAGACGGAAATGAGGAGACCTATAAAGCCCGTCTGATTATCAAGAGGTATCATCAATGTTATGATATAGACTATGACAAGATGTTTTCTCCTATGGCAATGTTCAAGTTCATTTAGATTATGCTTGCGATAGCTGCCAATCTGAACTATAAAATCTAGCAGATGGATGTGAAAATATTTTTTCTGAATGGAGAGCTAGATAAACATGTGTATATGATACAACCTAAAAGGTTCATATTCATAGATGAGTCTAAGGTGTGCAAGCTTCAAAGGTACATTTATAGACTGAAGCAGGCATCTCGAAGTTGGAACATACGTTTTGATAGGATGACCAAGATGTATGGCTTTGTTAAGAATGAAGAAGAGCCCTGCATATACAAGTGGACTAATGGTCCAGCGGTTGTATCCTAGTATTATATATGGATGACATTCTCTTAATTAAAAATGATATTCCCGTATTACAAGGAATAAAAATCTGGCTATCGTCGTAATTCTCTATAAAGGATCTAGGAGAAGCTTCCTACATCCTAGGAATGAAGATCTATAGAGATAGACTAAGAGGTTGTCTGGGTTATCTCAGTCCACGTACATTGATACCATATTGAAATGGTTCAGCATGGAGAATTTTAAGAAAGGCTATCTATCAATAGGCCTAAAATTTGTCTCTCAAAGAGGGATTGTTCAATAATATCTCAAGAGAGAGAGCTTATGAATAGAATTTTATATGCTTCGATAGTGGATTCTATCATGTATACCATGATATATACATGATCAGATGTGGCATACTCACTAGGAGTAGTGAGTAGATACCAATCTGATCCAGAAGAGAACCACTAAAAGATTGTTAAAACCATCCTGAAGTATTTGAGAAATACAAAGAACTAGCGGCTTGTTTATGGTGAGTCTAACTTGAGACTTATGAGATTTACAGACTTTAGTTTTCAGTCTGATTACGATGACAGTAAAAATATATTGGGATATGTGTTTATCCTTAATGATGGAGCTATCTGCTGGAAGAGTTCTAAGCAGCACACCGTGTCCAACTCAGTATATGAGGCAGAGTATGTTGCTGCATCAGATGCTGCTAAATAAATGGTGTAGCTGAAAAAATTCATCACCAAGCTCGGAGTGGCACCCTCTCTTAATGGTCCAGTTCTGCTCTACTGCGATAGCTCTAGAGCCATTACTCAGAAAAAAATCCAAGACACACCAGCGAATGAAGCATATTCTGCACCACTACCATCTTATCGCGAAGATCATGGATCAAGATGATATTAATCTTTAGAAGATCGATGGAAAGAAAAACCTAATCAACCAATTTACTAGAGCTATTATGATAAAGGAGTTTGATGACTTCAAGTCAAAGATGGGTATTAGATACTGCATCGATTGGCTTTACTCTAAGTGAAAGATTATTAAGAATAGTGTTCCAAAGCCAATCGTCAGTCTATAGACGGTTGTGCTGATTCTTATATTTATATATGAATTATAAATAAATAAAAATTATTTTGATATTTTTTATCATAAATTTTATCATCTTCTAATGAACTCCTATGTTGTGATGAAGTCTTTAGGACTATTTAGAATCGACAAAGAAGAATTTATCATTTAGTTCTTAAATCTATTTGCAATCAAATGATATGTTATTACTAAGAATGACAACGTTTATCTAGTGTAGTTCATTGTGTGCCATATGGATTGATTGTCCTCTTAACCAAGGAGTGTGGGGACACTGGTATGATATGTAGGTAAGATGTAGGGGTACATCTGTACTAAACATGATCAATTCTGGAGCTTTTTTGCTATCAAGATTTGCTCCGATGAAATATAGGTATAAGTATTCCTCCGATCTGAGATCATCATGATGACTTTCAAGCAACTCACTATGCTTTAATACCGGACTACTTAAATTTTTAATTTAATGATGAAAGATTTTTGGACACAGTCAAGAACTTGAGGAGTTGGTGTATGAGTCAAGATGGAATTGACCACTCTGGTTCAGGAGCTGTGTTCAATTATGTTTTAATTTAGCAAAAACTTTGGCTAGGGTATTCCTAGTGAGGAGTCATAGGACTAATTGCTTTGAGACATGATTTGGATGTATTTTAGGATTGACAAGTTAATCCTAAATCATCCTATATATAGAGATTAAAGGGATGAATTACACGGTAACCATATTCACATAGGTTCTGAATGTTACAATTGTGACTATTTAATCTGTCTGGATATCGAATACTATTACTAGATGGTCACTTTGATTAGTACAAAAATTAATTTTTATGCTATCGATTTAGGTTCGAACCTATGGAGTCACATACATTAGAGATTTCTATCTGATTTAATGGTTGGTGAAGAGTCCCGTTGAACTAAAACTCTATGGTCAAGAGTTCCACTGGCTGAAACTCTTCGACGAAGAGTCCTACTGGACTGGGACTCTGAGTCCTACCTATTTGAAACTTTATGATTGAGAGTCTGGATTCTATGATCATGAGTTTCACTCATTTTGAGCACTGAGGTCAAGAGTCCCACTAGTTTAGGACTCTTTGATCAGGATTTCATATTGTTGGACTCTGTTGTCCGGATATCCACTAAATTTGGACTCTGTATTCATGAAAGATTTAATTAGTAATTTGATTACTAATTAACTTAATTTAATTGAGTAATTATTTTTGATTCAAGTCTAATTGAATTGGATTCAGTTAGGTTTGATCCGATTAGGTTATGAGATGACCTAATCGCCAAGGAGGTTTGATCTCTGATTTGATCAAGAGTTGGACTTAAGCAATTTCTAATTTTATTATAATTTAATTGAGCCTCATTAAGTATAAATATGTTGAGTTTAATTTGGTTTAATTGGGCCTGACCAATTTGGATTGAAATGCGTTCAATTGGATAAGGTTTCATCTAGGCTAGTTTGACTAGTTTACCCACCACCTCATCCTTTGTTTTTATGCCCTTTTAAATTCATGAGAAAATGTTCTCGTATGTTTTTCCCATGCACAAAGGGGTCTTACGCCCATCTTCTCAATGCCCCAAATGGATAAGAGTGGTGGTTAACATTTCTAATTTGAATAGGATTCAAATTTAAATGAAACCAAGCCATTCTTATCCATGCGCCATCTCTCCTTTGTGCACCCATTTTAATCTCAACAAGAATAAGATTCTTGTAAGGGAATTCACACACAAAGAGGGCATGCTTTTGGCTTTCTCATGCCCTAGGTGGATAAGAGGGGGTTGGTTACCATTTGAATTCAAAGTGAGTTTGAATTCAAATGGACAACCAACCATTCTTATCTCCTCTACGCATTGAAAACTCGGTTTTGCATTAAAATAAATGGAGTCTTTCTTGGGGCGTGCAAAAATTATCTAAATGAAAAACCCAGTTCCATGAGCCCCCCTTATGTGAAATAAAAATACAAAAATTATTTCTAGAGAGAAAAATAATAGTGAGGCACAAGGTTTTGGGCGTGTGCTTATCCTAGGATTTTTGTCTAGGGTTCGGGAAGAGTTTGTGTGAGCCATGAGTGTCGTGAGCCCACCAAATTTTAGGAAGAACCTTCTCTACCTCTCTACCATGTCAACTAATGATCCGAAGTATCCGAAGAGTCTATAGACGAAGATCGAAGAAGTTCAATCAAAATCTACCGTCGAAGTTTTCGGATGTCGAGCTAGCACTCGAGACAAGCCAATCGAGATCAGAAGCCTAGTGTGGATGATCCACAGAGGCCAGACACACTGTATGGCTATATCACAATGAGTGAATCTTTCTCATGATGATTAGATTACGGTGATTGACTATCTGCATAAGGTATCATGTTCTGAACATGTTGTGTAGTGGTAAATAGTTTACTACTATTAGTTTAGTTTTCGGTAAATAGTTTATTACTATCAGTTTAGTTTTCAAATTCAAAGCATGTATATCATATTTAGATCCTATGTGTAGAATTTTTTGATATGATCAATAGCTAATAATTAATTAAATTAATTATATATTCCACTCCATTTAATGAATTTTTAAAAAAAATTTTAAAAATAGGGCTGAAAATCCTACATTAGAAACCTTCATAGGGCATATCTTGGCCTCGTGTTTGTAATGCTACTCGAACCTTCTCTCGATTCAAGTGCTTTGCATGCCGAAATCCAAGTCACATACTACTTCTAATTAAATTAGTATTTAATTAATTAATTTTTAATATTTAACTATATTTAATTAATATTATTTAAATAAAAATTAACTTTTAGTGATGGTATTATCCATCGCTAATACCATCACTAATACTCATAATAAAAGACAGGCTACTGTACAGGACTGAGGCATAGACAGGCGCGTAGGGATTAAGGCACGAGGAGGCATAGGCTAGCGAGCAAGAACTGAGGCTCGAGGATCCTTTCGCGAATGAAAGCTTGGGGTCGTGTCGATAGGGCAACGGCCATAGGGTCAAGACCGCGAGCTAGGGGTAGTAGGGCAAGGACCATAGAAAGGAGGGTATGGGGATGGGCCAAGGGGGGGTGGGAGGCGGTTGGGGAGGTGGAAGGCGGTTGGGAGCTCATGGTTGGGAGCTTAGGGAGGTGCCTGGGAGGAGGTCGAGACTTTAGGGAGGCTACCACGGAGAGGCAAACCCAGGGGAGGTGCGAGGCGGCTTGGGAGGTGGGAGGTGGTCAGAGGATCATGACCAGGAGCTTGAGGAGGCAACCAGGGGGAGGTTGGCTAGGTGTAGCTAGGGGAGGAGGCTGAGGACTTGGGGAGGCGACCACAAAGAGGCAGGCCGAGGGGAGATGGAAGGCGGCTGGGGAGGTAGGAGATGGCCGGGGGGAGGTGGGAGGCGGCTGGGGATGTGGAAGACGACCGGGGGCTCGAGGAGGTGGCTGCGGAGAGGTGAGCTGGGGAGAGGTGGGCTAGGGGAGGTGGGACACAGCCGAAGAGATGGCAGATGGCCAGAGGCTCATAGTCGAAAGCTTGAGAAGGCGGTCGAGGGGAGGCAGGCTGGGTGTAGCCTAGGGGAGGAGGCTGGGGGCTCGGAGAGGTGGCCACAGAGAGGCAAGCCATGGGAAGACGAGGGAAGGTGAGAGGTGGCAGATGGTCAGGGCCTTAGGGAGGTAGGCTTGGGTTTTGAAAAGGCGAGAGAAGACCAGAAGCTTACGATCAAGGGCTCGAGGAGGCGGAAGATGGTCGAAGGCTCGGGAAGGTAGGTTGGATGCAATCAAGGGAGAGAGGGGGTGACAAGGGATCGAAAGACGAGAAGAGGGGGATAGCAGTGTGGGATAAAAATGTAAGGGAGAGGGGTTGGAAAAATAAGAGGATGGTGGGCAGTGAAATGGAGAAAAATGAGAGTACGCAGTGAGATAGGAGAAAATGAGGATGAAAAGCTTATTAGCAACAACAAATTACCATCACTAATAATATTTTTTCATCGCTAATACTAAAAAAATTATTAGCAATGGCAAAATACCATAGATAATAATTTTACCATCATTAATAATTATATTTTAAAATATTTTTTAAAAAAATTTTAACGATGGCAAGATCTCCATTGCTAAGTCATCGCTAATAATCATAATTTTTTTAAAATTATATTTTAATATTATTTTTTTTCTCCTAGGTCATTTTTTGGATGGTTAAAAATTAATATTAATTTTATTAAATTTTTGAACTTAATTAATTTATGAATCAAATCCTAATTAATTTAAATTATATTTAATTTAATTAGATCTTACTTAATTTGAGGTTAATTAGATTTTAATATTTTAAGTAGGACTAGGATTCAAAGCCTAATTGAATTAGGTTTGATAGGATTTTAAATTAGATTCGAATCGATTTGAATTAGATTCGAATTGAACTTAAATTGAAGTTATTTTATTTTAATTGATTTAAATTAAATTAAATTTAATTAGATTTAACTTAATTTGAAGTTAATTGAATTTTATAATTCAATTAAGACTTAGATTCAAAGTCTAATTAAATTAGTTTTGACAAGATTTTGAATTAAATTCGAATCGAATTTGAATTGATTTCAAATTGAACCCACATTAAAAATTATGTTTTTCTAATTAATTTAAATTAGATTAAACTTAATTAGATTTGACTTAATATGAAGGTGATTGGGTTATACTATCCAAGTAAGATTTGAATTCAAAGTCTAATTAAATTAGGATAAGTTATCAAATTAGATTTGAATTGAATTCTAATTGAATTCAAATTAGAAATTATTTTTTTAATTAATTTAAATTAAATTAATTTTGACTTAATTTGAGGCTAATTAGATTTTATAATCACCTAAGTAAATTAGATTTGATAATTTTAAATTAGATTCAAATTGAATTCAAATGGAATGATGGATTAAGTTTTAATTGATTTAAATTAGATTTAATTTAAGTAGTCTTGCCTTAATTTGAAGCTATTGGATTTTATAATCCAAGTAGGATTTGGATTTAATGTCTAATTGAATTAGATTTGATAGGATTTCGAATTAGATTCAAATCGAATCTAAATTAAAAATTATTTTTTTTAATTAATTTAAATTAGATTATATTTAATTAGTCTTAATTTGATCCGAAGATAATTAAATTTTACTATACAAGTAGGACTGAAATTTAAAATCTAATTGAATTAGGATTGACAGGATTTTGAATTAGATTTGAATTAAATTCAAATTAAATAATTAATTTTTTAATTAATTTAAATTATATTTAATTTAATTAATTATAATTTAATTTTAAATTAATTAGATTTTATAATCCAAATAGTGCAAAGCCTAACTAAATTTGGTTTGGTAAGAGTTCGATTTGGATTCAAATTAGATTCGAATTGAATTCGAATTGGATCTGAGTCATATTTTAAATTATATATTAGCAAAAAAAAAAACACCATCACTAATTTCATCATTAATAATATTTTTAAATATTTTTTTTAATTTATTATTAAATATTTTAAAATATATATATATATATATGAAATAATTTTAGTCGTTGGTAAACAAAATCGGCGTACATGGCACTTGCTGGAATCTTTACACCTCTTCCTGCAAGTTTAGAAGGTCATCGCATCCTGGAAGGCTTCCAGGTGCTCTTTCCCGACGCACTGCGTCATCAACCTAGCACCCTTCTTCGGCTTTGGTGGTGCTCCAATGATGGCCACCGCCATGAACTCACAGTAAGCAAAAGGTATGACATGGATTGGCATCCCCCAGCCATAGTCGACCTCAAGGAAGCCCAGCCGGGTCCAGTCTGAGACGAACAACGAGTTGTATGTGAATGAGAGCTCATAAGGATCCTCCTTCAAGTCTCCGGCAGCCCACTTGGCGAAGTCGGCGGGCAGCCTAGCCTTCGCATCCCTTATTATCTTCACAACGTCGACGAGCTCCGCGGACGCCACTTCACCGCTAGCGGCGGTGACGCTCACCGGATAGAAGCAGTTGCCATGGTAGCCACCTTCTGCAGGCAATACCTGGGGCAACAAGTGGCGAGTGTTGGCGAAGAAGCAGACATGCACGTCGACGTCTGGGTCCAGTTCGATGGCCCGGGTGCGAGCCTGCCAGGTCTTGGCAATGGCGACGTCGAAGGTGGAGCATCGGTGGCCGGTCTGCTCGAAGAACTGGACTTTGACCTGGTTGATGCTGTCCTGAGAGATGTCCATGGTGGAGTACTGGAGCTTGAAGGAGGAGAAGACTGGTGGGGGTCCAGGAGGGAGCTTGGGTGGGTTGGGGATGAGTTCCCGGGACCAGACCGGGTCGACCGTGGGCTTGGCAAGGCGGCGAGCGATCTCTCCGATGGCGTTGATGAACTGAGCTGCACCGAGGCCGTCGGCGATGGTGTGGACCGAGATCAGGCCCACCACGAATCCACCGCAGGTGAATTCTGTTACCTGAGATGGGAAGCTGGAGTTAAAAGCTTCGTAGGAAATCAGGTTGTATGAATAACTCCATAGAAAAAATGCAGGATGGAAGTTGCAAATAATAGTCTACTGTCTGTTGGCTCAGGATATAGAGCGCGGGTTCTCTGCTGTGCACGGTGCGGTGCACAGCGCGCCGTCCATCGAGCGATCGACGGCTGCACGCGGCCGCTCGCCACGGGCGTGCATCCGCGTGCGACACCCTGTGCACCGCACGGTGCGGTGCACAGCAGGGGATCCGCGCGGCAGGATATAAGCCTTTTTGCATATAATTACGTACGCTGGCGATTTTGGACCAGGTTCAGGATGAAAGGAGAAATGACTCGGGCTAATAAATTCATATGGCACCATTTTTATTAGCCATCGTGGGTCTATGACAACATGGGATAGTTTATGTCTATAATGATTGTTGCTTGCGGTAAATTGCAAGTTGCCATAATAAAAGATTGCTTTCCTTCCGAGCAACTTGTTTATTCTTTGGTTTGGCTGAAGCGTGTCATTCTGTGAAAGAAATATTAGTAATCCACGGGACCTACCATTCTTTTGCTCAAAAGAAAACAAATACTATGAGTAGGTCAGTCTCACCACTAGGGTGGCCAAAAGGAAATCACCTGATCTATGCAGTGAACTGTGGATGTGCAATCTTGTGCTTAACTACTCTAAAATCCAATGAAGTATGGACCTAAACTTTCAAAAGCATAGGCCAAGAAGTGCACCAAACTAACCGTGTATGCTTAGAAGGACAATGTTATATTACCAGCAAGTCCATGCAGATTGCCTTGATAGAAAAGAACGGAAAGACTGTTATATCTTATTCTTTTTTTAATTATTTTATAGGTAACCATCTTATTCAACAATTCTATATATCCTATTCATGTTGCGTTTGCATATATTAGCCTGTGATGGATGAGCATGGGACCGTAAGGACCACCCCTTTTTAGTGATCCTAAAGATGTGATGTTTGTAAAAGTCAAGTTGCCGACTATAGCTCTATTTTAAACATTAGCCTCCTGGCCATTCTAATACTGTGGGCTGCTTTATGAGAACGAAGATTAGATGGTTAGAACCTTGTTCGGCATGATCAGCGACATCTGCCCTTATAATATTGATAGCTTTCGTCTTAAAATTTTTTAGAAGTCACTCCACAAGGAACTAAAAATAATGAAGTCTCCTTTAATGGACTGAACATGCAACACACATCAAGTTAAAAAACGTAATGCTAAACTGCCATATATAAGAGAAAGGTTGGAAATTTCTAAACAGAGGAGGCCGGTCACTTTAGGCTTGTCTCCTTTATCCTAAGCATGATCACTAACGTACCTGTTTGGTATTGATTGTGTGGGAGAGTCATCCGAACTAGGTTTGTATGTTTCAAGAGAAAAATACTGTGAAAGCCTATGTGGTAGAATTTTTCCTATCAATAGTACACCATAATAGATTAAGGTCGAAGTAACGTGGAAGATGCTAGCATAAAAGCAAAATCTTGTACAGATAATTCAGCATAAAACCAAAAGTTATATAGATGAAGTTGCCTAGCTCCTTTATTTGTTCCAGTCAACATGGTGAAGGGAGAAATGAGAAGCTACAATATTAACCATTTAAGTTCCTGCAAGAGAAACCTATTTATTAGCTGAATATTATTAAGTTGGCTAATGATGGATCATTGTGATGTCATGCAGCAAGATAATACGTGTGACAACCTTCTGGTCTACCCTTAGCCAAGAAAAGGTTCGGGTAAGTTTGCATCTCATTACACACACACACACACACACACACCCAACTTTTGCATGCATTTGAGACGCCATAAATATTTCAACGTAGCATAAAATATTGTGAGGCTTAAGATGCTGTACCTGCATCATCATGGGTAGATCAACGGGGTCTATCTCCTGGCTAGGGTTAGGGAGGAGTTCATCTTGAGAGATCATTAGCGGGTGGTCGAGGTACCTAACATCTTCAAGGCTACAATTTGCTGTAGCCTCGACAAACCAAGCACCCTCACCAGTGCAAGCGATGCGAACATCGCCATGCACCGAGTCGATGAATCGTCCGGCGAAAGGGTAGTACTTGACTAGCGCCATGGACAGTGCTTCCTTAATGATCTTGGCTGGCTCCTGGCCGTGCTTGAACACGTGCAGCGACCGCACCATGTGCCTCAACCCTGGTATACGATCAATGATGGAGAGGTAAAGCACCTCAAATGGTGTTGGCTCGCTTGGACCGACCAAGCACTGGCCAGTTCTTATCACAGAGAAGCTCATAGTTGCAAGATATTTAGGAGAGTATGCAATGTGGTTTATGACTCCAAAGCCTTTTGAGCAAGGAACTATATGAGAGAATGCAAGACTTTCAGGTTTATTATATAGATGGAGGCAATGCAAGTTGTTTCCTAGCACGTTGCTCTCAATCTTGAGCTTTTGAGATTTTTCTAAACTTCCGGTGGTAGGCAACGCTTAAGATATCCTAGTCGGAACCGAAAAGAAGGGAAACATAATAATTGGCACATGGCCATTTGAGACGTTCGATGGTTTCACTTGGCCACATGAGTTTAGGGATTTTAATTTAAACGTGAGCACTTGCACCTTTGTCCAATTCAGTGTGATTAAGCATACTCCAGATGGGTTCGGATTATATCTTTTGCTCGAAGAGGATCTTCTTTGATGATACAAACCATTGGACCGTGTCTTATATAGATTTTAAAGTACTTCAATCTCTTCTTAATTTCTATCTGTCCGACTTCAGAGCGGACATTGATGTTACGAAAGAAGATGAATTTTTCTTTTATACGAAAGATACAATCAGAACCCATTACAAATATATCGACTGTTTCAACTTTGGTATCTCTGGGAAGCAAGCCTTGGTGACATTACTTGTGGCGTTCCCCAAAGGCGAAGACTTGCGTGGTCTTACATTTGCCGTATAATCCAAATATTATTTTTCCTTGGGATCAAGCTAGATTAATTAGGAGCTGCCTTAGCGGACGGCAGAAAAAGTGTCCACATATGGTCTTTTTTAAAATAAGTTGCATGTGAGCCACTTGAGTTTGGCTCGAAATTAAGATATTGTTTAGACATTGACTTGATAGTGAAACAAGTCGTCAAGTCAAAAGTAGACTAGCTTGCTCATGGCCGGCTCGTTTATGCCTCTTGATGCGTCCGTGATAAAGGGTGCTATAGGTTTAGAATCGGCACACACACACACACACACACACACATATATATATATATATATATATGCGTGGATAATTAGGTACAGGCCGTATGTTAATCATTGTTCTTAATTTGTTAATTCTTTGTCCATGCAAGATGTAAATGATGTACCGAACAATGCTAATGATTGCATGATGTCCACCAGACTGAGCCTCGTTGCACCTTCCTAGTTTGAGCTAGTTCAACTAATTAGATACAAAATTATATGAGACTTAGATCTATCAGCCCTTTTGGAAGATTTACTTAACTAAGGTGGCCAAAATGGAGAAAAAAATTACAAAGACGAAAAGCAGGGGATTCGGGAATGTGGTGGAACCTACCATGGTAGTCTTACACATCTCTCTGCGTACCATATTTTGATGCTCAACATTAATCCAAATTATTTGGTATAGAGAGAATCGATGCTTCTTTGCAAAATATGATGGCAACTCCATTTACCAAAGTTTTTATCAACAAAGGTACTCCACCTACCAAAGTTCAGATTCTTCAATTGAGAATAGCATGAAAGAACTTCAGCTAGGACTATTCTTAAAATGCATTAAAAGTTATAACATATATGTGGAAGTCTAGTTACCGATTCTCCATACTTTTCTGAAGTACGAATTAGCTGCATAAATTTTCACCATTCTAGTTGAATAAGAAGAAGGAATTCATTTTTGGTTGATCATTAGTCAAGTAAGTCTTAATCTTAAGCTAGTTGGGCCTACAGTAATTAGGATCATACTTTTCAAAATAATTTAAAATAATCAATACTCGGCCCTTTTTCTTTTTTTTTTTGTTTGCTTGAAAGTGATCATGTCTGTAGCAGAGGCTTCAAGTGTCATTGTCGTGACCGTTATGCCTGAATGGATAACGGAGGAGACCTAGTAGTAACTTCCTCTCATCTTAGTTATTAATCATTTTTTTGATTTTTTTTTTTTTTGACTAAGAAAGGGACATATGAATTTTTATAAAAGGAAATTACTCCTCAATCATGTTGGCTAAAGCAGTTTGCGTTAAATTCATTTGTCTATTACTGGAATTTTAAGGTGCGCTAAATTCTACATCTTACCTGGATGGATTTGAACAATAACGTTGGTGTAGATAAGCAGTACGTACAAGATAAAGAAAATTGATGGAGGGAGCCTGAACGTGGCTACATCCAACATATCATCTGAATCAAAATTAATTCTACTTTGGGACGGTGCTCCATTCCCCACTCAATTCAGTGTCTCCGTGGAAGTCAGCGATTGAATCCATGCACGAGGGAATTGCTTGTTATGTGAAGGTGAGCTATTCTTGAAGACCCACGTCGGGAAATAGATTCACGTGCCTTGAGGGTTTTTTTAGATTTTTTATATGTATATCCTCCTAAATATTCAAATTTATGTAAATATCCTTTCAAAATTGATATTTGTATGTATATCCTCATAAAATACTTGTTTTGCATGTATATCTTTCTTTTTTCTTATTTTTTGCATATGTACCCACATCATCTAACGTTAGTTAAAAATTAAAGGTTTAAAATTTAAATGACTAAAATACCCTTATGGATAGATATGCCAAAAAAATTTATAAGGATATATATGCAAATAGCAATTTCATGAGGATATTCATGTAAATTTCAATGTTTATGAGGGTATACATAAAAATTCTAATTTATTTTTTATCTATTTTTTTTAGGTGGATTCGGACCCTCTTACTCTATAATGTAGTAACATATTACATAATACAACAACATGATAATGATACTATATAATATTTTATATATTATAATATTATATTATATTTTATTTTAGATAAGATAGGATGACTCGTTAGAACTTCATTCATTCAATAAAAAGGTACAAAAAATCCCTCAGACAAAGTATAGAAGGAGAGAGCAAATAAGAAAAAGAATCATAAAAATCATTGTAAACCAAAACTAGACCACTAATAATAAGAAGATTAATAGAGATTAATAGCCAGCATAGTTTCTTTCTATAAAACTTGCCATTATTTTTAAAGAGGGAGATAGCTTCATATATGCCACCAACAAGCCTTAATCGCATCCTCCAATAATCCCTTCTTGACTTCAAAAAATGATAATGTTGGTGTTTCTCATGCCTTCTAAACATTTCAGAGCGAGGAACCTACTGCAATATCCTACTTATTTTGTTGCTTTCTTTCAACACTAGTTACCTTTGCTCTACCTAAGGAATATCGAAGCTAAAGACTCAAGAAGGATGGAGAGGCCAAAGAAAGAGGCTTACCTAATCTTTCTTCATCGAGCAAAGCAAACTTCAACAAAGCACTCGATGAGGCAAGCTTCGGTAACTACTTAGTGTGGAAAACTCCTACAAAGTACATGGTGTGAAAAACTCAGAAAAAGTGTTTAACTTGCTATGCAAAACTATGGTGATGTGCTTGGTGTTGTTTAATGAAAAAAGGATCTAATTGGTCATCCTTGGTAGTGCTGATGAGTAGAAGTATGAGTCTAATGCCGAGGAGATCTCCGATGAAGAGAAAAGAGAGAGTCTAGCTAGTTGTCCTTGAAAGTGGCAACGAGAGGAAGTATGAGTTTAGAACTCAAGAGACCTCTAACGAAGAAAAAAGAGGAAGAGTCTAGCTAATTGTCCTTGGGAGTGGCGATGAAAGGGACTGAGTCTGGAGTAAGAAGATCACCAGCAAAGGAAAGAGGATGCTAATGGTGAAGAAAAAAGTCAAGGGAAGGTGCTTGATGTTGTTGATGGTGGCTTTAAGGGCCATTTGACTATCATCCCTAGTAATGACTTTGCAAAATCTTAAGAAATTCCTTGAAAAGCCTAGCTCAATTCAACCATCATGACTCAAGTTCTCTCAAGAATTCTTAGATTATATGATATATATAGTAGACTTGATTTTATACTCAATATGGTATGATATACCTTATACATTTCACAAAGATATTTTTGATAAAAATTTCTAACAAAATATAATAAGATTGCAAATTCTCATAGTTACATAATACCCAAATCCATAACCATGTCTATTCAATGCAAATGTATAAGTTATCCATCTAATATCAGGTTTAAATACTTTTTTTCAGAAGTATATTATTTTACATTAGAGAAAATATGGATGGTTACGATCTGTCTATTTTTTAGATGAAATAATTTTGATCTATTATTTGATAAAAAGATTCTTTTATCCATGTAAGTCAATAAATTAAGTATGTTCATTATTTTGATTTGCATGTTAATTTTTCTCCATTATAATAAGAAAAAAAATAATAAATCAAGAGAGGTGTATTTATGTTTAGGATTTTTTTCATGCATACCTTTCCAAACATTTAAATTTGCATGACGATCCTTATAAAATTACTATTTGCATATATACCTTTATAAATTTTTTTTGCACATCTACCCATAAGGGTATTTTAGTTATTTTAATTTTAAAACTTTAATTTTTTTAATGGCATTAGATTATGTCGGTGCATATATAAAAATAAATTTTTATAAGGGTATATATGTAAATATTAATTTTGAAAGGATATTCATGCAAATTTGAATGTTTAGAAGGGTATACATATAAAAAATCTTTTTTCTTTTTGTATGTGCCCAGTCTTTTGCTCGAACTTTCTACATTTTCACCAATATTGAATTGGTTTCAAATAGTACATTTCGAGAAAACCTATATCCGCGGAGTAGCATGAAGGTTGCTATGAAAATCGTACTAAAGTGAGACAGAGTCGCACCACAAAAAATACTTGTAGATAAGTGTCATGCCCCAAATCCAATACTTGGATCGGTTACATGACATGGCCGCATATTTTCTAAGATAAGATCTTCAAGAATATGTAAGACGTTAAAATATGTTACAACCTCAATATCCATAAATAGTAATAATCTCATAACGATTAGTAAAACTTGTATAATTATAATTTCAGTTATCCATTAATTATCCAATCATGTATCGATGATGCTTTATCTATTCATCCGTTTAATGCGAATCTAAATCATGGCCATATGTGAGCATCCTGTAACTTTGAGAAGAAAAAAACTTGTGAGCTTTATAGTCCAATAAAAATCCCTACACACTCATACTAATTTAATAATATAATTTAAAAATAACATATGATCATGAATAATATCAAAGAAAAATATAAATCATGAAATCTTATATTGAGTATTCAATATCACTTAATACCAGTATATACAAAAAATGTACATCATATACCATCAAATATCTATCTTTTTTAAAAATGATATACCATACATATATTATTAAGTGAAATCCTTTTTATTTAATTATGATTTCATGTATTATCATCCATATCTCATTAATATGATTCGAATCAATCAACAATAATATTTAGAGTTTTGGACTAATCACGGATATACTCTCGCTCATGATTGGCAAACTCAAGTACCATGTTCTTGGCTATGGGGGGGCTATTCTCAGTGCCATGGTCCTACTCATAGCAGGCTATTCACAATGCCAAATTACTGTCTAGGATGAGTTATTATTTGTATCATATTTTTGCCCATGATGAGACTATTCATAATTTAATATGATTAGTCCAAACATTCCTTTCTTAATTATTAATTTATTAATCTTAATTATACTAAAAAATACTATAAATATTATATTTTTTAAAAGATTTTTAGTAGCCGATATCACCATCCAACCATCTGAAAAGCCATCAATAAAAGCATGTAATATAAAAAATATAAAAAAGTCATACCAGCAATTACATATTCATCAAAATCAGTTATGAAAAAGTAAAATCATATAATGCATAAGTAAACACACACACACACACACACACATATATATATATATATGTTTGTGTCCAAAAAATCTTACATTTAATGGTGTTCGACTCAACACAATGTATGCCTATCTACTCCTCAATTAGGTTTTATATTGAAACACCTTGCCCAATGCCCTCTTGTGTAAATGATTTCTCCCCAATAGAATAAAGTTCAAATATCATAATAAAGATTATGAAATGGATTCAACAACCTAGAACCCTCTACTAGAGTTCACCAGGGATCTAACATCGAATCCCCAAATCCCTCTTCTACAAATCCCTTAACCTAGCTAGTGAGAGAGAAGAGAGACAGAGATAAAAAGAGGAGAGAGAAAAATCTAGAACATGAGAGAAAAGATAAGCAGAGAGAAGAGAGACAACTCTCTCTCTCTCTCTCTCTCATAATAGAGGATTTCCTTCCCTCTTCCCTCTTCTTGCCAAATCCATGATAGGTCCAAGTGGGCGGCCAATAGCAGTGCCCGACGATAGCAAGGAGAGGTCTCATTGGTAGCCATGGCCAGTGAGAACAAGCTGAAGCAAATAAGAAAAAGGAGCTCAAAATAGGGAAGCCCTATTCCAAACTCAAACCAGCAGCTTGCCAGTCCAAAATCATGTGATAGCGATGGCAGGATAGCAGAAAAAGAAAGAGAAAAGAAGGGAGTGGCTACCTCGGTCCGACGATGCTAAAGAGAAGAATTCTGGCAATCTTTCCAATGAGAATCGAAGAAAAAACTCATATGAAAATGACTTGGAAATCGATGGCAATTTCTTGAATAACCAGTGATGGAGTCAACAAGAGTGGGGAAGGGCTCTTATAGATGGGATTCTTAGGAATTCTAACCTTATTTGATCAACCCATCTTGATTCCATCGAAATTGTGAGAGAAGAAGACTCCGATGGCAGTCTTCTTCTTCCCTTCCACTCATGTGTACAGCACATGTAACTTCTTTTTCTTCTTTTCTAGATGCTTTAAAAATCATACAAGGAAAAAAAAATACTTGAGCTGCCAGTCAATGGATCGGATCCTTATATTAAGGGTGTAAATAAGTCGAGCTACTATCAAGTTATTCAAGCTTGACTCGATTCCGCTACTATTAAGCTCGAATAGCAAGATACTGGACTCTAAGACTCATGAGTCTATTCTGATTTCTATATATTTTTAATTATATTATTTTTATATATATTAATATATATATATTATGAGAAGGTGAATATTTGAATTCAAGTTTGAACTCGAATTCGAGTATGACTCGGTTGATATTTCAGTTGAGTTGAGCTAATATCAAATATCATCCTTTTCTTATCAAGTTGAGCTCCAGCATAAGATATTAAGGCTCGATTAATCTAGAGTCAAGTTTCGAGCACAGATATTTTTGAATGAAATTGAGTTTTGAGTCTATAGTTATTTGACTCGACTTGACTCAATTGCATCAAACTCATGAGAGAGCTCTAGATCTTTAATTATGATACACAGAGCAAATGGTTATACAAGGGAGGTTTCGAGAGGTCTATTGGCCTATCTAGCTCCCAAGGATACAGTCAATAGATAGGAAGTAGAAAGATAATACAAAAAAAATAGTTCTCAAAATATAATAGGATTTCAACTCATTGAATACGGTTTCTACAAAAAAGAACTAAGAAATTTTGAATAAAAATATAAGAAAAATTCTATACGATATATTCTGGTACATTTTCTAATGCACCTATACATTCTTCTTAACACTTGATGGTTTTCGTCCTATTGTTATACATCTACCATGTTATTTGGGACTCTGGTTTCATCTTTTGGGCTAGTTGGGCCATACAATACTTGTATTGTAAAGGAGACTTAAATGCTATAGCAAAAAAAAATTAGGGATTTCTATCCTACATTAGCCTATTATTTGGTATAAAGAATGGATTGAAGGATGGATGAAGATGGAAGGATGGATAAGGAAGAGGATGAATGGAAGATCCATCTATCTTTTCACATATTTGATGAAACATGTAAGAATGGATGTAAATAATTTTTTTTCTATTTGATATAAAAGAAATGAAAGGAAGAATGGATGATATTTATAGAATATTTTTACTGGATTATCCTTTGGTAAAAATATTACTATTATTAATTTATAATACTTATTTATACTAAAGAAGTAAATAATATATAAACATATAATCTTTATAATCTATAATTATATAAATATTTAATTTAATTTAATACATGATTTTATAAATTAATTATTAATGAATTAATTATATAAATAACTAATCAATTTATAATTTATTTAAATAGTTCATTAATATTATACAAAAAGTTAATTAAAAAATAGTAAATAAAAATAGAGAAATAGAAGATAATTCTAAATATTTAATTATAATTATCAAAATTATGTATCCAAAATAAAAATAATTAGTAATAAAATTTAATAGTATATGGTTAATAGTATATATAAAACTATATATAAATAATATGAATGAAAAACTGAAGCAATATTATAGTTTTATTAAAAAAAATAATGAGAAATAATTTTATCAATACAAAATACTACAAGAAAAATGAATATTAGCGATGGTATTAGCAATGGTTAAATATTACATCGCTAAAAATGATTTTTTCAAATCATAATACTAACTAAAAAATTTGCCATCGGTAATAATATTAGTGACGATAATATTAATATTAGTGACAGTGAACGTCGCTTCTAAAAGCCTAAAAATTTAATAAATATATTTAAAAATAATAAAAATATTAGCAACAGTATATTTTGATTATTAACAATAAAGAATTTACCATCGCTAATAACATGCTATTAGCAATGGCTAAATATTAGCGATGGCGCAAGCCGCAAACTTGAATTAAAAGTCTAATTAAATTAGGATTGATAGAATTTTGAATTAAATTTGAATTAAATCTAAATTAAAAATTAATTTTTTTTAATTAATTTAATTTTTTTATAAATTTAATTAGACTTAATTTAATTTGAAAGTAATTAAGTTTTACTACCCAAGTAGGACTTGAATTAAAAGTCTAATTGAATTAGGATTGACAGAATTTCAAATCAAATTCGAATTGAACCCAAATTGAAAATCAATTTCTCCTAATTGATTTAAATTAAATTTAATTTAATTAATCTTGATCTAATTTAAAGTTAATTAAATTTTATAATCTAAGTAGGATTTAGATTCAAAGTCTAATTTAATTAGATTTAGCAGAATTTTAAATTGGATTTGAATCGGATTCAAATTGGATTCGAATTGAATTGGGTCATGATTTGGATTATTAGCGAACGAAAATATCCTATCGCTAATTTCATCGCTAATTCCTATTTTATTATCGATGGCTAGTCATCCATCTTTAATTCCATTACTAATAAAATTTTAAAATAATCTTTTCTTCTTAAGTTATTTTTTAAAAAAATATTAGCGATGGTAATTTCTTAGTTGCTAATATTCAAAATCACCGTCGGTAATACCTATTTTATGTTACAAAATTATTTAAAAATTTTAAAATAGTAAAATCTAATTATCTTCAAATTAAGTTAAGTCTAATTGAATTTAATCTAATTTAAATCAATTAGGAGAAAATAGTTTTCAATTTAAATTTGATTCAAATCGAATTCAAAATAGATTCGAATTCAATTCAAAATTTTGTCAAACTTAATTCAATTAGACTTCGAATCCAAATTCTACATAGATTATGAATCCTAATTGATCTTAAATTAAGTCAAAATTAATCAAATTAAAGTTGATTTGAATTAATTAGAAGAAAATAATTTTTAACTTGGGTTCAATTTAAATCTAATTCGAATTCGATTCAAATCTAATTAGAAAATCTGTCAATTCTAATTCAATTAGACTTTAAAATCCAAGCCTTATATGGATAGTAAAATCTAATTATCTTCATATTAAGTCAAGCCTAATTAAACTTAATTTGATTATAATTAATTAGAAGAAAATGGTTTTTAATTTACGTTCGATCCAAATGTAATTGAAATTCGATTCGAATCTAATTTGAAATATCCTGTCTAACTTAATTCAATTAAACTTTAAATTCAAGTCCTAATTAGATTATAAAATCTAATTATATTCAAATTAAGTTAAGTCTAATTAAATTTAAGATGATTTAAATCAATTATAAGAAAATAATTTTTAATTTGGGTTTAATTCGAATCGAATTCAAATTCAATTCGAATCCAATTCGAAATCGTGTCAAATCTAATTTAATTAGACTTTGAATCCAAGTTTTACTCGAAAAATTAAAATCCAGTTAGCATTAAATTAAGTCAAGCCTAATTAATCTAATTAAATTAAATCTATTTTAAATCAATTAGGACTTGATTCATAAATTAATTAAGTCAACAAAATTTAATAAAATCAAATATTGATTTTTAACCATCAAAAAATGATTTAAGAGGATAAAAAATAATGAAAAAAAATTTATTAGCGACGACTTTAGCGACAGCATGAGTACCATCGCTAATAATATAAAAATATTATTTTTGATATATGATTATTAGTGATGGAAAAACTATTACTGACGGAATCTATCGCCGCTAATAATTTTTTGTATATTAGTAATGATAAATAATTATTAGTGACGGCATATGCCATCACTAATAATCTTTTCATCTCACTTTCGTCCATCCCACTGTGCGCCCTCATTTTTTTCCATGCCACCATCCATCATCCCCTTGTTTTTCCAACCCCACCATCCATCGCCCTCTTATTTTTTCCACCCCACCCTCCACTGCATTCTTATTTTTCCACCATCCTCTTCCTCGCCCTCTACCATTTTTATCCTCCACCGCCACCACCCTCTCTTTCACCCTTCGATCCTCTCACCACCTCCTCTCTTTTCTGAACGACGGCCTCCTTCTGGCTACACCCGACCCACCTTCCTGAGCCTCCGACCACCTCATGCCTTTCCAAGCCCCCGGCCATCTCGATCCCTCTGGTTACACCCGACCTACCCCCCGAGCTGCCTCATCCGACCCTCTCTCCCTCCAGCCACCTCCTATCTCCTTCCCAGAACCCTCGGCCACCTCCTGCCTTTGGATCCCCAAACCTTCGGTCGTTTGGTTTCCTTGCCACCCTCCTCTCCTTTGCAATTCTATTCCCCTGCCACCCTCCTCTCTCCATAGTTCTATTCCCCCACCACCCCCTCTCTTCCTTGATCGGCGGCCTCCTCCCGCCTGCACTCAGCCCACCTTTCCAAGCCTCCGACCTCCTTCCGCCTCCCTAAGCCCCCGGTTACCTCGATCCCCTTGGCTACACCCGGTCTGCCTCTTCAAGCTACCTCACTCGACCCTCTCTCCCCCTAGCTGCCTCCCCTCGGCTACCTCCTGCCTCCTTCCCAGAACCCCCAGCGGCCTCTTGCCTCTCTGAACCCTCGGTCGTTCGGTTCCCCTGCCACCCTCTTCTCCCCCACCATTCTATTCTCCCATCACCCTCTCTCTCCCCCTGGCCACCTCCAGCCTTCTCGAACCCCCAACCATTCGGTTCCCCCACCGCCCTCCTCTCCCCCACCATTCTGCTCCCTCGCCACCCCTCTCTTCCCTGGCCGCCTCCTACCTTCCCAAACTTTCGATCCTTTGGTTCACCTATCGCCCCCTCTCTCCCCCGGTCGTCTCACCCTGACTGCACTTGGCCTGCCTCCCCGAACTCTCGGCCATCTCCCGCCTCCTCGAGCCCCTGAGTGTAAGCTCCCGATCTTCTCAAGCCCTCGTTCATGACCGCATTCTTGAGTCTCAGTCCCTACTCGCCTGTGCCTCCTCGCATCTCAATTTCTGTGTGCTAGCCCATGCCTCAGTCCTGTATAGTAGCCTTCTTCTATTGTAAGTATTCTATCAATAAAAATTATTTTTTATTTAAATTATATTAATTAAGCATAATTAGATATTAAAAATTATTTTAAATATATATTAATTTATATGAGATTTGGATTTTGGCAACGAGAGTACTTGGATCGAGAGAAAGTTCAACTGCAAACATGAGGCCGAGACGTGCCCTGCACGCTCAAGTCTTGGCATATAGTGCTCGAATCGAGGGAAGGTTCAGGTAGCATTACAAATACCAACCTGAGACGTGTACTGTATGCTTTGGTCTCGGCATATAGAGTGCTCAAATCGAGGGAGGTTCGAGCTACAAACACAAGGCCGAGATGTGCCCTGCGCACTTCGATCTCTACATGCAACGTGCTCGAACCGAGGGAAGGTTCGGACAGTATTGTAAACACCGGGCCGAGATGTGCCCTGCATTCTTTGATCTCAGTATGCTGAGTGCTCGATCCAAGGGAGGTTCGAGCTATAAACATGCGGTGAAGATGTGTCCTGTATGCTTCGATCTCAACATATAGCGCGCTCGAACTAAAAAAAGGTTCGGACCGCATTGCAAACACAGGCTCGAAACATGCCCTGTGTGCTTCGATCTCAACATGCAGAGCACTCGAATCGAGGAAAGGTTAGGACTGCATTGTAAATACAGGCCCAAGATGTGGATTTATGCCAAATTACAATTTGGTATTTGTATGGAGATCGATTCATGGCAGATAATTGCAAGAGCTTCGGAGGCTCTACTTATCCAAGACCTTACTGATGTGCAAGAGCTTAATGGTGATAGGCTCGAGCATATGATTAGCACATTTGATAGATTTGATCTGGTTATTGATGGATGTTCATATAGTAATCTTTAGATAGCAACCACTATAGTCGTGATGGATAGAGTTGTTATGGTTATAGTCATGCTTGCCCTCTATAGGGTTGCTACTCTCTAAAGGCTAAGCAAGGCTATAACTATAGCAACCTCTATAGTCTATCACGATTATGGCGGTTGCCATCTAAAAGATTATAATATGAGATTTCATCAATAACTAGATCAAATTCACTAAATGTACTAATCATATACTCGAGCCTGTCACTGTTAAGCTCTTGCACATCAGTAAATGTATTGGATAAGTAGAGCTTCCCATCCACGCATATTATCTCTCACGTCTTTCTATGCAGGTACCAATGCTTGTAGTTTGGATTTGAAGCTTGCCACATGACTAGGCTGTCCAAGCAAATAAATTTTATTTTTAAGTTATTATTTTATTTTTTAATAAAATTTATATTTCTGGTTTGTAGCTTAAGGAGGCAGTCGGGGGCTTGGAGATGGAGGCTACGAGGCTACGATGACTGCCTGTGCAAGATGCACCTAAATGGAGGTGATGCATTCTATTCTTGTTGTTGTATGGTCAAGCTTGAATGATTTGTTATATTGCAGATAATAGCTTACAGCTATCTTACTATCCTTTGATGTAGAAGAACTTGCAATGCAGGGCAAGCTTGGATGGTCTATTATATTATAGACAACCGCTTGCAACCACCTCAAGGTTAAAGGTGTAGAGGAACGTGCAATGCCTTATATTTCAATGGCAGCCTTCTTCATATTTTCATGTACTGAGATTATCATGTACTGCTAGATGAGAATCAGATAATGCTTAAATCAAAGGATCAGCAGACCAACACATTATCACATATTATTGGATGAGAATTATTTTTCTACTGATACATTATAAATGCTAACTAACAATCTTTGTTATATGCGAGTTAAATTTTGATCATCTTATTATATTTTGATAAATATATATTTTGTTTGAACCAATTTTTAGGTCATCTGCTTGCTTTGATTTTTATTTTTATTTTCAGATATTATACATCATGTCTTCTAGTGGTCGGAGCCGTTCCAATCAAAGATAGACCTCTCGAGGAGACAGCGATCATGCGACTAGCTTACATGGTTCTACACATCTCATACTAGATGATAGGGGGTCACCAGAGATCCCATAGTCATATACAGTAGCAATCGACTCATAGACACAAAATCGTGATCGAGGACCCGCCCAACTTGCAACACCTCCAACTTGGTCGGAGGATAGACAGCTTATCTACGTTCAGAGCCACTCGTAAGTACTACAACTTCAACTAATATGTTTCTAATTTAGCAATTCTAAAGTTAATATTTATTATTCAAAATTAATTTTGCAGCACATTTAGAGAGTCTAGAGTATCTTGTGTGGTTACCGGTATCATCCGACACTCGATGCCAGGGTCGGTGAATGAGTTTTTCAATTGATTCTCTGGAGCACGTGATGCAGCATGGGGGATATTTTTGGTAGGTTAAAACTAGTTTAATTTATAAATTTTCAACATATTGATAATTTAATTACATATAAATACATGCTTGTTTCTATCTTACAGGACTACTATCGATTCGAGACTCCCCAGGATGAGGAGGCTGGCCATCAGATCTTCGAGGAGGTGGTCATACGGAGGCTCCAAGATGGATTTTATAGCCTGAGGCAGTCCACCATCCAGCACTCTGATTTTCAGTCACCATCAAATTGGAGATCCTTCACGGATCACTAGATGCAGGCCGACATATGGCAGGTCCTCTACGACCAATGGAGCATTGAGGAGTACTCTAGTAGGCCATAGAGGGCCCGATAAATTTGGGCCACCCAGCAAGATCCGATCAAACATACAGGTGGCTCAGTTGGTACACATGTTGTGGCCGACAGACTGATAAGAAATTAATATCAAAGCTCTTCACTAGAGTTATAAAAATTTATATATATATATTTTTTAATTAATTTAATTTTATTATTTATTTATTGTAGGCATAGTAGCTAGGTCATCCATCAGACTAGTTGCAGTTATGGCGGGCCATACATCAGTCTAGGAGGATCGGTGACTACTTAGATTCTACATCGCAACGGATCACGGTAAGAATTTCAAACTTTATTTACTAATTAAGTTGTTATAAGATCTAATTTTTCTATTACAACTAATATATTTCTTAAATATGCAGATGTGTTACGTGACGTACATTGCTGAGAGGTACGGCGATTACCCATCTTCTCAGCTCCTCCTTGATCTTGAGGGATGGTTTAGCACCACCGAAACGGATGAGTAGGAGCCGGATCATAGGATTCGACCATAGTTTCGATCCTCCACCATCTTGATATCCTTCAACATCTTCACAGGTCTCAACATTGCAGACCTAAAGCGATGCGCACGTGGAGGAGAGGTCATGCAAAGGCTTTTAAGCCAGTGACCTCTGAGCCTCCTAGATGCAATCTGCGACACAGTCGTAGAGCTACTCCAAGATTCGCAGCTATGTGACCAGCTGGACTCGTTATTCTAGCCATCACATTAGATAATTATATTATTAAATTATTTTAATTATTTTAAATTTTAATTTTTGAAAGCTTCATATATTTGGGTTTGAGTCTGGAAAGGAGATCTAGGGGCTAGAAATCAATCTAACTGTTTAATCGATAGGCCGGAGGTGTCTATAGCTCCGTATTATTGAATGAAATGTGTAGAAATAATCTATTTGAGAATCGAAAGAGTGTATCAAAAGATATACTTTCGTATCGAAACTTACTAATAATATTTTATTTTTTTTCATTACAGGATGCTGGGACATTTGGTTCTCATCCACAAGTTATTGGAGAGGAGCAGGAGGAGGAGGAGGTAGGTGACGATGAGGATCTGGTCTAAATTTTTTTTGGATGTATCATATTTTTTGATGTATTATATATTTTTTTATACTAATTATAAAGAAAATTATATAATTTATATTTTTAATAAAATATAATAATTTTTATTTTTGATTATTAGATTATTTTTAAATTTTAATTATAATGGATTTTATAAAATTAAGATAGATTTTAAAAATTATTATTATTATTTTTTTAAAAAAATAAATTAACTATTAGCAACGGTATTAGGATGGAATGAGCCGTCTCTAATAACTATTAGCGATAGCTTTAAAAATGAAGACCCATCACTAATAATTCTTTAAATAATTTTTTTATTTATTTAAAAATATAAAAATTTAGTGACCATATTAATGATGGTATTTTTGATCATTGTTGGGGATAAACCCCGCTCCCGTCCAAGTCCAGTCTGATGCTCAGCATAATGCAACCGGTAGTCATGGAAGAGCTTCAACGGATGAGCCTTAGCTGAACTCTTTCAGCCGACCGAACTCCTCAATGGTCGAGCCCCGGTCGAACTCCTCAGCAGATGAGCCTTAGCCGAACTCCTTCAACCGATCAAACTTCTCAGCGATCGAGCTTCGATCGAACTCCTCAACGGTCGAGCCCCTTCAGTCGAATTCCTCCAATCGGACTCCTACGAGAGTCGAACTCCTCCCTGACTTCTTCAGTCGGGCTCCTACGAGAGTCAAACTCCTTTCGAAATTTTTCTTCAGCCAGATTCTTTCAGGAGTCGAACTTCTTTCGGATCGCTCCTGCAGTCAGATTCCTCCAGGAGTCAAACTCCTTCCAGATCGCTCCTGCAGTTAGATTTCTCCAGAAGCCGAACTCCTTTCGAATCACTCCTACAGTCGGACTCCTCCGAGAGCCGACCTCCTTCTAGATTGCTCCTACAGCCGGATTCCTATAGGAACCAACCTCACTCCGAGAGTGGCCCGCTACCAAATGGCTGCAGCTGTCACCATCAACTCGCTACAAGCTCCGTCTATAAAAAGAGACCCTCCAGATATGTTTTCTTTAAACTTTAAGCTCACTTCTCTTGCCTGAGCACTCTATTTCTATTAGCTAGAAGAGCTGACTTGATCATCGGAGGGTCCTATCGGAGCCACTACCATCAATTTCGAGCGAAATTTTATTTTGCAGGTCACCAACAGCGACCTCATCTCCCTCAGCTCCAATTCGATCCGACGTCGATCAGATTCTGCAGCAACAGTCGCTAATAATTATTACCAATGACATTAACCACGATATTGCCGTCGCTACTATTTTTTAAGAAAAATAATTTAATCATTAAAATATTATTAGAGATGAAATTTTTTTGTCGCAAAATCCATCGTTAATAATTATTAGTGATAGAAAAATTTACCGTTGCTAATAATGATAATTAGCGACAAAAATTTTTTTAGATTGAATTTTGTGATGGTATTAACGACGGTAGTAGGACTATTAGCGATGGTGCCGTTGCTAATGGTTAGTATTTTTATAGTGAAAATTTATCCATCAATGCTCTATCTATCGTTTCTTGTATTTTTCCAATATGAGAGAATATAAATTGGTTGATCAGAGTGGATGGACAATCCTCTACTTTCATCCATTATTTTTATAATTTTTTTAACTAAACAATGGATAAAAATCATATATCCTTGCAATCTCATCCATCCACTCTTTCATGATCCCAATCAAACACTGGATAGATCTTATGCACTTTACCAACAATAATAAATGACAAATCCTTTGTAGGAAAGAACATTTTGGAGGGCACAATAGATTAGCTCGAGTAGGTTGGTATGATGCTTATAAACCTAATGATGAAATTATCCATAAAGAGTATTTAAACATCTCATCAATGGCTTTCTCTTACTTGTCCCTCTCATTTGGATGAACCGGAGAGGAGAAGATAAAAATTGGCTTGAACAATCTAGTTTACGCTGAAGGAGGAATAGAAAACTCTATTTGAACCTTAGTTCCTTTTCTCTTTGAATCTCTTCACTTTTGGAGAGATAACTACTAGTAGTAATTAACTATAACTCTAAAAAAATCGTTAGGAAAAATATTTTTAGAAATTAAAATAAAATTCTTGTAAAATAGCTTTGAAAATTGCGTAGACCCGAGGGTTGCTAGACACTGCTTTAAGAATAAGATCATCACTTTCGTATGGGTGATCAGTGAGAATGCCACTAAGTTACAAATTATCTGGCTCCATTCAAATAGGTCCCTAAGCACAGCAGAAGTACATATGGAGGCAGAGGCCCGATGATCTTTTCAGTCAACCAGAATAAACTTATAAAATAGTGGGAGCTAGATGGGAAATAAATGGGAAAGTATGTACAAAAGATTAAAAAAAAAAAAAAGAAATAGGAAGAAAGGAAGCTACTTGCAGGAATGGGAGTAAAGCAACAGCATCTAGTGAAGATTTGTGAATTCTGTGGTGGTGCTGAACCTCTGAGCATTAGGCTCTGTCTATGAGTGCCCATATCCAATAACCTCAGTGGCTCAATGTTAAAGTCATAATAGCTGGTATGAGCTAACCATATAGAAAGCTACTGTTAGAGCCGGCTATTATACCTTGAGAAGAGCTACCGTGGATTGCCCATGGCTAGCCTAACAAGTCAATCTATTAAAGAGCCTCCAATAGCTGGTAGCTCGTTAATGCTTGTTAACTCTTATATTACCTGAAAAGCCCAAAAGCCAGCCAGTCCAACTAGGCTCCCCTAATTACTAAATGCAAGCAGAGTTGCTTTAACACACCTAATGCTGAAGTAAAACAAAGATTAACAAAGAGTCCCTTATGCTTTAGTGTTTGAGCTTTTTCAATTAGAATGGCAAACACCAACTAAAAAGCGCTTGAAAATCATTAAAAAAATCCAGAAAAATATTAAAAATTAAAGCTATCTAATAATAGCTCTTTTTATTTCTCTTATTTTCTCTTTAGTTCTTCCCTTAATTTTGTAAACAAATAAGAGAAACTCAATTCTCTCCTTACGTTCTCTTTTCTATCCATTTCCCTCAATCCAAAAAGGGTGTTAAGGGAGATATTTTAAAAAGAGAAAAATAGGACAGCACAAGGACCACTCGGTATACTGATTTCACAAGCCCAAAATGGTAGGAACCTCAGCCCAAGAAGTAGATCAGGAGTTTTGCGTGAGCCCTCCCCAAAACAGCAATTAGAGTTGTGATGCACTGAAAATATGACTCCAGAGCAAGCTTAAAATCTCGTTCCACAACTAGGCTTGGCTTATGATTCTCGGATACAATTTCACTCTCTCAAGAATTATTAGGAATTTTTCTATGCAAATTCCCATTCTAGGGGTTTTAGTTTATGACTGGAAACGAAATTGAATGGATTGGAATGAATATTGGAATCGTTTGATTCGTGACCGGAATTAGAATTAGAATCAAAATTGAAATGAAGATTTGGATTCTTAGGAGATAATTTAGATTGGGTTTTAGGATGATTAGGCTAATCCCATTTTGTCCCAAAATTAAAATTGGAATGGGATTCTCTCCAGCCAAATGGTTGAAATAAAAGTCACTTATTCCCATTTCCATTCCCCCCACCCCAAAACATCCCCATAATTTAATTGCATTTTCTTTTAGATTATATAAATCCACATTCTTCATTACGGTGAGAAATCCACAAAATTTAGGTCATGATAGAAGTTGGCCTCCTTTTTCTTTTTTCTTTTTTGTTTTTTTTTTGGGTAGAAGAAATGGGCCATTGGTGATGGCCACTTGTCAAAAGAATTGACAGATAAGTGACCGAAAAAGTAGAGATTTTATCCAGATAGGCCTAAGTTTGTTGAGATTGTAATGATTTTCTTTTATTAGAAAAAGGTGACAGATTCACTGCCCTCGTTTCTTTTAATTATTTTTTAATTTATTTACAACTAGGGGTTCTAAAGAACCACATGGAACCATATGTCAGTTATAAATATAATTACATCCACATACAAGCCACTCATACAGAGATCTACTAGTTTCCTCTAAATCAAAAACAAAATTAAGCCGATCTCAAGTGTCCGACCCCATAAGTATCGACAAAAGGAGTTGATTCAAACAACTAGGCAATGGCTGATTTTAGTGAATTACCAAATTTCCTTCAAAAGCCTTTCCAACCATCCAATCGGTTATCCTGTTTCCTTCACGCCATGTACGTGATATGGACATCGTATTGGTTGCATGTATCCAGCCAGCAATGTCTTTTAGTAGTGGGTCTTGAAGTAATCTGCAATCAGATAGATCAGAGAGCCAATTTATAATAGAAATAGAGTCTGTTTCTAGCCATAGTTTATCTAAATGGAATACTTAAACTGCATTGTATAATCTCATCCATGCTCCCATCAACTTTGCAAGGATAACATAATATAAACTAAGCAGTTGCTGACCAGCTGCCCAGATTACATGCCCTTAATTATTTCTTAATACAAGCTGAGGTAGCCTTTTCACCTCTTTTAGTGCAATCAAAGTTCACTTTCACTATTCTAAAGGGAGGAGCCAACCCAACTAATAATAGAAAATTGAACTGGTTGTTTCCAAGAAGAAGAGGTGGCCTAGTTCTTTCACTGAATAGAGAAAGTGTCCCTTTAATGGTCAAACAAATCCCCATAGAATGCAGATACCATTCTTAATATATCCTATACAATTAGATATTCATTTGAAACACCCTTTTGTTTCTAGCAAAGCACAACAGGTAAGTCATGTACAAGTAAAGAGCTTGAATATTTTTCTCTACACCAGCTTAAGCCACAAATATAATTAAAGCCTGCAAAGTTGAAGGGATGCACCCTGTATTCACTAAATCATGCAACCCATATCAGCATTGATTTGCAAAGGGGCAACAAAAGAAAATGTGCTGTAGATTCTTTGTTGAGTGTGGATAGAGATCACAAAGAATATGATGTTGTGGAAAAATACCCCTGTCAACTAAGAAATATTTGCAAGGCAACTTGGTCCGTACCAACTTCCACCAAAAGAATGACAGGCCCCAACAACTTCCATATCCATTGGAATCCAGCACCTTAACAGAATATTTGATTCTCAACCAAGTGATAAAAGTCCTTCAACCTCAGATTTAGATTCACTGCTTCATTTCACCATGGCAAACCAAAATAAAAGCAAGACCTGCGTATAAGACAGGTCATAACAATTTCACAAAACAAGCATATAAAGAAGATTGTTGTGTTAGCAACCTGCCATACTCATCATGTCTCAAATTGCTAGCCTTTCTTCACCAATTGTCACTGCTATTCCATGAGAGGAGACTTTACATCAACATCAGGAAGACAGCAACTTCTTGGATTAAATCATCCACCATCATCTACTGGCATGCAACAAAACTTGTTTGTTTACTCTGATGGAAAAGAAGACAACTTGTTTTTATCTAATGTTTTCATAAATTAATTTGTGGGAAAACCGCACTCATCCATTTTTCTATCAAAGAAAGAAGAAAAAAAAGAGAGAGGACAACTTATTATGACCTGTAGGGTACTTGTCATCAATGAGACTCAAGTCAATTGTTTCGCCTCCTAAACTTCTCTCCTCCTTAAATATCCAAATGGTCATGCAAATATCATAGGAATGTAGTTGACTTTTCCAAAGCCAACCTCTCCCTTCCTTGAGTCAATTAAATGTCCAGTGAACCATATAAATGAAGGTTACGATTTTCCTTTTACAAGGAAAAGTTACAATAAGGGGAGACTTCCAATCTTTCAACAAGAATCTAGCACCAAAGATTTGGTTCACTTGATTATGAAGCCGTGTTGGTCTATGACATGAGGATTGTATTTGACCAAGCTCTTGGCAATGGTTAAGAATGAAAAGAAGCATCATCTGTGCAACCTTAAGTCCTGTAACATTTTTCTTCTTGAAAAAACAAAGTGAAAGAAAGAAGAATTATCATTCTATTTACAGTTTGCTATAACTGTTTATCCTAAAATTGCATAAAATTGAAAAGGAAAAAGGGATTTGCCCTCAGTTCTTTGTAGGGCAACAAATGCTGTTGCTCAGCTGGAGCTGTGAATGGGGAAACATCTCCTCTGGGGTCATCCGGAGGCATTCAATAGATCAAGGAGGGTTATCTTCCCAGTGTTGATGGGATCAAGCTTGTTAAACTGGTTGCAGATTTGCAGTATGTCTTTCTCTCCAATCTTCCCCATTTCCTTGAGCTTGTATATCACAAACTCTGATTTACTGAAACGTCAAAACAGACACCATAAGACTGCGCAACATCAAAGGCACCATAAATGAATGCATAGAAGCTGCTGATGGGTTGTATTGTTTGGATCTACATAATTTCTGCAAGTTAGGTTGCAAAATGAGTATGCTAAGTTTGGCACAACCTGTTTCCAACAAGGTATTGTAAATTCTCTAACTAGAAAATAGACTGGATCAAATTTCACTCATCTTATCTTGGAAATTTACTTTATATGAACTGAAGTGTCACCAACGAAAGGAAAAGGATCTACCTAATCATCAGCACAGTTAGGTGGGAAGAAGATATGGCCACACCGGTTACACTTTTTCGTTTTAGTTCAAGTGACATCCCAAATTAAGAAGCCAAGTCAACTCTCAAGATGGCCAGTGCAAGTATTTCCATGATATGACATCAACAATTTAACAATCAACACATGATCAGACATAGAGATTATCTTTCCATCTTTTTTCTGACAAATCTGATATTAGAGGTTGAGAATAAGAATGTAGCATTAACAGGAACAAGGAAGGAGCAAAGAGCACTTTATTCATAATTTTCTCAGATCAAAATAACCTAGATAACAGGAAAGAACAGATGGAGATGGAATATAAATGAAATTGTTTTGATGCCTGGGTTCAGTACCATGAGAACAACTTCCGCAGGTCACCTAATATACAGAGAAAGAATTGCATGAAATCCCACCAGTCATCGAGCATTATACCATCCTACAACCCCCAAGCATTCATTTTATAATAACCATATAGTCATCAAACTCAGTACGTTCATCAAAATATTTGAGTGACTGAAAATTTGACAAGATTTGAACTCAAAATTAGTGAGACGGAGCAAGCACATGTTTTCAGTCTTGGATTGCATGACCAAAAGCTAAAATGCTGGTTAAATATCCTGCAAAGTCCATGCATTACTGGCAACCTGCCAAGCTCCCATTTTCAATAGCCCAGTACAAAATTAAGGACCATGCAGTTGTTATTTCATGAAAAAGCCTGTAAAGTTAAAAGCGAGTGACCTTTAAAAATGGGCACCAAATTTGCAAGATAACATAATGTACTCACATACTTGTCATTAACTTGTCTTTATTTTCTTAACTTATTCATGGAAGAAGCCAAATACATGGTTGAATTGGATTTCACTAGTATAAGTAGCTTGGCTTATGTATTGATTCCCTCTCTTTCGAATGTCTGCAGCCTTCTGTGGCTTTCACTTTGGCATTCACACCAACAGTAAATGACTAGTACCACATCATTTGAGAATAACCAACCACAGAAGGCCTCTTCTATGAATGACCAAGCGTTATTCACAAACCAACTCATCTGGGTCACCTGCTTTGCCATAGTGACTAACTCAAATCAAATCTCCATCAACCTAAGGTTCTGTTTCTGCACTACACTCCAACTTTCCTAGTTTATCAAACATACTCCTTTCTAGTCTCTCATCTTATTAGCATTTACCTAGGCAAACAATCATAATTCTTTTAACACACTGCTTTAATTGCTCTCCACCGAAGCTTTACTTGCATTTGGCAACCCCAGAACACTTCCACAGATTACATTTTTCATGCATTTTATTCCACATATATTGCAGAACCTGCATCAACTTATTATTCTATTGACTAATAGAGTTAATATATATTTCAATATGTTGCTTTACAACTTTATTTGGTTGTCAATTCAATTCTGCCTACTGAATTTACATTTTCCTATATGAAGTTTACATAAACAAACCTTTATATTGCTGCCCAAAGTATTCCTCCATAATTTCAGCAACCAATAAAATCTCTGTAAATAATACCAAACCAGATGACACAAAATGGACTAGAATACAAAAAAAATATAGTTCAGCTTATTTAAAAAGTCAATGTCACATCCAGTGGCTGGAATTTTTCACTAGCGTCATACACAAGTGACATCAAATGTAATTTATTCTTCATTATCTCAAGACTGTGGGAAGAAATAAAATCAACACAAGACCAATAAGAGCCCCAGGTAGAGAAATATCACTTTGTTTCTCATGCCAAAAGGTTATCTTGATCTTAATAGTAAGGAATAGAAAATTTAATTCTATATACTGCCTTAGTTAGTTATTGCAATATTGATTTGCATTTATCTTGATAAATAGAAGGGTGTGGGAAGGTTCCATAACAGCATGCTTGTCAAGGAAGAAATAACAAGTTTTGAACTCCCAATAATAGGGGTATTCATGTCTTCGTGTATCCTTGATGTGTTTTCAAGACAAGAACATAATCTTTATAGTTCAAACATAATTAAAGGGAAAAAAATGCAGGGGAAGAAGAGGAGCCTAAAAATCTAGGGGAAAGGAAGACAAATTCATCTAAACAAGGCACATGGAGTCTGCTATAGAAAACAACATATGACCATGTGACAGTACATATAATCTTGCAAACAACTAATACATCCAAAATTTCCAAGGATTTCGAAATTTAACTTTCTACCTTAGTTACTAAAGCAGATGCGTGTGCAGAAGCACAAGTATGCAGAAGCGGCTCTCCCAAAATAACAACAACAACAACAATAATAAGAATCATAATAATAATTATAATAACAAGAAACACTTAGGAAGTGGGTGCAAGGATGAGTTTCTAAGGATATTTCGAAGCAAATGCACCACCCTAAGTGGAAGATTCCTACTGCTAAGCTTGCAACTAGATATGGAGTATTTTGCAATTTCAACTTAAGATATAATTCATAGATACAAAAAACTATATTATGGAACACTTACTTGGAACCCAAATCCTAAAATTAAGTCAAATAATGAATGTGAAAATCCACAAAATATTAATCAGAAATCAAGAACCTATTTGCTTGACTTTGATTGGACCAAGGCTGCAAATACAACACAAGCTGGATATGATTCCCTGTCACGCATCTTTTGATACATCATTCTCTTAAAAAGAAAGAAGAGGATTAGGAGGTAAGGAGAGATAAAAATGAAGATTGCTGGTTCATAATACAGAATATGGAACCACATACATGGATGCAATTCTCTAATTGTGCACATTGCTCATTTGTGATCAAACTATGTATGGGCTGAAAGATGGTTCACTTACCATTATGCGTCCATTTACATGACTTGCTTAGCATTTTGGGAACACATATGTGGCCCACTCTTGTATGAGCCATGTGGATGGAGCCAGTTCAAGCTGATGATTAGAATGAATGTGTCTGGAGGTAGCTAGAAATAGGTATTTTTAATGATTGTTAATATGTTTAACATGCTATATATAATGCTATTAGGTACTAACTATAAGCAGTGAATTAGTTATTATTGTTATTAATTTTGTTATTGTTTATCCAAAAGATTATTACTATCAGTATTTTTTATTCTATTTAATAATATTTTTAAATATTAAAAAAATAACTAACTGCATATGTGGCTCACATACCACAAGGCTATGCAGTGCCCTAACTGCCTGCATACAATAGCCACCCTTTAAAACACTGATGAAGATAACAGCTGAGGATGTTGGCACCTTGAGTGTCTTGAGGACATGGAGTCAAAGCTAGTGCTCCTTTACAAATGCAAAACAACACACGCACGCATTGTGTGCAAGCTAAAGCTGCTCACAGCAGAAGCGCCCATGAACACACCCTATATACCTACATAAATATGAATTCTTACATATTAGAGTTTGGAAAAATGCATGAATTGGTATAGATGGCTCAGATCCCCAACCTGATCAAAGTCTTTAATTTATAATTGTCATTTGCAAAGTATACACCCTAGGTCCTAAGCTTTGGGATGCACTTACAATTCTCTCTCATAACCAAAACCAAATAAAGTGGGGTGTACTTATTTAATATATGAATATTTACATTAGTGCAAAGAGGAAGAGCTGTCGAGACAAACTTGGAGCCCTTTAAACAAAGCCACCCAGGGAATTTAGTTTAATTTTAGAATGTGTGTGTGCGCGTGCGTGCATGTGTGTCCCTTAACAGATTACTTTCTCTCAGTCATTGTCCATTCCCCTCACTTCATGTTCTTGTTACTATTAGTGCTGGGTTTCAATTTGAACATTCTAGTCAACACTGTCATAATCCCAAGCTACTTGAAAACAGAAAAACAACCATAGGTTCTCTTAATCTCCATATTGTGAAGTGAGGGGAAAATGAAAACAAGATTTTAACAGTTTTGTACCCCAAGGTATGTCATCTTGATACAGAGCCTTGTACCAGTGTCATACTATTACTATGTAGATATGGTATGGTACATCCCATACCACCTATTTTGGTGTGGTCCTGTACCATCTAGTTCAGTATGGTATGGTAAATCTTATTTGTACCTATATCATTCTACCCTAGGATTAACATGTGTCATGTTATACTAGTAACTGGCATGCCTAGAATGTCAGCATGGTAGATGTGGTGCCATGCTGTGCCTGTGATTGTCATGCCTATCATGCATGGTTTTGCAGCCTGCCAAGTACCAACATGCAACTGTGCCGGCTTATTTGACCCCCAATCTCATCAATATGCCTTTGTTGGTTATCCTGAAGGACAGCAAGGATATTGAATCTATGACTTGGAAACACGTAAAGTTTTTTCAATTCATGATATAATTTTCTATGAGAATGATTTGTCCTTTGCCACCATGCTTGACATTGATCAAGAAAATCATGTCATCATACCTTTTCCCATTGCTTATTATAGCACCTTCACATTACACCTCTCGATAACATTGTTCAAGAATAGCCATCCGCTACATCCCCATCTCCTCCAAGAGATACTTCCCAAGCACCAGATACTGATATACCAACATTAGAACCAACAGTACAGTCTATTCAACTAATTGCACCTACCCAACCTATTACATCTCTATCTCCTCCAAGAAATACTTCCTCAACACCAGATATTGATACACCACCATTAGAACTAGCCATATGATCTATTCAACTAGCTGCACCCACCCAACCCGCTCCCCCACACGTCACTCCATGTGTCCCACCAAGAAACCATCTTATTTGAAAGATGATATTTCTACCTCCATTATTCAAAGCCCAACTGCATCAACCAGTCCATCACTATAACATTTAGGTGCTCCCCCAACTGGTAAGCCATGTCCCATCTCTCACTATGTTCCTGATTCCAATTTTTTCTTATTCCACAATGTTTCTCTCTCTTCTATTACCTCTCATGTTGAACCAAAAACTTACAACAAGGCTTTCAAGTAGAAAAATTGGAGGGATGCCAATGGCTACTGAGCTATATGCTCAGTTCATGGCACCTAGAACATTGTATCTCTTCCACTCGATAAGCACCCTATTGGGTACAAATAAGTTTACAAAATAAAATACCGAGCTAAGGCACCATTGACAAATACAAGGCTCATCCCGTAGCCAAAGGTTTCATACTACTTGAAGGCCTTGATTATCATGAGACATTTGCCTACAGTTCACTGCTTTATTGCCATTGCTTCTGCAAACAAAGGGCAACTCCAACTCAATGTGAACAATGCCTTTTTGTATGAAGATCTCCACGAGGAAGTCTACAAGAAATCACCTCCTAGTCTTGCATGTAAACAAGTACAAAAGTCACTCTATGATCTTAAGCGAGCTTCTGATTGATTCGAGAAATTTGCTCAAGTTCTTCACCAAGCAAGATTTCACCAATCTTATGTCAACCACTCCCTCTTTACCTCTAATAAGGGTGGCATGTCTGCAGTAATTCTTGTTTATGTGAATGATGTCATTGCTATAGAGAATAATGCCTCTACCATTGCTCCTCTTAACGATTTTTTCTACCGTTGCAGTTTCACATTAAGGATCTTGACCTATTGAAGGATTTCCTAACATTGAGATTGCCCAATCTCATGATAGCATTTTGCTTACTGAGAGAGAAATATACACTGCATCTTCTTTCTGAGATTGAGTTTCTAGGCTCCAAATTAGCAGCCTATCCAATTGAGAAATACCACCATCTAACCAATAATATCGGACAATTATTATCTGAACCTGGCCCATATTGATGACTTGTTTTGTGATTGATTTATCTCATACTCACTTGCCTAGAGATCCTCCATATAGATCACATCTCAAGTCAATTTATGTGCCAACTGTTAGATAGGTGTGCCCTAGAAACCAGATTGGCTGACACTTATAATACACTTCTAAGGACAAAATTATAATTTTGACTATAAATAATAAAATGGATTATTTTCTATCATAGTGTATATTTGAAAGTGTCTGTGATACATCCCTTGAGTTAATGGTAATGATAGTTCATATTTTCAAAAGTTAAAAATTTAAGACATGAATTTTCATTATTAACTCATAAAATGCTTCCAACCATAGGATCATCATGACGATGGTGATTGATCCAGAAGGTTGGTATACGATCGCTTCTTTTCGATAGATAAGTCTTGAGTCTACAGTGTAGAGACATCGGAGTAACAGTACAGATATTCGTTAGAGAACGAAGACACTGAGTGTGACCACCTCGAACAGTCATGAGGAAGTCTACCTTTTCATCGATGACTGGCTCGAAGCTGCAGTGGTATGTCTGGTTCTTTGACCTGAGGTGCATCGGCAATTCACCTTAAGGGTGTTATAGTTTGACTACACCATAACTCGGTCTCCTAGCCATTCAAAATCCTGAGATGTATGTTGGCTATAGCATGTTCATTGTAGGAATTGGATTGCACCAATAGGGGATCTATCTATCTCGGTATATGAGTAGTAGCCCTATGATGATCATGATAATTAAGTCCATAAGCCCATGGCCATGACATAGTGAAATAATAGAAAGAGTTTCTATTAGAGTTTCCACATTAGACTTAAATCAAATAATTAATTCATATAATGGATATTAGGGTTTAACGAGATCACCTTAACCCTAATTTGGTCGGAGCTCAAGATAGAAGAACTTAATCACACAGGTAACTGCATCAAGAGGTTCGTTTTCAGTTCTGATGTGTTGCCACCATATGCTACTAGGTGTCACTGGTGGATTTTGGGAGCAATTAGAATGATTTGGATGATCGATCATGCTAGTTGTCTGAATCAGAAAAGTTCTGATCCATCGGAAGGTGTTTCAATGATGTCGATGATAGAGATCACGACATATCCCATTACCATACAGAATTGAACCTAACTGGATCACACAAATAAAAGTTTGGATCTGGATATCATCAATTAGACTAACCCAGTTCAATTGATTTGAATAAGATTCAATTAGGTTCAAAAAAATCGTGCTAGCATATGATTGAGCCTAATGTTCT
>QRFJ01002244.1:179350-222376 GCA_006176705.1 Cocos nucifera | reverse complement strand
TATCTCATAGGACATCTAAAAATAAGAATAAAGTAGATTTCATATCAAATTAGAATTTATTCTAAGATAAATTTTTGTTGAACTAATTCTTACACTAGTCTAAACATGATCTAATCAATTTTCTTTTATATGAATAAATTAAAATAAATATGTTCTATTTTTAGACTAATTATAAATATTATAATATAAAAAAAATAGTAAATAAATAGATCTAAATATCCATTTAATTAATTTGAAATTAAAAATTATGATGGCATGGTTTAGGACTACATTATAGAACAATTTTTATCCTTAGCTTAGTCATGCATCTCATACATCTTAGGAGCTAATTTTATTTTAATTTTAATTCTTGCTAATTTCAAGATCTAATCAATTCTTCATGTATTCATCTGAAATCATCTAAGTATCAGATCAAAAATAAGTTAAAATTAGATCTAATGAATTTTGGAACCTGCTCTTGATATGTTGAAGGAAAAAATCTGCTTTTTCTGATGCAGTTCGTTCAAGATCTTGATTAGATCAAGAAGGATATTTCAAAATTTCCTCTAAGATCCAATCAGATCTAAGATTCTTATCTGATCTTATTGATAATAAAATAAAATAAAATAAAAAATTAAATTAAATCTAATTTAATTTACTTTATTTTGGATAATCCAATTATCCTGTGATGATCCGATGTTTGCCTGAGGTTCTGAGTGTAGCCAGCAAGGTCTGAGTCTCTATCGGTATTACACTCGGCAAGATTGAGATCTTTCATCCTATCTTCAAATGAATTTTTTTGAAGATCAATTAGTTGTTCTCTGCAGGAGTGCTTTCCCTTTCCTATCCCTTTCACTTCTTGGATTGCATCTAACTCTGCCCAAAGTCCTGTGGTGTGGAGAGAGAGAGAGGACTGAGGATGGATGGGAAAAAGGGAGAGGGCTATATGGCATGGGTAAAGCAGAAGCTCCCAATTCTAGGCAACAGGTTTATATAGACCTCTGCCGCCATGAGTGCCATATCATTCCGGCCAATCATGGTCCTTTATGCAATCAAATCTAAATCTGATTGGTGGGATGGCATTATCTGATCCAATCGGATTAGAGTCCCTCATGAATCTCCTTAGGTGGCGCCAAGACTGATCAAACAAGACTTCTTGGCGCTACAGCATTTAAATTCATGAAGCAACCTGGAGTCCCATCTGTATGGGACTCTATGCGTTATCCTCATGGGGTGCACGCCTAAGGAGGCATGCGCCTCTTGCCTGTCTGCTTTTTAGCAGGGGGCAAGGTCCAAGATTCTTTCCTATGGGTGCATGACACATGGGCAGATGTCTAAGTATCAAAAGTCAACATTTGACCAAAGTCCAAAGACAAGATTTAGCAGGTGATGGAAAATGGCAGATGTTATCTCAAATTTATTTTATAAATTAAGATAACCCTTTTCTGACTTGGACAAGCTTCAGTCAGACCAAATAAAGGTTTTTGAGTGGCTCAAACCATTTGGCTTCAGTCGAGATAAGTTTTAAATGATTGTTTAAAGACATTCATCTTTTAAGAAAATGTGTCCCAACACATCTGAGGAGATTGAATGCATGAGCAAGATCCCTTATGCTTCAGCAATAGGGAGCCTCATGTATGCCATGTTATGTACACGACCTAATATAGCCCATGCTGTGAGTGTCACAAGCAGATATCAGTCGAATCCAAGTGAAGAACACTGGATTTTTGTGAAATGTATCCTTAAGTACTTAAGAAGAACTAAAGATATGTTATTGATTTTTGATAATGGAGAACTTCAAGTCCAGGGGTATACAGACTCAGATTTAATGTCCAATATAGATGATCGAAAGTCAACATCTGAAAATCTGTTTGTATGTAATTATGGTACTGTCAGTTGGAAGAGTTCCAAACAGACAGTGATAGCAGATTCCACCATAGAAGCAGAGTACATTGCTGCGTTAGAAGCTGCGAAGGAGGCATTCTGGTATAAGAAGTTCACCGCAGAGATCGGAGTGATGCCATCGAATGTCATTCCTCTGTACTACGACAATAATGGCACCATAGCCCTTGCTAAGGAGCCGAGTCTCACCAAAATCCAAGCACATTGAGCGGCGATACCCTCATCCGTGATTACCTTGAGAAGGTTTACGTCGAGGTCAAGAGAGACTCCATAGATAATGGCCGACCCTTACAAAGCCGTTGGGCCAACAGAAGATCGAAGCCCACCTTGAGAAGATGAGACTTAGATTTGTAGTCAATTGGCTTTAGGTCAAGTGAAAGTTTGTTAGATAGATATGCTCTAGAAGCCAGATTGGCTAACACTTGTAATACACTTCTAAGGGCAAAATTATAATTTTGACTATAAATAATAAAATAGATTATTTTCTATCATAGTGTATATTTGAAAGTATCTGTGATACATCTCTTGAGTTAATGGTAATGATAGTTCATATTTTCAAGAGTTGAAAATTTAAGATATGAATTTTTATTATTAACTCATAAAATGCTCCCAACCGTAAGATCATCATGAGGATGGTAATTGATTCAGAAGGTTGATGTACGATCACTTCTTTTTGATAGATGAGTCTTGAGTCTACGGTTAGAGACACCAAAGTGAGAGTATAAATACTCATTAGAGAACGAAGGCACTGAGCGTGACCACCTCGAGCAGTCATGAGAAAGTCTACCTTCTTATCGATGATTGGCTCGAAGCTGCAGTGGTGTATCTGGTTCTTTGACCTGAGGTGCATCGGCAGTTCACCTTGAGGGTATTATAGTTTGACTATACCATAACTCGGTCTTCTAGCCATTCGAAATCCTGAGGTATATGTTGGCTATAGCATGTTCATTGTAGAAATTAGATTGCACCAATAGGAGATCTATCTACCTCGGTAAATGAGGAGCAGCCCTATGATGATCATGAGAATCAAGTTCATAAACCTATGGCCATGGCAGAGTGAAATAATAGAAAGAATTTCTATTAGAGTTTTCACATTGGACTTAAATTAAATGATTAATTCATATGACAAATATTAGGATTCGACGAGATCATCTTAACCCTAATCCAGTCAGGGCTCAAGATAGAAGAACTTAATCACATAGGTAACTGCACCAAGAGATTCATTTTTAGTTCTGATGGGTTGCCACCATATGCTACTAGATGTCACTGGTGGATTTTGGGAGCAATTAGAATGATTTGGATGATTGATCATGCTAGTCGTCTGAATCAGAAAAGTTCTAATCCATCGGAAGGTGTTTCGATGATGTCGATGATAGAGATCACAACATATCCCATTACCATACGGAACTGAACCTAACTGGGTTACACAAATAAGGGTTTGGATTTGGATATCATCAATTGGACTAACCCAGTTCAATTGATTTGAATAAGATTCAATTAGGTTCAAAAAAATCATGCTAGCACATGATTGAGCCTAATGTTCTTTTTTAAACAATCATTAAAATTTATCTCGACTAAGCCAAATATGTTTGGGCTCACTCAAAAATCTTTATTTGGTCTGACTGAAGCTTGTCCAAGTCAGAAAAGGATTGTCTTAATTTATGAAATAAATTTGAAACAACACCTGCCATTTTTCGTCACCTACTAAATCTTGTCTTTGGACTTTGGTCAAATATTGACTTTTGACACTTAGATATCTGCCCATGTGTCATGCACCCATAGAAAAGAATCTTGGACCATGTCCCCATGCTAAAAAGCAGACAGGCAAGGAGCGCATGCCTAGGGAGGCGTGCGCCCCATGAAGATAACGCATGGAGTCCCATATAGATGGAACTCCAGGTTGCTTCATGAATTTAAATGCTGTGGTGCCAAGGAGTCCTGTTTGATCAGTCTTGGCGCCACCTAAGGAGGTTCATGAGGGACTCTAATCTGATTGGATCAGATGATGTCATCCCACCAATCAGATTTAGATCTGATTGCATAAAGGACCATGATTGGCCGGAATGATATGGCACTACATGGCGCAGCAGGGTCTATATAAACCCTGTCTGCGCCTAGAATTGGGAGCTTCTGCTTTAACCCATGCCATATAGCCCCTCTCCCTTTTTTTCCACTCCATCCTCAGATCCTCTCTTTCCTCTCCACACTCAAGGGACTTTGGGCATGAGTTAGATGCGATCCAAGTAAGTGAAAGGCGACAGGAAAGGAAGAAGGCAACACTGTTGCAAGAAACAATAATTGATCTTCAAAAGAGTTTTTGAAGACCTTCAATATCAGATCTAAATTTGATTTTTGGAGGATAGATTGAGAAAGAGAAGATCTCTAGATCCTATCCGAGTGAATACCGGTAGAGACCAGGCACTTGCGTGGCTACATCCAGAACCTCAGGCAAACATCGGAATCATCACAGGATAATTAGATTATCCAAAATAAAGATATAATTAAATTAGATTTAATTTAATTTTTATTTTATTTTATTTTATTAGATCAATAAGATCAGATTTAAAGAATCTTAGATCTGATTGGGATCTTAGAGGAAATTTTTGAAATATCCTTCTTGATCCAATCAAATCTGAATGAACCTGCATCAGGAAACAAGGTTTTTTCCTTCACCAACATCGTAATGTACAGCTTAATGATGCTCATCAAGTCTAGCAATACTTGAAGGTTTTGCCATCTCAAGGGATTTTACAATCTTGAAATTCCAATTTACAACTTTTTGCCTATGCAAATTTGAATCGGGTTAGATATCCTATGACTAGGCATTCAACAGCCAGTTGTATTAAAATAGTACATTCCTTAGCAACGATCCCATCTCATGTCAAACTAAAAAACAAAGCATGGCCTCTTGTTCTTCTATTGAAGTAGAGTACCATGTGTTGGTGCATTTTAATATTAAAATGAGAATAATTTATTAATAAGTTTTGACATAGTGGGCAGAATATGAATGGATAGAAGTTTCATGACACCATTACTCATATGCATGGGGGTTCATGTATTGACTCCACTATTCATGTGCTACAAGGGTCGATTATTCCTATTATTTTTGTAAGGGAATATTTATCACACACCCTGCCACTACTCTCACTATTCATGTGTTAAAGGTCTTTTTTTTTTTTTTCTTAATAGAAAATTTATCATCCTCTCACCCCATCAGCCCATTACCTTGGCCAATAATGGACCATATCAACTAGGGAAGGCTCCATAAGCCTATGAATAGACCCCTCACATTAGTATCTAATACACATAATACAACACATTCTTATCCAACATATCAACAAATTTGATTGTTCTCTAGCCAAAGAAAGGTGTTTACTTAGTAGAGCTTTGGGCTCAATCTCTTATGCAGAGTTAGCTTTGAGAAATATGATGATCCAATTGAGTTGTTGTATTCTGAAGAGGACAAATTAAAGAGGTTTGCTACATCAATTCGTGGACTTTGCCAACTATAGAGAGCTTGAATCTCCTTAAAAAGAGCAAGATTTCTATACCTCAGCTTGATTTGTGTCATACATCAAAGGAATATTCTTATTTTTCTATTGTAATTTTGCTTCAATTAGTGTATTTTGCACCAACACCATGTTATGGCTAACATCACATACGAAATTCTATAGTTGGGATGCTTCACACTAGATCTTAATATTACTCACATATAGTTGATGCAACTCCATCATGATAACCAAGCAGCTGTGCATCTCACCGCCAACCTAATGTTTAATAAAAGGACCAAATATACTGTTGGGATAGTTATGTTGTTTGAGAGAAATTACAAAATGGTATTATCACCATTTTCTTTATTTCATTTCAACTTCAACTTGCAAATATCTTCACCAAGGCACTTGGTGAAGTTCAATTTCACATGATAATAGACAAGGTGTTTCTACCTTACACATGTTAACTTGAGGGAGAGTATTAGGCAACCAAGTCAAGCATTTGCACTTTTATCTCTCCAAGATCATTGAGATTCATTTCTATACTTGAGCTCTCTATGATTATAGGATTATTTTTCATACCTTAATTAGGCAACCTAATCAAGCATGTACACTCTCATCTCTCCATAATTATGTGGATCCATTTCCATATATGTGCTCTTTACAATCATAAAATCCAATATTATCAACTTGCATACCATATAGCTGTTATTAAGATCATGGAATTTGTATTTCTAACTATCTAGAGAATATGAGATTTTTATTACATGAGATTATAGATATTCAAGAAGTACAATAAAAAAGATCAAGTCATTCTTCCCGACCAATTTTCACAACTCTCATGAGGCATTTGATGGTGTGCATTTCATGCTGTATATATGTAAATCAATTGCCTCCAAAGTAACTTTTTTTTTCTCTGAAAAAAAAAAAAAAAAGTTTTTGATAGAATATGCATATATTTCATCGCAAACTGATTATATTCTGGCATTCAAACTATATTTAGCAAATTTAATGAAGATGAACTAAAATTAATCACGGGTAAAAGAACAGAGTTAAAATGCACCCACCTGATGAAGCCATTTTGATTAAGATCAGCGGCGAGCAAATCCTCGATGGTCAGATCCCTGTGCAGCACCCACTTGGCAATCCTCCGATGCCGCTTATCGATCCTGGCCTCTGCCAGGTACAGAAACGCCCTCGCCACCGCCAGGGTCGACACCAACAGCCAGACGGAAGCGAAAACCCTCCCCGGCAGCGTCTTGAATGCCCGGTCCCCATACCCGACGGTCGTCACCGACATCACCGACAGATACAGCGAGTCCATCCAGTCAAGATCCTCCACCAGGTACAGAGCCAGCGTGCCCGCCCCGACGCATAGCAAGACGACGCCGATCGCGAGCGCGACCTTCATCCGGATCCTCATCCGCCCCTTCTGGGCATCGAAGATGTAGCTGGCGGCGCCGGCGCCGGCGCCGGCCCCGGCGCGGGTGCCCTCCAGAATCAAATTCTCCTGGACGTCGAGGACGTAATTGACAGCGCCGGAGAGGAGGACGTCGATGAGGCCGAAGCCGACGAGGACGAAGACGCAGGAGAAGGCCTTGGTGGCGGGGGTGAGGGGGTAAATATCGCCGTAGCCGATGGTGCATAGGGTGACGATGCAGAAATAGAGCGCGTCGACGGCGGGGTGGGTCTCGACGCCGGCGAAGCCCTGGGGGTTGATGGAATAGACCAGTACCCCGAGGGACAAGTAGACGAGAAGAAGAATGGAGGAGTGCTTGAGGATGGAGCTGGCGGAGCCGAAGTTGGGGGGCTTGGAGGAGTCCGGATCGTGGGGGAGGAGGTCGCGCATGACGGCCATGGCAGGGGCTGTGCGGGCGCGGTGGAGGGGGGACTTCCGGCGAGGGCATGACGCCGACGCTGGGTCGGAGGTGGAGGGAAGCAAAGGATCTTCGATCTCGGAGGAGAGGGAGGAAGACAGAGGAAGAATATTCGAGAGTTGGGAGTGGAGAAATTGGGGTAGTAACGACTCTTCCATTCACAATTCTATGTGCCCTTTTGCTTGATTCGAGAGCTCTGCTTTTTGAGAGCCCTTCTAAAAAGAGGAGAGGATAAGCAGACGAGAGACGGAGAGTCGACGAGCACAGTAGTGGTGTTTTATAATTGTAATTATTAAATTTTTAATAATAAATATTTTTTAATTTTTTTAATATTTTTATTTTTATTTATTTATTTTATATATATATATATTATTTATTATTATTTTATAAAAGTATTTTATTTTTTTTATTTTTTTATTTTTTTTTTACATTATCGATGCCGCTCCATCATCACTTTTGGTGTTTTATAATGGCCGTCCGTATGATATGGCTGATGTGGTACGGACTGATCTGGCCGTCCAATAGAAAGGACTATTTGGATCGGGAGTGATGCCACATCACCTGCGTATGGTGTGTGGAACATTGTGGAATTTTTGTGCGGAGGACGGGTGGGTTATCATATGGCGTCGCTTTCTTCAGGTTGATTTGGAAGTAGGGGACGGTGGATACGGCCGTGCGCACAAGGAATTTTATACGGGAGGAGGCGGTGCCTAACGGAAGGAATATCCGCACGCATGGTACCTTTTGGACGTTACCGCGGAGGATTTTTTTTTTTAATATTATGATTTAAATAATATTTTTTAAATATATTATTTTTTAAATTTATTTTAAAATTATTTTAATTTTGTTAATATATCGACGTGACAAAATCGTATGTTGAAGATGCAGTTTTGGACTTGAAATCGCATGTTCATTATGCGATTTCAAGATAAGATGACATCCCACATTCGGAATAAAATAAAAAATAAAATCGTAGGTAGAAGACACGATTTAAGGTGAAATCGCATCTTTAACGTACCTTTTTTCATTTTTTTTTCCTTCTCTCATACATTATGTAGTTGGCCTTTTTTTCCCTGCTCCACTCTATCAAGGAGTGCGGATGGATGGAGGGGCGCAGGCGATCACCGGTGCTCGTGCAAAGCCGCGAGGACTTGAGTTCGTCGGGGTCAAAGGAAGGAAGGAGAGAGGATGGCAGTGGTGTGGGGCTGCAGAGGGTGCAGAGGGTGATCGTATGGGGTAGTGCGAGTTGTCTGAGGCCGGAGAGGGGAGGAGATGAGGGTTGGTGGCGCTGGAGCCGGGAGGGAAAAGAGTTTGATAGTTGCGTGGAGGAGACAGTAGGTGTGCCATGCTGGGGTGGGGCCGTGGCCTGGGCCTCGTAAGGTGGCCGTAGATCGTCGAAGGCACGAAAGGGGGGGGGGAAGTGGGTGGTGCTCCAAGAGGAAGGAAAGAAAAAAAGAAAAAATGAAGAAAATATATTTTAAAGACAAAAGGCAAAAAAATATATATTATTTTTATTATTAATAATAATTTAAATAATAAAATATTATTATTTTATTAATAATAAAATATTATTTTTGATTAATAGTAAAATATTATTGTTTGGTTAATAATAAAATATTATTTTATTATTTGGGGAAGGGAAGGCAAAAAAGAAAATATTTGAAAAAAAAAGAAAAAAAGAAAGAAAAAAAATATTTTTATTAATAATTTAAAAATTCTATCTATAAAATAACATATTATTTTAAAAAAATTATTTTAAATAATAATATATTATTTTAAAAAATATTATTTTTAAATAATATTAAAAATATTATTTTTTAATAATAATAAAGTAGTATTTTTAAAAATAAAATTTTATATAAAAAAGATTATGTGTAAGCGGAGAATTCATGGGCTTTTCTATCTCCCTCAATCAGGGGATGGTGGCTGGGGCACCATGGGCAAGCAAGAAGGCGGGTGGTGGAGCCAAGCGAGCAAGGAAGAGCTAACAGTTTGCATGAGCATGGACGAAAGATGGAGGCGGCATAGATGGAGGATGGAAGGGCATGGGTTCGCCAGAGCTGGAAGAGACGAAGGGAAGAAAAAAATATTATTATTTGTTGTTGCTTAAAATTATTTGCTTTAAAAGTGGAGAAGTCTGTTGTTTGCAGGAGATGCTAGAGTGATCTGCAAAAAAAAGTCAGGGTTGGAGGATTTACTCTGATGCTCAAGTCAGCAAAGAACAGATGAGCAACAATAAGTTCTCTGAAAGAAATTTTTTGCTTACCTGGATTCTTGAAATTTATGATTTATAGGGAAAGTCTTTTATGAATGTTATGCTATTCCACCTATTTTGGGCTGCTAATAACGTTGTGGTGCGATAGGGCCACTTTTTCAGAACGAGAAGATCGTCGTTGGCGAGATTGGGATGTCTTATCCACTTCCATGAGTTTAGGTGGAGTGAAAAATAGTTTGTTTGTGGCTGGATCACAGCTAGATTATCGTTAGTCCATGAGATGGGTCACCGAGAATGTGGGGGAACTGCTTATCCAAGATGATTTAAAAGTTATGGACGTTATTCGAGCCATTGCCGAGTAGAACAATTCGGATCTCCTATCGAGGCCCGACCACTAGCTCGAAGGGTATTATAGTAACTTTCTTGATCTCAGTATGTCGACTTACGTGAACTAAGCCGAAATATTTTGGATACCAATCGAACGATCTGAGATGTTTATACTACTATCATAACACTACCTTCTAGTACTGAATCTGAAAATTAGGCGAAAAAACTATTCCCAAGCAATGCTTCAGATCGGATGATTTATGCCTTTATTCTTAATTGTGCTTTGGTATTTAATTATTGATGATGTCATCTCTCGTTGTAAAGTAGTTACAATCGAGAGATTCATCCATCCATTGATCATTTGGAGGAAATAATTTAAAAGTGTCTGTTTGCCTTTACCTTCCTTCTTTTAAGTGCATCTGGAGGGCGTGCAAGAGAGAGAAGGGCGATCATGACCGTGGGTTTAGAGTTTTTCTTCGCAAATTTTTGTGGACCAAATGGATCTCACAATGACGAAGAGGTTGAAAATACTATTGGCTCGAAGGTTACGAACCAAGGTTTCATCTACCTAGTCTTAAGCTTTTGGGAGTTCCACTATCAAGGTTTCGGATGATGCTCCTTCGGCTACTCCTCTTGCCTCGGTTGACAGAATGGGAGACGAACCTTTGCCAGCAAGTGATCCACGGAATCTAGTGGAAGATGCCAAGGTTGAGCCGGCAGATTTGGTGATGGATGTTGCCGATGTGGCGGGTTTGGCAGTGGAAGCTGCTATAGAAATAGTTCCGACAGCTTATCCAGTGCGCGCCATTGTGGATATGGAAGAGAATCTCTGCAAGGGGATGATAGAGGCTGCGGAGATGGCTGAACTTCCTAGTTCGATTGGAGCGGTTGAAGCCGTTGATGCACCAGGATAGGAAATTCCTATTTCTGACACGCACCAGCTGAGGTTCTGGTGGAGGTTTCGAGATCAGCCCTTTCTTCTTCCTCAGCTGCCAATATTCTTAGGATTGTGGCTGAGTTTTTGGGGAGCCAACTTTTCCCTATAGATAGGCAGGCTTTGAATGGAGAAGGTGCTCAACGTCAGATGGTGAGTGCCTTCAGATCTTTGGCTCTAGTTAGTTATTACTTGGCCAATTTTGCTGGGGTTTTGCTCCGGATCTTCATCTCTAGAACTTGTAGAGGTGAAAGAAGAGTTTGAAAGGTTTAAATATTTTTTGAAGTAGAAAAAGGCCGCTAATGTTGATTTGATTAAGAAGATCGACTATTCCAAAAAGGCACCTTCTGAGGCTTAGGAGATGATCGATCGTCGAGATGATGAATTAATTATAGGACTTACCAGAGGATCGAAGTTCTTAAGACGTAGAGGTTTGAAGCCGAATGGAATTGTCATTGAACTCATGATGACATTAAATGCCTGAGGAGGATGCTTGAGGAGAGGAGAGGCTCTATATCGAAAGTTCATTTTCTTCGTGGATCTGACAGCGGCTGAATAAAAGGCCTAGATCTTCCAGCAGGAGTTGTCATGAGGAGGAGACATCTCGGAGGTCCAAAGTTTTCTCATCCATAAGAGGGCCGATAACTCAAGTACTTTCAGCGGAACTTCAAGCAATGAGAGAAAGGCTCAAACGATTGAAAAAATTGAAAACGACCTCGTGGATAAGGCTTACAGGCTAGGGTTCTCTGCAGGCTTTAAAAAATGTAAGGAGATTGCTTTGGCACATCTTCCAGCTGGTAGTGCTGAGTTTTTATAGATAGATCATTTGAATGAGAACTTAAGATCTATTATATGCTTTTGCCTTCGAAGGTTTATAAGTGCATCCGATATCATCACGGAGATGAATAAGGTTGACTCAGCCATGCAGACAGAAGAATTGGAGATTAGAAAAGGTCTTTTCGAAATGGGCTGTTGAGAAATTTTGGACGTACTTTTATTTTTCTTTTTTTTTGGTAAGCCAAGTATGGTACTAAGATTTATGAATGGAATCTAATTTTCATCAAAGCAATTTGCTTCGTTTGCTTCTTTTTTTTGTATAATGTTCCGAGCTCCTATAATGTTCCGAACCGTTTGGTTTGATTTTTGATCCGAATCATATTTTTATTGTTTTTGATGTATCCATCGGATAATTCGAAGGAACCTAAAATGAATGGAATCAAAACTGCCATTCGCATGCTGATTACTGTGGCACATCTTCTCGAAAGTAGAGTAGAGCATGATTTGGACCGTCCGTATTGATTTGTCATATTAACAGTGGAGGCCACATCTAATCCATGATTGCCACGTGTCCATGTTGTGTCTTCTGCATTCAATTTTTTGAGAAGACGAATCATTCAATTTTTTATCGACCCAATTCGCATATAAGACCTGGACGAGATAGAAAGTTGGACTCTGCTATTTTTTATTTGTTGTAGGTCTTTCGTCTATCAATCTCCTTCTTTCGTTAGTTTTCTTTCATCCTCTCCTTCTTATAAAAGATGGCTCATTCCGAGGATCTCAAGTTCGCCCCATTGGCTTTTCGATCAGAATTAATGGAGAGGGATTTGATACTGATCCACAGCCAATTCCACATTCCTTCAGAGTTTCAGCTTGAGGTTCGAAGGTAGAGGAACATGTTTGCAGCCCTCCCCTTGGTTGGATTGGCATATATGAGGAATACTTTCAGGCCGAACTGAGGTTTCCTTTTCATCTTTTCTTCCTCGTTCTTTTTCATTTTCTCAAGATGTTGTTTTGTTTGGTGGTGCCGAATTCATGGTGGTATATTTATAGCTTCATTGTGGCTTGCATTTTAGCTGGGGTCGAACCTACCGTCATGCTTTTTCAATATCATTTCATTGTTAAGAGGCATCTTGGAGCTCATGGTTGGTGGTACGTGGCTCCTAGGATCAGAAAGAACATCCTCTCGCTAATCCGAGGAGCTCCTTCTATCGTTTATAACTGGAAAGGGAGATTTTTGTTCATTTCTCGCACTTCGGATAAAGACTGGGGTTTTGTAGATTGGAGGGAGCCCCAAGAAGTTTTGTTGAAAGATCCACCACTCGATCAATGCTTGAAACAAGATCTGAAAACTTTGTGCGGCTTCAAGATTTTCGAGTTGAAGGAGCTCTTATTTGAGCAGACCCCATTTAATGTTGGCCTTAGTCAAGTTAGATCCATAGGTATATAGCTGCCTCTTGTATTTATTGTTCATTTAAGCCCTGGAATCCGATACTAATTAACTAACACGATGGATCACAGGAAAGGATTTAAGTCCACTGAAGGCATTGGGTTCGAAGATTCTTCGGAAGAGGAAAGCAAATACGACTAGTGGTAGGTCTACTCATGCTCGAGTCGAGCTTCTTTCGATGCCGCCAATCTCTGAAATCAAAGAATTCAATCCCCATAATATCGAGAATTTTTAGATTGTGCGGGCTCCACATGATTCGGACCCTCTAGCTCCTGAGGGGAGCCACGGGACTCCTGTTTTGTTGAGCGAGGTTATCCTGAGTTTGCCGACTCCCGACATCTCCGATCTCTTTTCAAAGGAGTAGCGGACTAAGAGAATAGGAGCTTCCAAGACTGCCACGGATGGAGTATAGTTTACTGAGGCTGTCGGGACTCCTAGAATTTCATCGACCGACACTTCCAAGGCTGCACTGGGTGAAGCATGGGTTTCCGAGGCTGCAGGGACTTTCGGGACTGTGCCAGCTAGAGTAAAGCTTCATGCTTCTGCTTTGGATGATTATGATCTAGCATGCAAAGCTTTTTCTAATTTTCTTTACCTTGCCGATGCATCCAAGCTATTGGCTGAGCCCTTGAAGATGAAGAGGTGAAAGGCTCTGGACTGCTTTATTTGGGTAAGCCAGAAACATATACTATTATGTCCTATTTTGGTTTTTCTTTTGAGACTCATTGGCCATGAATTGTGTGTAATATTTCGGCAGCTTGTCTATTATTTGAATAGATTTATAGAAAATGCTATTGACCTTTCAACTAAGGCAACGAGATTTGAGGTGGAGGCCGCAATACTTAAGACGGCCAAGGACAAATTGTCAAAGACGATCAGGGAAGCTTTTGATAGTGTCGATGCTGTCGAGAAGAAAGCTCAGGATGCTGAGGCAGCATTAAAAGATCTATCGAAGAGAACACTCCATTATTGGGCATTAATAAGGCCTTAGAGGCTAAAGTTGAGGAGCTCAAAGCTCGATCCATCAATGTCGAGGTGTCTGAAGCAGAGGCTCTAACCGTGGTAAAAATGGCCGAAAAGAAAATGGCTATGTTACTATGTGACATGGAAGCACGAGCTGAGGTCACCATTTCAAGAGCCATTTCAAGGGCGGTTGATAGTTTTCGGGCATTAGAAGAATTTAAGGATGAGAAAGCTTTGTTTGCGCTCGATGCTTATGATGAGGAAAAACATGTCATTCAAGATGAGGTGGCTTTCAGGTATCCAGGATTAGATCTAAATTTTCTAGATGAGGTCTTGGGAGCTTCTGCTATCGACTCGAAAAATACCCCATGAGCCTTTTGTGTATGTTAGAATCTCTGTATAGAAAAATTCTATGAATAAAAATTTTCTTCATTTTTCATGATTTTTTGCTTTTGATTTGATTTTCCTATTTTATTTCGATCCAAGTTATGACTTCGGCCTAAAAGGCCTTAGATTATTTAATTTTGATTCGAGAATTCACGAACCAACCTTTTCGCTATTCATGCATGTATTTGATGGGATATACCCATTTTCCTATGCGGCATTAAATGTGCACGATTCTAGAAGCATCGTAACCATAATCCTTACACGAAGTCTGGTATACAGTTGCGGAATGGTGGAAGTATCCAGTTTTGAACTTCCATGTGGCATGATTTGATGCTTAATAATTATGACAGATTTTTTTATTTATAGTGGGCTTCCGCTATCCTATTCCTCCATCGGCAGTGTTGGAAACTATTTTGTAAAATGCCAACAAAGTGGTGCAATTCCTTAGAGGGGGATGAGGCTTTGTTCCTTCATCGCGGTAACTGTCATCCACTTGGAGAGGTTGACGAGTGCTGGCTAGCTTCCGTCGATTTAGAGATGTTGATGATGAATGTTTCGTCGGTAGGATATTTCTACTCTCGGTCCTAAGATCTTTGTCATCTTGCTCCTCCTATTGAGGGTGGTCGTTCTCTCAGCCCTGAGAGTTTTATCACTATTTCCTTGCCCGACGAGGGAAGAATCCAGTATTTAGTTTCTTAGATGCTTGAGGTCATGCCACCTTCATAGGAGGAGGAAGGAGTCGAGTCATCCCTTTGGGGTGATGGTTAGAGTTGCATCTCCTGCCTTCAAAGCTTTCCCATTAGTAGGATGCTTTGATGGAATATTTTGATGCAATCCTAAGTATTTCCCTAAGGTATCTATTATGCATTTAGGTTATTGGAGGGCTCCTTAATCCGAGGCTTGGAAGAGTTGGATTCCAAGCGATCACTGCTTCAACCTCGACGGGACCATCTTCGTTACCTCTAGCTTGCAGTGAGCTCGTATCCTCTTTCTAACCCGACATCGATTATGATTTCGTCGAAGACTTAAGCTCGATGCTGTGGAAAGGTTAATATTATGCGGATAGACTTCAATCCTCAACAAGTTCCTAATCGATGTCATTTCTAAAGTGAAGCAGAGATGACATTATTGCACTAAGATCTTAATTCATAGGATTCATTATGGAAGTTTTTATTTATCTTTTTCTTTTGGTTTTTTCTTGTAGAAGTAATAGTGATGTTATTGCCCTTAAAAGAACTTTCTTTTATGAATAAACATAATTTCTTTATTTTTTGCTTGCCATGCCTTGTCGTGGGCTTCGGATGGGTTAGTTTCGACCCGAAGATCTTTTCTGAGAAGTGTTCCGATCTAAGAAACTTTGTATTATTGCCCTAATTGAAGAGATATTCATTTAAAGCAGTTTCGAACTAAGGGACCTACTACGAGGTCGTTTTGATCGAAGGGATCTTAAGTAGGAGCGATTCTGATATGAGAAACTTGCTGTGGGATTATCCTAATTTAAGAAATTTTAGCTGAAATAGTTCTGATATGAGAAACTCGCTGTACATGATCCTAATCAAAGGGATCTTTAGTTGAAGCGATTCTAATCTGAGGAATTCACTATAAGTTATCCCGATTAAAAGAATTTTAGTTGAAGTGGTTTCGATCTAAGGAACTCATTGTTAATTATCTCTATTAAAAAAATTTTAGCTGAAGCAGTTCCAATATGAGGAAATCACTATAAATTATTCTAATCAAAAAAATTTTAGTTGAAGCACTTTTGATCTGAGAAACTTGCAGTAAATTATTCTGATCAAAGAGATCTTTAGTTGAAGCAGTTTCGATCTAAGAAACTCGCTATAAATTATCCCTATAAAAAAAATTTAGCTGAAGCGGTTTCGATCTAAAAAACTCGCTGTAAATTATTCCAATCTAGAATATCTTTAGTTGAAGCGATTCTGATCCAAGGAATTCACTGTAAATTATCTTGATCAAAGGGATTTTAGCTAAAGCGGATCTAATATGGGGAACTCACTATAAATTATCCCAATTAAAGAAATTTTTAGTTGAAATGATTTCGATCCAAGAAATTTACTGTAAATTATCCTGATCAAAGGGATCTTAGCTAATTTTTCACATACAGTTACTGGCGAATATAGAGAATGGATTAGTAGACTCATTTATTGATTCAAATTATTGATAGTACATGTGTGAAGGTTGGCCAAATTACATGGCCTAGAAAGTAAAGTCCCATTGAGTCACTTGAATCGGTAAGTTTCTAGCCACACTATCTCATTGACTTGGTAGGGACCTTCCTAATTGGATGAAAGTTTTTCTTACTCAGTAGGTTGTGAAGCTTCGACTCCTTCGGAGGATGAGATCACCTACTCAAAATTTTTTGACTTTAACCCGAGCATTATAATATCTAGCCATCTTCTATCGATAAGCAGCCATCCTAACTATTGCACGCTCCCTACTTTTCTTGATCAAATCAAGATTGGCTCTGAGCCATATAGGATTGGTGTCTTCATCATATTCCTCGATTCTAATAGAAGAAAGTTCAAATTCCATAGGTATGATAGCTTTTGTCTCGAATGCTAGGTTAAAAGGCATCTCGTCGGTTGGAACTATTTGGATCATTTGATAAGCTCAGAGGACATGGTAAAGCTCTTCTATCCATGACCTCCTAGTCCGATCCAATCTAATTTTCAAACCTTGCAGTAGAGTTCTATTAGTGACCTCCACTTCTCCATTTGCTTATGGGTGGCCCACCGAAGTGAAGCGCTGTTCAATCCCATGGTCCTCGCAAAATTCTTGAAGCCAGGCGCCACTAAATTGCTTGCCATTATTGAAAATCAATACCCCCGGGTAGACCATATTGGCAAATAATAGACTTTCAAATGAAATCCTGGACCTTTGACTCTATGATTTGGGCCAAGGATTCGGCTTTGATCCACTTCGTAAAGTAATCGATGGCTATCAGAAGAAACTTACGCTGGCCTGAGGCTTGAGGAAATAGGCCGAGGATGTCCAATCTCCATTAGGTGAATGGCCATGGGGCTTCAATTGGGGTTAGAAGCACCGCTGGTTGATACTAGATTCAATCGTTTTATTGGCATTGTTTACATCTTCTAACAAAATTTTGTGCATCCTATTGCATTGTCAGTCAGTAATATCTTTGCTGAAGGATCTTATAAGATAAAGACTGACACTCTAGGTGACTTCCATAAATCTCCTCATGGACCTCGCACAGGACATAGTCAGCTTCGAACGAGCACAAACACTTTAGAAGAGGTAGAGAGAAAGACTGCTTATACAATTCATTATTGAGCAATACATATCTAATGGCTTTATTTTTGATCTTCCGGACTTCTTTTCGATTAGGTGGCAACTTTTCTACCTTCAGGTATTTTAGAATAGGGTCCATCCAATAGAATTCTTCATCAATTTGCTAAATAGTAGTGGGCTCCTCTAAGCTCGAAGCTTTTAAGATCTCAAAGTAGGTCTCTTTATTCAAGTCGACGGGCAACAAGGATGCCAACTTGGATAAAGCGTCGGCTCTGACATTTTGTGCATTGGAGATCTGTTGAATATTAAAATATTGGAAGAGCGAAATAAGATCTTTTACCTTTTGAAAGTATTTGTTTATGTTCTTTTTCCAAGCTTCGTACTCTTCTTTGATCTGCCCCACTACTAGCTGAGAATCACTAAAGACCTCTAGGCATTGGGCTTTAGTCTCTTTGGCAATCTTTAGCCCAACAATAAAGGCTTCATATTCTACTTTGTTATTGATAGTCAAGAACTCAAAGCATAAAGCATATGCTGCCATCTCTTCTTTCAAACTAGATAGAATGAGTTCGGCTCTTGACCCTGACAAGTTTGATGAGCTGTCGATGTGTAGGGTCCACATCTCTTCTGGATCTAACCCTAAGTTTTTATAATCTTTTAACCTTGTGAGGTCTTTCGATCTATCTTTTAAATTTTCTTTCGGAGCTCCCACATCTGGGACAGTGCATTCGAGGACAAAGTTGGCTAGGATCTGAGTTTTGATAGAAGGCCTTGGCCAGTAATGTATATCTAGTTTTGAGAGCTCTAGTTCCCACTTTGCGATCCGACCCAAAGTATTAGGGTGATGTAGGACCATTCTTATCGGTTGATCCATGAGCAAAACCATGGTATGAGCCTGAAAGTAGGGCTAAAGCTTTCTTACAGCGATGACTAGTGCAAAGACTAACTTTTTTAGTTTAGCATATCTGATCTCTGCATCATGGATGACCTTGCTAACATAATAGATGGGCTTTTGAAGCCATCCTTCTTCTCGGATAAGGACTGTACTGCCATTGGTGAGATGGCTAGATATAGGGGGAGCTCTTCACCTGGCTGTAGTTTAGTGAGCAGAGGTGGGGAGATGAGATATCTCTTTAATTCTTCAAAAGCCTTTTAGCATTTTGAGGTCCATTAAAAACTCTTCGACTATTTGAGGGTCCGAAAGAATGAAATACACCTCTCGACCGACCTAAAAATAAAATGGTTAAGAGAGACTATTTTACTAGTTAGGTATTGTACCTCTTTAACTGGTGGTGACATTTTTATAATTGCCTTGATCTTCTCAAGATTTATCTTAATACCTCTGCAGAAAATTATAAAGCCAAGAAACTTGCTAGCGATCACCCCAAAAGCACATTTCGTAGGATTCAATTTCATATGGTATCGGCGAAGTATGTTAAAAGTCTCTCAGAGGTCCTCAACATGGTATGGCATCGCTTGACTCTTGACCAACATATTGTCAACGTACGCCTCCATATTCTTCCCAATCTGGTCTTTAAAAATTTTATTTACTAGCCTTTAGTACATCGCTCTTGTATTTTTCAACCCGAAGGGCATCACCCTGTAGCAAAAGAGCCTACAGTCAGTTATAAAGGCTGTTTTCTCCTTATCTTCTATGGCTATTCGGATTTGATTATAGCCAAAAAAGATATCCATAAAGTTGAAAAGCTCGTGTCCTGAAGTGGCATCAACTAGCTGGTCGATTTGAGGCAATAGGTAACTATCTTTTGGACAAATCTCATTCAGGTTGGTGAAGTCGATCCACATGTGCCACTTTCCATTTGCCTTCTTCACTAGGATAATATTTGCCAGTCAGTCAGGGTACATTGCTTCTCTGATGAAACTGGCTCTAATCAATTTGTCTAGCTCTTCAGTGATGGCTTTCTGGCACTCTAAGATAAAACTCCGCTTCTATTATTTGACTGGGCGATGAGTTAGTGTTGGAGACAGTACAGGATTGAAGCATGCATTTTTGAAATATTTTTAAAATTAACTTATAGCGGAAGCAAAATTAATCTACTATTAATTCTATGCATGTTATGATCGTATCATAAAATCTTACTTAGGATATAGACATGCTAATATGTAATTAAAAATTTAAATATGATTAATCAGCAAATCATATTTGTTGATCGATTCGAGTTCAGAACTCGATGCCTTTGCGTAGGTAGCTGATCTTCATAATCTGAATCTATCGAAAGAAGCTTTGGTGTCGCATGGAGCTCTTGGTCTCTATGATTGGTCCACATGGAGCTTCTGATCCCGATCAGCTCCACCAGAGTGCTAGCTCCTCGTTGGGCCCTTCGATAGTTGATCTTCATTGATCCGATCGATGATCTACTTTTTGACTTCCCAAACACTCCAAAAGACTAGAGGATGTACTTTGGAGGATGATGAGGTGGTGAGTTAGATTTGGTGGTGTCGCAACTCTAGGATTTTGCACACACCAAAAACCCTGAAGCCTAGAAACACTCTCACGCCCACTCCTTTTTGAATTTTCACTTGAAACAAAATTTGATGGATAGAGGGACTCTCCCTCTCTCGTACACCCACTCTAAAACATTTTTAGATGGATGACAAAAAAATGAAAAAAATTAAAGAAAGTGGCATGTGTGGAATATAGGTGCATGAAAGACTTTCTCTTTCTCTGGACTTTTCCACGCACAAGACAAGGACCCCCTCTTGAATTTTCTCTCTCTTAGAAACTCTTAACATAGCCTCACTCTTCTTCACACACATAGAGAAAAATCACCCTTTTATTGGCATGATTTCAATGGGAATAACATGTGAAGGATGAGGATAATTAGTTGGGAGCTTTTGACTAAACACTTGAATTCAAAATTTAAGTATGGTTCTTATCCATTTCCAGTGCCCACACCAGGATATTTGACGCGTAGAAGGACTCTCCTTTTGCATGCCCATGCCCAAGAAATTCAGAAAAAATGTGCGACAAAACTTGGGAGGCATGGAGAATAGATAAGGGAGAGATAAGCTTAACAACTTAAGTTGAATTCAAAATTCAACTTAAATTTGAACTAGTCTAACCCTTGGACCATATCAAAAGAAGAAAAAGAGGGGGTGTAGATACCTCTTTTGTGCATGAGAATTCTCACAAAAAACAAGGTGTGCATGAGAGAGTAAGTGGAAAAGTCAAAGGTGGTGCAGGAAGTTAAAATTCAAACAAACTTTGAATTGGTCCTAATTGGTTTCAACTAAACCAAATAATCTAGATCCAATTAGATCAGGTTAAACCTAACTAAATTAGACTTAATTCAATCTAATAAAATTTTAATTAAATTAAAAATTAATTAGATCTAGGTCCTAATTAAATCAAGATCGAATTTTTCTTAGCGATTAGGTCATCTCATGACCTAATCGGGCCAAATCCAATCAAATTCAATTCGATCAGATTTGATCGAATCCTTATCGCTTAATTAAATTAAGCTAATTAATAATTAAATTATTAATTAATTCTTTAATAAATATAAAATTTCAATCAGATGAGTGACTGAGCAATAGAGTCACATCTATATGAAACTTTTGAAGAGTCCCAAACCAATAGAACTCTTGAACCCAGTATTCCAAATGAATGAAACTCATAATCACAGAGTCTCAGACTAGTGAAACTCTTGATTATAGAGTTTTAGACAAGTAGGACTCGTAGTCCCAGTCCAGTGGGATTCATAAAGGTAGAGTCTCAGTTCAGTGGAACTCTTGATCATAGAATCTCAGTCTAATGGAACTCTTGACCATAGAGTCCTATATCATTAAAACTCTAGATCAGCCATTAGATCAAATAGAAACTTCTTTTGTATGTGACCACATATGTTCGAACCCTAAGTTGGTAGCATAGGAATCAATTTTCTATACCAATCAATGTGACTATTTAGCAATGGTACCCCATGTCCGAATAGGTCAAATAGTCGCAACGCAATATCGACGAATCTATGGCATATGGTTACCATATAATTTATCTCCTTAACCTCAATGCTCAAAAGATGACCTAGTACCTAATTATCAATCCTAAAAAATCATCTACAGTATATTTCAAAATTCAGTGTTCATTGAATGAATCACCCCGATCGAGGATTTACTAAATTGAAATACAATGATGCACTTGCTCTAACACTTGGAGGGGTCAATTTCATCTTGACTTACGCTCTGACTTCATAAGTACTTGACTGCATCCAGTAGCCTTCCATCACTAAATTAAAAATTTAGATAGTCCGGTACCTAAGTATAATGAGTTGCTTGCAAGCCACGATAACGATCTAAGGTCTAAAGGATACTTATATCCATATCCTTCATGAGCAACTTTTGATAGTAGAGAGCTTCATAGTTGGATAATGTTCAGTAAAATATACTCTTACACTTCACCTGCATGCCATACAAGTACTTCATACTCTTTGGTTAAGAGGACAACCAACAGCATACAACGATCTACACTCGATATATTATCGTTCTAGATAATAACGTGTCATTCGGCCACGAACAAGTTTAAGAACTAAATGATAAATTCTTCTTTATCGAGTCTAAATAGTCCTAAGAACTTCATCACAGAAGAGTTCATTATAGAAAGATGCACAAAAATGATGAAAATCTCAGAATAATTATTTTATTCATTAAAAATTCAAGTATATTTTATAATTAGCTCAATCATCTATAATCTAGATGATTGGCTTTAGCATATATTTCTCAATAGTTGGATCCACCCTCAGGTGGTGGTCCATTACTTCTAGATCGATCCCAAGCATATCTACTGCTGACTAGACGAAAAGGTCTGTATTCGCCTATAAAAGAGCGAATAGCTAGTTTTTTGTTACTTGATCGAGGCAGAAACCGATCTTCATGATCTACTAAGGATTTTTCCTCCTTAGTGGAATCTCCAAGAGCTCGTCAGATGGTTGGGCATGATTTTTTGCCAGATCATCTCAAGAGTCCAACCCTATTGAAAGTTCAGGCTGGAGTTTTGCTTGATCTTCTCTTTGGAGCTTGGCGGTAAAACACTATTGCACCACGGTCTAGTCACCTCAAATCTTTCCCACTCCATGGGCTATTGGAAATTTTACCATTAGATGATAGCTGGACACCATGGCTCTCAGTATCCAGAGATTGGGTCATTCGAGGATAGCGTTGTAAGCTGAGAAAAGCTTTATGATAAGAAAGTCCATAGGGATAGTCACTTGCTGAGGTGGAGTGCCCACTGTGATAGGCAGCTTGATTATTTCCTCCAAAATTACTAAGCTTTTGAAGAATTCTTGAATCGGCATATTGAATTTATTTAGCTGATCAGATGAGAATTTCATTTAGAAAAAAATAAAGAAGTATAAAATATCAACTGAGCTTCCATTGTCAATGAATACATGGTGTACATTATAATCGACAACATTTAAGAAAATAACCACTACATCATTATGCGGTTATTGTATACCCTCTACATCTTGCTCAATAAAAGCTATTGCCTTTCCAAGCCTATCCCCATGCCTCCATCTTTTTGCCACTGTCACTTTGGATGACCCCCCAATGATCATGTGAATTTCACCATAGAGAGGTTGTTCTTCAGCCACCACTGGCTCTCCTAGTTCCTATGCAGGAACCGACATTGGGTGCGAGGCTGACGTGGTGGTTTCCGAGCTCTTCATTATGGGGGAGTTCTCTCATGGATGAAGCACTCCAGCCTTCCCTCTTGAATAAGCCTTTCAATGGCATCGTGAAGGAGGCGGCAATTTTCCATATCGTGATCATGGTCATGATGGTAGAAACATACCTTATTAGATCACGGCATTTAGAATTCATCCGCATCTTTGGACATTGAGGAAGCTCATCCTGAATCTACATTAAAACCTCTCCCTGGATGGTGTTCAGAGGGGTATAGTTGCAGTAACGCCTCTATGGAGATTGCTATCGATATCTCCTTTGAAGACTCGAAGATTGGTGGTTCAGAATGAACCTCTGCCCTTCTACTTCTTGGGTGGAGATCAAGAGCGCTAGTGATAGGCTTCCTTCTTCAGTAGGAGGTGCTCCTTATTTGATCCTATCGGAATAGCATTGGTAGAAGTATCCTCAGCAAAAGCTTCTTCGATATTGGTATACTTTCTGGTCTGCTCTAGTATATTAGCATAGTCCTGAGGAAAGGACTTTATTAACGATCTCTTTAGATTGTTCTTCAGCAATCCACTCATAAAGGTAGTTGTTGATGCAGAATCTAGTCATCGTCGGAATCGACTAGAGTGGCGGTGGACGAGATTGCCGTCGGGGACCTACAAAATAAAGTTTCATCCAGAGCCGATGGGGGGTGGCTCCGACAGAATCCTACGACGATCAAGTCAGCTCTGGCCAACAGAAATGGAGTGCTCAAAAATGATTTTCACAGAGCTCAAAGATGAAGAGGAGATCTTAGAGATCTGAGAGATTCGAGAGATTAGTGTATCTGAAGGATCCTTTTTATAGGTGGAGCTTGATGGCAACAGCTGTAGCCGCATGATGGCGGGCCGCTCGAGGTTCGACGAAGTCAGTCCTAAGGAAGAGGTGCTGTCTGCAGCGCCGCCTGCAATGGATTGATAGTGATAGCCATCGCCGCCTGATAGTGGATCACTGTCGCTTGTGGTAGACTGATGATGATCGTTCGTCCAGCTTTAATAGCCATGGCTCTCAGAAAGTAGGCATTGATTGAACTTCGGCATATATCGATCTAAAAAAAGTTCGAAAGGAGTTCGACTCCCGTAGGCATCTGGATGGAGGTGTGCGGCTAAAGCTCGATTGTTGGGGAGTTCGAAAGAAGCTCATCCAACTGAAGAAGATGTCTGGGAGGCTCGACCGTTGGGAGTTCGAGAAGCTCGGTCGCTAAGCAGTTCGACCGACTGAAGGGATTCGAAGGAGCTCGACCGTTGGGAGTCCAGGGAGCTCGACCGCTGAAAGTTCAAGAAGCTCGGCCGCTAAGCAGTTCGGCCGACTGAAGGGATAAGCTCTTCCACGGCTACTGGTCGCATTGTTTGAGCATCGAACTGGACTTCGACAGGAGTGGGGTTTATCCCCAACAATAGCTCCCCCACTCCCGAGTTTGAAAACTCGAAGGAAGGGAGTGCAGAAAAGGTGACTGTCGAAGTCTTCTTCTAGACTCTGTGCTGGTTCAGGTCGAAGCTTGGGGAAGATCTCATTTCCAGCTAAAGTTGATGTTGAAGTTGAAGCTCGAGGGAGATCTCATCTCCAACCGAGGTTGAAGTAGATCTCATCTCATGCGGTCGAGGTCGGGGGTTGAGCTCCTTCGGAGGGTGATATTATCTTTAGCAACCGAGGTTGACTCGCGGGAGATCTCTTCTCCTGCAGCCGTGGTTAACACGGGCGCTCGAAAGAGATCTGATCTTGGGCTGAGGTCGATGCGGCCACTCGAGAGAGATCTTCTCTAGTCGAGGTTGGCTCGGGTGCTTGGGAGAGAACTTATCTTTATCCGAGGTTGTCGCGAGTCAAGGTTGTCGCGGACATCATCTCTGACCAAGGTTATCTCGATCGCTTGGGAGAGATCTTATCTCTGATCGAGATTGTCTCGGTCACTCGGGAGAGATCTTATCTCTAGCCGAGGTTGGCTCGGATGCTCTGACCGAGGTTGATGGAGATCTTATCTTCCGTAGACTTCGAAACTTGTATTTAGACTTTGCTCACGTTAGGACGAGGCTCTCCTCCTATCCCTAACGGGCTATGGGGGCACATGCGGACCATCATCCGAGCCTCTTTCCCCATCTCGTCTAAGGTGAACGAGGCCTTCGGCTTTGCTCGCGTTAGGATGAGGTTCTTCTCCTATTCCTAACGGACTGTGGGGGCACCTTCGGACCATCGTCCGTCTTCCCTCATCTCGTCTAAGGTGAACGAGGCCTTCAACTTTGCTCGCATTAGGATGAGGTTCTCCTCCTATTTCTAACGGGCTACGGGGGCACATACGGACCATTGTTCGTGCCTCTCCCTCCATCTCGTCTTTGTGAACGAGGCCTTCAACTTTGCTCGCATTAGGATGAGGTTCTCCTTCTGTTCCTAATGGTCTGTGGGGGCACATTCAGACCGTCGTCTATCTCCCCCCATCTCGCCCTTTGTAAATGAGGCCTTCACTCGAGAGAGATCTTATCTCTAGCCGAGGTTGACTCGATTGCTTGGAAGAGATCTTATCTATGGTCGAGGTTGTCTCGATCGCTCGAAAGAGATCTTTTCTCCTACAGACGAATTTGCCTCGCTCGGGAGAGATCTTGTCTCTAGTCAAGGTTGACTCGGTTGCTCGGAAGAGATCTTATCTCTGGCCAAGATTGCTTCTCGAAAGAGATCTTATCTCTAGCTGAGGTTGTCTTGATCGTTCGAAGAGATCTTTTCTCCTGCAGACGAGTTTGCCTCGTCCGGAAGAGATCTTATCTCTAGCCGAGGTTGACTTGGTTGCTCGAAAGAGATCTTATCTCTGGTCGAGGTTGCTTCTCGAGAGAGATCTTATCTCTAGTCGAGGTTGTCCCTCGGGAGAGATCTTATCTCTAGTCAAAGTTGCTTCTTGGGAGAGATCTTATCTCTGGCCGAGGTTGCTTTCCCGGAGAGATCTTATCTCTAGCCAAGATTGTCGCTCGAGAGAGATTTTATCTCTGGCCGAGGTTGCTTCTCGAAAGAGATCTTATCTCTGATCGAGGTTGCCGCTCGAGAGAGATCTTATCTCTCTGACCGAAGTTGCTTCTTGGAAGAGATCTTATCTCTGGCTAAGGTTGCTTCTCGGGAGAGATCTTATCTCTAGCCGAGGTTGTCGCTCGGAGAGATCTTATCTCTAGCCACGATTGCTTCTCGGAGAGATCTTATCTCTAGTCGAGGTTGCTTCTCGGAAGAGATCTTATCTCTGGCTGAGGTTGCCGTCGGAAGAGATCTTATCTCTAAGCCGAGATTGTCGTTCGGGAGAGATTCTTATCTCTGATCGAGGTTGGTTCTTGGAGAGATCTTATCTCTAGCCGAGGTTGCTTCTCGAGAGAGATCTTATCTCTAGCTGAGGTCGTCGCTCGGGAGAGATCTTATCTCTAGCCGAGGTTGCTTCTTGGGAGAGATCTTATCTCTAGCCGAGGTCGTCGCTCGAGAGAGATCTTATCTCTGGCCGAGGTTGCTTCTCGGAAGAGATCTTATCTCTAGCCGAGGTCGAAGGTCTTTGACCTACCCGTGTTAGGACGAGGTTCTCCTCCTGTTCCTAATACAGCGACTATTAACTACTTCTTTCTCTATCATCACATAGTTTTCGCACCTAAAAACAGTATATTATTGAAAGAAAAGAACTTTATTGAAAGGAAGTTACTGGCAATGTATTCCCGAATTTTTTATGATTCAGGGTCGTGATAGCATTGTTCCTCCATGCTTCTTCATGCAGATGACCTTTTCTATCTCATGCTGGCCTCCTCACTTTGGAGCGTGCTTCTCTTGGCTTCGACGGTGGGAGGTGATGAGTCGCTGATGTACCAAGCTCTCTGGGGTAACGTTGATGATGCCGTGAGGTGGCCGACTTTGTCATTTCTTGTTACGACAGTGCCCTTTGCCGATCTTCAGGTTGGCGTCGAATGAATTTACCCAGCCGCCCCTTTCTAACGAGCTCCTCAATTTCATCTCGGAGCTGGATGCACTCCTCAGTGTCATGGCCGTGGTCGTGATGGTAGAGGTAGTACTTGCTTCGATCGTGCTTGTTTGAGAAAGACCGTAACCCTTCTAGTCTTGGCAGTTGATTCTTAACTTCGGTGAAAATCCGAGTTCGAAGAGCGTTGAGGAGGGCATAGTCACAGAATCTTTTAGGAGGAGGGCTTCTTCATGCTTCTCTGTCGGGGCTTCCTTGGTGGTGAGCTCGAGGAGTTCGGGCTCGTCTGCTACCAGAGGGAGTCCGTGAGCGCGGTCGAACTTCGTTCGGCTCTTCATTGCCTGCCAGCCGCTCCCTTAAGGCTTCTTCGTTCTTCAACTTGAAGGCTTCTTCCGCATGGGCATATCTCTCGGCCCGAGCTAGCAGATCGATGAAGTTCCTGGGATATCTTTTTTCCAGGGGGAACAGCAAGTCATTTTTTTGAAGGCCGCCCTTGAGTGCGGCCATCGCAACAGACTGGTCTAAGTCCTGGACCTCCAATACCGCGGTGTTAAATTGGGTGACGTAAGCTCGGATGGATTTTCTTTGCTTCTGCTTGACGTTCATCAGGGAATCCGAACCTCGGTGCGGTCGTCGACTACTGATGAAGTGGATCGCGAACTGACTGCTCATCTGGTCAAAAGAGAAGATCGTACTTGGCTTCAACATTGAGTACCAGTTTTTCACTGCTCCCTTTAAGGTAGATGAGAAGGCTCGATATAGCATGGCGTCTGAAGCACCGTGAAGCAGCATCATGGTCCGGAATGCCTCTAGATGATCAACTGGATCAGAGGTCCCATCATAGCTTTCAAGTTGAGGGAGCTTGAAGTTTGGTGGAATGGGCTCTTGCATAATCTGGAGGGAGAAAGGGAGATCGGTGCGGACGTCGGCATGATGAGCCGGGGCGACGTGGCTGAGCTCTTCAATCCGCTGGTCCATCTCCCGCAGTCTATGATCAAGGGTGTCGTCCTGGTTGTAGATCTTGGAGGACTTCCGGCTACAAGTGAAAAAGGTCTCTTCCAAAGGAGAACCATGATCCGAACATGGATCTCCGACTCTCTGTTTTCCTTTTCAAGGGGCGGCGGGCACACCATCCCGAGTACCCTTTCCTGGGGCCGATTTCTGACATCCGAATGGCGGATTTTCTGATGGAGTCACCACTGGAGGCTGCTGCATGGCCCGCATTGCATCCGTGAGGCCACGGATCTATCGGATGAGCAGGTTGAACTACTTTACATTTACCATGGGTACGGGTGGAACCTGAGTTACCGAGGCTGAAGCAGGGGTAGACAGATCTGGATGGGATCGGGATGCGGAGATCGTCGATCGTCGAGTCGAAGCTCTCCTAGGAGGCATTTTCTCTTTGAGAGAGGACTTTGGTGAGGAAGAAGAGAGATCTCTGAAGAGAGAGAAATCATCATCGAGTACTCCTTTAAGAATAAGGAAACCTCGGAGGTTCGGGGTGCCCTTCCTCTAGCGCCAATCTGTTGACGCAGAATCTGGTCGTCGTCAAAATCGGCTGGAGTGGTGGTGGATGAGGTCATCACCGAGACCTGCAAAATAAAATTCCATCCGAAGTCGATGGGGGGTGGCTCCAGTAGGACCCTCCAACGATCAAGTCAACTCTGGCCAACAGGAATGGAGTGCTCGAAAATGATTTCCACAGAGCTCAGAGATGAAGAGGAGATCTTAGAGATCAGAGAGATTCGAGAGATTAGCGTATCTGGAGGATCCTTTTTATAGGCGGAGCTTGATGGCGACAGCTGTAGCCGCATGGTGGCAGGCCGCTCGAGGTTCGATGAAGTTAGTCCCAGTGGAGGGGTGCTGTCTGCAGCGTCGTCTGCAATGAATTGATGGTGACAGCCATCGTTGCTTGATAGTGGGTCGCTGTCGCCTGTGGCAGACTGATGGTGACCGTTCATCCAGCTTTAATAGCCATGGCTCTCAGAAAGCAGGCATTGATTGGACTTCGGCATATATCGATCCCAAAAAAGTTTGGAAGGAGTTCGGCTCCCGTAGGCATTTGGCTGGAGGTGTGCGGCTAAGGCTCGGTCACTGGGGAGTTCGAAAGGAGCTCGTCCGATCGAAGGGGATGTCTGGGAGGCTCGACCACTAGGAGTTCGAGAAGCTCGGCCGCTAAGCAGTTTGGTCGGCTGAAGGGGTTCGAAGGAGCTCGACCATTGGAAGTCCAGGGAGTTTGGCTGCTGAGAGTTCAAGAAGCTCGGCTGCTAAGTAGTTCGGCTGACTGAAGGAATTCAAAGGAGCTCAATCGTTGGGAGTCCAAGGAGCTCGATCACTGGAAGTTCGAGAAGCTCGGCTGCTAAGCAGTTCGGTCGGCTGAAGGGGTAAGCTCTTCCGCAGCTACTGGTCGCATTGTCTGAGCATCGAACTAGACTTCAGCAAGAGCGGGGTTTATCCCCAACAGCAGTCATTGTGATCGACTGATCTAGGTTATGGACTTTTAGAGTTACCACATTAAAGTGGCTCACATAGGAGCGGATCGACCCCCCCTCCTTCTGTTAGATGGTATTCACGTAGTCGGATCGCTTTTGTTGCTTGCAGCTGCTGATAAAATATGCAGTTAAAGATCGGCTCAGCTCTTTAAAAAAATGGATCAAGGTCGGTTTCAGACTAGAGTACCATTATCAGTCGCTCCCTTAAGAGTGGCGGGGAATGCCCGATAAAGAATGGCATCCAATGCACTTTGGAAGAGCAATGCTGCCTTAAAGATTTCTACATGGTTGATGAGGTCGAAAGTCCCATCATAAGTCTCAACCTGGGGTAGCTTGAAGTTTGGTGGCGGCAACTCCTTCATAATCTTCTCGTCGAAGGGAGGCTCATCGTTGAGCCTATCGAAGGGTCAAGAAGAAGAAGCTTTATTTAGAGCTTCAAGCTTCTTGTCAAACTCTTAAAGCTTCTTTTCAATGATCAAATCCTGGGTAGTGCAAGCTTCAAACTATTGAGGAGAGTGGTGGCCAAGGGTCAAATCGTGCCCAGATTGTAGGCTAGGAAATCATCGATGGGTCTACCTCCTCTTTGGGCTCTGAGGAGGTGCCCGAGAAGGCTCGACCTACTACTATGGCTGGGAGAGTGGCGATTGAAATGGCACCATGGCTGTGGGGATGGCTGGAACCACCTGAGAGAGTATAGGCTACACCATAGAAGGCGATGCAGGGATAGCCTGGCTCAGCTGCGGGGCCATTGGAGGAGGCGCGAATGCAGTTTGGACGGTCTGAATGACAGCCATCAGAGTCTGAACTTGCTGGAGGAGCAGGTTAAATTGGTCCATTATAATAGGAATCGATTGAGCAAGTGGAGAAGCTTCTACCATCGAGGGCTGAGTATGATTATCAGCTCGAAGATCTATTTGTTGAGAAGTAGTAGCATTTGCGATGTCGTTAAGATGTGACGATGCTTTCTTGGGTGGCATTTTCAAGAGATGACCCTTCCTCTATTTGTTATTACTTGAAATTATTTATTTCAGAAGTGGAGCGGTTAGCTGCTCACAGGAGGTGCTGGAATGACCTACAAAATAAAGTTTAGACTAGAGGATTTGATTTCGACTAGGATCCTCTGACGGTCAAATCAGCAGAGAACAGATGAGCAACAATAAGTTCTTTGAGAGAGATTTGTTGCTTACCTAAATCCTCGAGGTTTGTGATATTTATAGGGAAAGTCTTTTATGAACGTTATGTAGTTCCACCTATTTCGACCCACTAATAACATTGTGGCAAGATTAAGACCGCTTTTTCAAAATGGAAAGGTCATCGTTGGTGGGATTGTGATGCCTTATCCGCTCCGTAAGTTTAGGCGGAGTGAAAAATAGCTTGTTCGTAGTTGGATCATAGCTGAATTATCGTTAGTCCGTAAGATGGGTCACCAAGAATGTGGAAAAATTGCATATCTAAGGTCATGGACGTTATCTGAGTCGTTGCCAAATAGAACGGCTCGGATCTCCTATCAAGGCCCAACCATTAGCTTGGAGAGTATTATAGCAACTTTCTTGACCTCAGTATGTCGGCTTACATGAACTGAGTCGAGATATTTTAGATACCAATCAGATGATCTAAGACGTTTATATTACAATCATAATATTATTTAATTAATAATAATAATTTAAATAATATTAATTTATTATTATTTTAATAATAATAATATATTATTTAGAAATAATATTTTTTAAAATAATATTTTATTATTCATTTTTTAAAATAATATTTAAAAATAATATATTATTATATAAATAGTATTTTTAAATTATTAATAAAAATATTATTTTTTTTCTTTCTTTTTCCTCCCCATTACCCAATATTCTCTTTTTTCTCTTTTCCTTTCCTTCCCTAAATAATAAAATAATATTTTATTATTAATCAAATAATAATATTTTACTATTAATCAAAAATAATAATATTTTATTATTAATAAAATAATAATATTTTATTATTAATAAAAATACTAATATTTTATTATTTAAATTATTATTAGTAAAAAATACTATTTTTTCTTCCCTTTCTAAAATATTTTTTTTTCATTTTTCTCCTTTCCTTCCCTTTCTTTTGCAGCGCCACCCATGATCCACGGCTGTCTCGTGAGGCCTAGGCTGCAGCCCCACCCTACTGTCATTTGTGTTGCACCTGCCGTCCTCGCCGCATCTAACTCCATACGACCACCAAATCCCCTCCCCTTTTCTCTTTTGGCTCTGGCGAACCTGAGTCTCCTAGCTCCCGTGCTATCAACCCTACTCTCACTACTTCAAAAATGGCCTATAGCAGCAATTTTCGAAATCGCTGCCATAGCTCTTATGGTAGTGATTTTCGTTAACCGTTGCCATAGGTTGGACTTATGGCGGCAGTTTATGTAACCGCTGCTATAAGTCCGACATATAGCAGCGATTATCGAAAATCACTGTCGTAGGTCAGATTTATAGCAGTAGTTCCTAAAAATAGCTGCTATAGGTCGATCTAGTGCAGCGGTTCATTATAACCACTACCATAAGTCGGACCTATAGCAGCGATTATTATGAACCACTGCTATAAATTGATTTATGGCAGCGATTAATTATAACCGCTGTCATATATATATATATATATTAAATATTATATAATTTTAAAATTTAATGTCCATCTTCATTATTTATTATCTAAATAATTATCATTAGAGTATCGTTGCAAAAGGTCGCCTCGATCCGATGGCTCTAGCTTCGTCGATCAGAAAAATTTGATTTCAACGATCATGAATGACGATGCGATGATCTGATAGATGAAGATCTTTGATAAATTCAAAAACCTATAATGATGATCTCGATGATGTTTATAGCATACTATTAAAATTTCACTTCAATCAGATATCGTTATCTTGGTCAATTTAGTATAGGTTAGTTTTGGCCGTTAAATGATAAACGGTGATCAAAGGACCAAATGGTGTCTAATTATGAGATAATTTTTTTTATAAATGATCTTGGCTACTACTTTAATCATTTTTTATGGTGGTGATTATAAAATTCAACTTGTGAGATGAAGAACGATCTAAAACTATACATCTTCTGATAACCATTCTGAAACTTCACTGGTTGTTATGCTTGTGCTTTTGCAATATCTGCTTAACATAAATAATTTATACGAAAATAATTTAAATTTTACTATCATCATCATATAAAATATTTAAAATTATAATAAAGATCATTTAACTAAAAAATTATCTCATAATCGGATGTCGTTTAACCCTTTGATCGCTTGTTTCTAATTTAATGATCGAAATTCATTCCATACTAAATTGATCATGATAATGATATTCCGATTGAAGTAAAACTTTGATGGTATGCTAAAAACATCATCAAGATTATCATTGTAGATTTTTGGAATCCATCGAAGATCTTCATCTATTCAGATCATCACATCATCGTTCGTGATCATCGAAATTCAAATTTTTTTAATCGATGAAGCTAGGGCCATTGGATCAAGGTTACCTTTTGCACCGATACTCTAATGATAATTATTTAGATAATAAATAATGAAAATGAAATATTAAATTTTAAAATTATATAATATTTAAAAAAATAAGAAAAAAATTTATTTTCTACCTATGGCAGTGGTTATCAAAAATCGTTGCTATAGATCTACAGCAGCGGTTATAGAACTGCTGCCGTAGATCTATGATAGTAATTTTGGATAACCGCTACCATAGATCTATGGTAGTGGTTCGATAACCACTATCGTAGATTTATGACAGCGGTTCGATAATCATTGCTGTAGGTTAGGTTAAAAATTTTTAAATTTTTCTTTCCTTCCGTGCGCGCTTGATCTCTTTCACTCTCTCTCCTCCTCCTCTTCATTGCCGATGAGGCTCCTTCCCCTCTGACCCAACATAGTGATTTTGGTTAACCGCTACCGTAGATCTATGGTAGTGGTTCGATAACCACTACTGTAGATCTATGACAGCGGTTCGATAATCATTGCCATAGGTTAGGTTAAAAATTTTTAAATTTTTCTTCCCTTCCGTGCGCGCTTGATCTCTTTCACTCTCTCTCCTCCTCCTCTTCATTGCCGATGAGGCTCCTTCCCCTCCGAGTCAACATCGCCCTCTCCTCCCCCTACCAATTCAACGTCGCCCTCTCCTCCCCCTGCTGATTGACATCGACCCTACCTCCCCCCCGACCGACGTTGCCCCTCCTCCCCCTCGATTGGCATCGCCCCTCCTTCTCCCTCGATCGGCGCCATCCTCCTTCCCCCTTCCTCTCCAGCCCCCCATCCCCGACGCCCTCCCTACCATCCACACCCCCACCGACCCCCCACCCCTCCATTCGACCCTCTCTCGACCCCCAACAAAATTTTCCCTCTAGCGAACCTCCATCTGACCCTCCCTCAGCCTCCCACGAAATCCCCCTCCAGCGAACCCCCCTCCACCCTCGCTCGCCCCCTGCGAACTCCACCCCCGCCCCCCCATCCGACCCTCCCTCGATCCCCAGCGAACCCCCCCTCCGGCAAACCCCCATCCGACCCCTCCTCGCCTCTTGTGAAATCCTCCTCCGGTGAACCCCATCCACCCTCGACCCTCCATGGCCTCATGAAATTCCTCCCTGACATCACCTTCCGCCCCGTGCGAAAAACTCTTCCAGCGACCCCCTCCACCTCCTTCGCTCTCCGAAACCCCCACCCACCATTTGACCCTCCCCCGAGTCGCCCCTACTCCTCTTGTTTCTCTTTCTCTCTCTCTCTTTTTCTCTTCTCTATCTTACTATCTTGCTTTTATTTCGTAGGTTACCTCTAGTACCGTCGTCCTCCTCTAGCATCGTCACCGATGACCCTCAAAGCTTTCAATGCGATCCGCTCTCTATAGCTGCAGATATAATTTTTTTTTAATTTTATAGTATTATTTATTAACCATATATATTTATAATAATTTATAAAATATTTATAATATATATAATAAATATTTATTATAAATATTATAATTATCTACATGTCATAGTTTTTGGGTCGTGCCGTGGTGGTAGCCATGGGCCATGCCATGTCGATGGCTGTGGACTTGATCTGTCAATGGATTGAATTTAGATCAAAATCTGGATATTCAGATCTAGATCTAATTTTAATTATTGATATCCGATCCAAACTGAATATCCGATGGGTTTATACTTGAGAGAGAAAGGGAGGGATTCGACCTCACCATCATCATTAATTATTTATGAATATAATTCATGTTGTAGAATTTATTGCATAATATTTTCTGAATATTTATATCTTGTTGTTTTTATTTATTGCATTGCATGATGATAGATCCGTCAATTGATTAGTGTACATAATCTCCGACATCCATACAATTATATGTAATTATATGGATTAGAGAATTATGTATAATGATCAATTGATTACCAATATGGATAGTTTAAAAATTATAGATATTTCTATAGATAATTACAGTAATCAAACGGTATGCTAAGGATTTTGAATAAAATTTTGGACAATATTTTTCTTTTGTTCTCCCTACACGGGAGAACTAAAGAGAAATGCTGTCAAAATTTCATTCAATTTCTATTGCACATCATTTGATTACTGTAATGAACCTATAGAATTAATACAATTTCTGAATGGGATAGGACCTATCTTTACCTATTAGTTGGTGATAGGATGCATTTATTGTATATCTAAAAATGATATTTAATCTAAGTTTCACACATGATTTACTTATAGTATCATCATTTTTAAAATGGATAAGGGATGGATGAAGTTTAGTAGGCTCTCATCATAATATGAGGTTGGACTTCAAAAATTTTTTGATTATGCTATAGAGAAATTTAGGGACCATGGACTAATTCATTATCCTTGTAAAAAGTGTATGGATGAACTGTGGCTATCTCGTCAAGATGTCAATGATCACCTCACTATTTATGGCTTTAAAATCGGTTATGAAATTTGTTGGGACCAATATGGTGAGGGCAGGCCACAAGGAGGCGATCAACCTGAAGGAGGAGTGGAACAAATGATTCGTGATATTTTTCCATTTGTTGGCCACAATGATGGTGCATCTACGTCCATGTCTGATCTTATGATTGATCGAATGATAAACAGTAAGGATATAGAGAAGGTCCGCAAGTTGATGGAGGATGCTAATATTCCATTGTATCTTGAATGTGAAAAGATGGTGAAGCTTGAGTTCTTAATTCGGTTGTATCATGTGAAATTCTCCAATGGGTTCAGTAATAATGGAGTGAACTGCATACTAGAGCTTTTGGAGGACATTCTTTTAGATGATGCATGAATTTTGAAGAATAATTATGAGGCATCGAAGATTATTGAATAGCTGGGCTTTACTTATACTAAGATACATGCATGTCCCAATGATTGCATGCTCTATTGAAAGGGGGATGTCAACCGCAATGAGTCTATGAGGTGTAGTGTATCAAGATGAAAATAGAATAAAGACGGCACATCGACTCGTATACCTCAAAAGTTGATGTGGCACTTTTCTTTGATTTTGAGACTTGATGCGTGCTAATTTATAGATATGGCAAGTGCACCAGTCGATCAAGTAATAAAGTGAATGAGTAGAGTATCGTCCCTAGAGGATTGGAAAATAAGTACTGAAAAGCTCTTTCCTATGCTTTATTTAGAAGATTGATTTATGAGAATAAGAAATTAAAGAAAATAAAAAAAATAATTAAAAGTTTTTAATTAAATAGAGAGAGTGTGAATTATTAGGGTTTTAAATTCAAGAGCAATGGATTACTAAGGCAATCGGTTCACCAACTCAGTCAATACAATATTCAATATTTTTAGATTAATTTTATTTCATGTGACGGTGGAGTCTCCTAATTTATTCACTATCCTTTGGTCCAGGCATAGCAAAATCTATTAATATTTATTAATTATCCTTTGGTCCAGGTGTAATTTAAATAAATATTAATGCATTAGGTTTTGTGAAACCCTCTAATTAAAATACGCTGCGTCCAAAGCGCACTAAAATTTCCGCATGCATATGAATTCTAATTTGATTCATAATACAAGGTATATAATCAAGAAGCATTAACATAGATGTACTTGGTCCGTAACATCTATGTTCATCAGATCAATTAGAAGATGGCCAGTAATCTAAAAGCATTAAGATCAGATTTATATACTCCTCATGAATAAAATTTAAAAATAAATCATACTGAATATTGCATCAAAAGAGTGGCTACACCTTAGCCTTAGTAAAATAAAATTTAGTTCATGATAACAAATTCAAAAATAATAAATAAAATAAAAAGCATAGAGAAATTAGACTGTTTGATTGCTGAAATTGATTGTCTGCTGCTCTTGATGTGGAGAACTTGGCGAAGAAGAAGAGGCTCCTTGATCGATGTCTTGATCGTCGAAGAAAAATCAAAAACCCTTTTTTTGATTTTCTCACAAATCACTTTTCTTTTTTTTTTATCTCTCTCCTCTCTTTCTCTCTCTCTCTTTTTCTCCCTCTCTCTTTTTCTCCCCGTCTCTCTCTTTGTCTCTCTCTAATTCTCTCTTTTTTCTCACGGCAACCACTAGGTTCTTTTATAGGATAAAGAGTTTTATTTTCCCCAAAATCCATCAAAAATTAGGTTTAGGACTCCTAAATCAACTCAAATTAAGATCTGGGTAATTCTGCCCATTAGATCTTGATCAAACGGTCCAAAAACCACTCAAAAAGCCCTTAAAATAACCCAGATCAAGTCGGATTTAATATCAGCCGTTGGATCATCCATTGGATCGAATCTGGGCCGTCCGATCGTGTTGAAAGAAGCCTTCAGACCTTTAGTTTTACGTCGGGATGAATCTCGACCGTTGGATCTCGATCGGGAGCTGTGGATGCCGTCCATCAGCGCCTTCTTCTCGTCCGTCCGATCAAGCTTCAGTGAAAACCGCCCGTTAGATCAAGCTCAGAATTCCCAAATTGCCCTCCGTGGACCGTGCGCGAGCCCGGTGTTGCATGGACCGCCGCATTCTTCAGCCAATCAGCGCGCCTCTTGCTGTGAAATTCCCAAAATTACCCTTCAGATGGTCCATCGTGCGCCGCGAAAAATGCTGACGTCATCCTGACGTCAGCGTTGCATCGGCGGTTTTTTTTTTTTTTTTTTGAAATTCGATTCTGGGCTCGTTTGAAGTCCGTTTTGCCTGAAATTTTTTTCATCTGAACCAGAAAAATAAGATCTTCACATTGGTGGCCTTCTTTCCTATATAAAATTAATAAAAGTATCAATTTCTAATAAAATAGATTAATTTATTTTATAATTTAATACTTTTATTAGTATATTTTTACCACTTATTTTTACCACTTATCACACCTTCCAACTTAGTCATTGCTAGTCCCTTAGCAATGTTTTATTTAATACCATATTTCAATAAGATTATCCATCACAAAGATAAAATCTAGGATTAAAGGTCAAAAAGTTTAGAAAATACTGCTAACTAAGCATTGAGCTTCAGAAGCAAATTTTTCAGTCAATACAATTAAAAACTTTCTTAGAGTACATCAAAGATCTATAGCACTTGTGTTCGTGATGACTAACTTTAGCATTTCAGTATTAAATTAAAAGAACAAAAGTATCCTCTCTTATCACCTATTTTGGTCAATTTTCTATACATTCTCAATTTTATACTCATGAATTAAGGTAGCTTTCACACTGCCTTTTCTTTTCTTTTTTTTTTTTTTTTTTTTACTGTGCTGAGCATCCTGGCCTTTCCTTCACCATTTTACGTGAATTTTCACACTTGACCTAGGTGCAGAGACCCAGTTACTAGGCTTTGGGCAATCCACATATACTCTATCTTTTGCACTTTATTTATAGGCAGGTAGCTCTTTCCTTAAATTCAAGTTTCTTTGATTAGAATGTATATTAATTATCAATTTTTAGTGATAATTGAATCCTCAGTTGACCTTATAATCAATACCTACTTTGCCTTGTTAGTGTGCATGTGCAATAAAAAGTGCTAATAATCTTTTAATGACCTAAGTAGGCTGCTAAAAGTTGACCAACTAATCTACTTCTTTAACTCATTACATTCATTAGCAAATAATTCTATCTTTTATCACTTATCCAGTTTATCTTGCTCAAGATTTTCTTCTTGACACATGGGTTTTTTTTTTTTTTTTTTTAACTTTAACTTGTTCTATGTTGTCTTAAAGGAGAAAGAAAAATAAAGGATGTAATAAAGGATAGGAAAGAATACACCTGATTTGGTTCAATCTGGTTCTTTGGAGCTTTGAAATTTTGCTTGAGTTCTCATTGATTTTTCTGCAAAATTGAAAATACACACCAGAGCAGTAAAAGAGCAACAATAAATTACTGAAAAATAAAAAAAAAGAAAAATGATCAAAACTAAAAAGAAAAGAAACAACCTATCTAGTAGTTCTGATTTATAGTCTTCAGCTTGACTTTCTTTGAGTTCTAAAGTGGATCTTGTAATTGAAATGCTTCCTTCTCCTTTTCAAAACTTTCATTAATATAATTTTTCAGCCTGTGACCATTTACCTTGAAGGTACCTTTTGATTCATCAAAGATCTCTACTGCTCCATATGGAAATACCTTAGAAATTGTATAAGGATCCATCCATCTTGATTTTAGCTTTCCTGGAAACAAATGTAGCCGTGAGTTGTACAAAAGAACTTGCTATCCTTCATGGAATTCTCTTTTTATGATATGGTTATCATGCCATTTCTTAGTACGTTCTTTGTAAATCCTGGCATTCTCATAAGCATGGTGGCAGCGAAATTCGATCCATCTTCATTTATTTGCATTACCTGTTTTCTTCTTTGATCTATGTTATCAAAGTTAAGAATTTTCATGGCCCCCATATGCTTTATTTCTACTCAACAGGAGGTGGCATGCTTTTCACAAGAGTAGCCTATATGGGGAACATTCACCAATAGGTGTTTTATATGCAGTTCTATATGCCAATAAGCATATTCTAATTTCAATGATCAGTCTTTTCTGGGATGGCAATTATAGTTTTTTTTCTTAAAATTCTTTTTAATTCCCTATTAGGAACCATCTACTTGAACCACTAGTTTGTGGATACATATGGGGTAGCTATCTTTATAAGTGACACCATTATTGTTTAATAAGTTTTAAATTGTTTATTAGGCAAAGTGTTTTACTCCATCACTATGATTGCGTCTAGGAGTGCCGAACGAGTAAAATATGTTTTCAAAAATTTGACAACTACTTTGCATTCAATGTTTGGAAAGGGTGTGTTCCTATCCATTTGAAATTATTATCTATAAGCCACGTATTATTGATTTGAAAGAACTAGAAAAAAGGATCACCTAATCACTACCCAAAACATTCAAATTTCACGCATACAAGATATTGTATTAAGGATTTCATGTCTTCTAGGAGAGATTTTCAAGTTCTTTTGACAGCAAGTCACATGAAGACATAATTAGTGTCTTTAAAAAAGAGGCATTAAACTGATTGATAGAACATATTGCTATTTCTAGTTGGCGCGGAAATGTCATCCTGCCTCATTGATCTGACATGATGCAGAATTTTCTCCACTTTCTTCCTTTGAATGCATCTTACTATGACCTGATCTGACAACACTTATACAAAAAGATTATCCAAAATGATGTTTACACAATAGATAAGAACCTCTTCTTTTGTTGAAAAGAAAGACCAGTGGGAAAACCTTCCAAACAAGTGGTTGAATAATATCAGTCATACCATGGAACGTTCTACTGATATAGCATTAAAAGGCGATTCATCTGGAAAATTCTCTTGATAGGAACATATTAATTTCCTTTCTGTGATGTTTTTTGTTTGGAAAGATGGTCAACAACTGCAATTCTCTGTGCCTCTTCTTGTCCTTAATCTCAATCTTATTTATGTGCAAAAGATCCAAACCTGATCAATCTGGGTTTGCTCTTTCTTGGATTAAGGAGATACTTTAGAGCTGACGATGGTCAGGTTGTTATAACTTTAGATAAAATAAGATAAAAATGAAATTCTGTCTTAATGCAATACAATACTACAGAGCTCCTTTATTCAGTGGTGATTTTTGTTGAGCTTCAGTCAAGTGTGATAGATGATATATTGTTTGAAAATCTTATCCTTTCTTGACCAAGTACTGCTCCTTGGCTGTGTCGATACATACACAACCCGACCACCATCAAAAAAATCCAGCTAAGGTAACGCTAGCATCACACATCAATGCAAACGGTAGAGACTCAATCTGAGTGTATCAATAATAGGTGCAGTGACAGCTTTCTCCCTTGAGGGTGTTAGATGCCTGCAAACACTAATCAAAAATGAAATAGGCACTTGCATAATAATTTAGATAAGGTTTAAAAATCAGAGAGAAGTCTTTATAATCAATGGTTAAAATCCAGCATGCCCCAGAAAGTTCTCCTAATGGCTTTTACTGAGGTCGGTATGGATAATTTTTCGATTCACCTAAAGCTTTGCTCTATCACCTCAATACCTTCATATGAATCTTGTGGCTAAATTACTATGCTTCTATACATCGATGACATTTTCCTATTAAGATAAGTTAGTATCTCAATTTTGTAAATAAGAAAGTAAGTTATGCAAATTATCAGATGTGGATCAAGACGAAATATCCAATAAAATATTTCGATATTTCAATAGTTATCATAAAAAAGTAGCATCTGTATCGTTGAAGTTGGGGTGCATAACTAACCAAACGGCATTTCTAAAAAGCAATATGTACCATTAAAGAATGTAAAGTGGTTTTTCTTTGATCCTCGAAGGTGCGCTATGGCAATCATTGATTATACCAAGAAATATCCAATCTAGGAAAGCAATAAATCATGTCCAACTATCTTTTCTAACATTTGATCATGAATGGAAAGGATTGATCTTTTCTAGTTTCATCATTTAATTTTCTTATAATCCATAGCATTACTCTCCATCCAGTAACAGTATTAGTGGGGTTAATTTCATTATTATCTTTTGAATAATATAATCCCCTTCTTAGAACTTACTATGAACAGGGTCACATAGTATCAGAGATAGAATAATAATAACTAGCATCCAAAGTGCTTTGATTACTCCTTTTTGACATTCTGTCTTTGGGTTGAGTCTTTCTTTTGGGGCTTGGACCATAGGCTCATAGTTTTTCCATTGAGAACTTTTGTGCATACAAATTGAGGGGAGCTAATTCCTTTGATGTTGTATTGTCCACACCACACCTTTTTGTATTTCTTTAGTTACTCTTAGATAATTTTCTTCATTCCACTTGTCAAGAAGAGAGATATAACAGGTAAATAGTGCATTGAACCTTCCATAGAAACTATTTAAATGGAAGGTAAGAGTTAAGTTCAAGGGTAGGTGGCTCTTTCAATTTGAATGTTTGGAAAGGAGTGGGTGATCTTTCTAATTTTCAAACGTGGTTCTGTATGTGCGTTGGAATATATGGTTGGCCTTAGCAATTTTATGCCATTCTGTTTTGCCTTTTCTTTTAGCTATCTCTTGTGATTGACATTGCAGAGCTTCAATGAGGGTTTCAAACTATTTTCTAAAAATACTCATGCACTAATTGTCAATATCATCATATTACAATAATAAGTTTGATTATCCATTGGAATTGTTTAATATCTTTAAAAACATTAAAAGAACTTCTCTACTGGACTTAGAATATATTTTTCTTGTTGAATCTATTTAAGCATCTCCGTAGCTAAAAAGAGGTTCTCCTAAATAAGGGTACATCATTATCTTCTATCATATCAAGACCAATTAAAATCAATAGAGAAATAACTTGTTTACTTTATCAAGATATCTCCACTATAACTCTTTAGATATTTTATTGGATCTGTCGGCTCATTGGTAAGAGTAATAGTGGTTGGCTTTGGTTCTCTAGACCAGCTTCTTGAAATAGATATAAAAGGCATTGAGATTAATGCTTGCTCCTAAATCACATTTAAACTTTATCAAAATACACAATCACCAATAAAGGGAATAGTAAAACTCCTGGATCTTTTAGCTTTGTAGGTAATTTATTGAAGTATTGACTGAGCATTCTTCATTCATTTATATCTTCATTGCTCCTTAGCTTTTTCTTATTATGGTTAGGATTACTTTAAGAAATTGTCATCTTAGGGATTTTGAGTATTAGCATCTACCCAATGGACATATTAATATGTAAATTCCTTTTAAATTTTAATCAAGTTAGAAAATTTTAATCTGGATGCTGTATTTGTCTCTTGGAATGGTAGTGCCGGCCCTTAGGGCTTCACAGTTTGGATCCAGGCAACGTCTACCTAGAGGACCCATCCAATCTTTGCCTGGGGTTGTCTTGGTGACTGACGAGTTTGAGGTTGATGGTCTATTTGTTTAGTTGGG
>QRFJ01002244.1:98508-179325 GCA_006176705.1 Cocos nucifera | reverse complement strand
CGTCCGATCAAGCTTCAGTGAAAACCGCCCGTTGGATCAGCCAGAATTCCCAAATTGCCCTCCGTGGACCGTGCGCGAGCCCGGTGTTGCATGGACCGCCGCACGTTCTTCAACCAATCAGCGCGCTCTTTATGCTGTGAAATTCCCAAATTACCCTTCAGATGGTCCACCGTGCGCCGCGAAAAATGCTGACGTCATCCTGACGTCAGCGTTGCGTCGGCGTTTTTTTTTTTTTTTTTGAAATTCGATTCTGGGCTCGTTTGAAGTCCGTTTTGCCTGAAATTTTTTTCATCTGAACCAAAAAAATAAGATCTTCATATTGGTGGCCTTATTTCCTATATAAGATTAATAAAAGTATCAATTTCTAGCAAAATAGATTAATTTATTTTATAATTTAATACTTTTATTAGTATATTTTTACCACTTATCAAGATTATAAAAGTTGTTTATGTCAGCAAAGACATCGAAGAACATAAGATGGCATGAAGATGACCGAACAAAAAATTAAGCATTGAGGCATCTAGCCGATGGAGAAGTATGATAGAAGTTTAATGAATTACATCCCGACTTCACATAAGAGATACGTAATGTGAGGTTGGATTTGTCGTACGACAGTTTCAACCCATTCAAGTATATGAATACTGTCCATAGTATATGGCCAGTATTTATTCATGTTTACAACCTTCCATCGTGGATGTGTGATAGAAATGCGATGTTGTCATTAAGACACCATATTTATCAATTTAATCCGACTTCTTAAAATAATTAAAAATATATAGATAGTAGTGAGTTGGATCGAATCTACAAGGAAGATAGTGTTTTTAGATTTAAAATTTTTATTTTTTTAAAAGAAAAAAAAATTAAAAATAGAATTTGAAGTCAAAAATTAAAATTGCGAAGTGAAAATAAAATTATGCAGAAAAGTAAACTTGGTACTAAGATCTACTAGTTAGATCTTAGCATCTACTTGCAGAAAAATAAAAAGTAATAATTAAAATATACAAATTAAATTATAATAAAAATAAAGAGCATTAAAGAATATAAAAATAAATATTATATTAATTAAAATTTTATAATTTAAATACATAAAAAGAAAAAAATTAAAATAAGCTAATATCTGATCTTGGATCGGCATTGGCAGAAAGATGGCGTAGAAGTTCAGCTCTTCTTCTCGGCACTTGTTGCTTTGAAGTAGCCTTTAACCCATAGCCTGGCTTCATCCTATACCAAAGCTTCATCTTGATCGGAGATGTTAATTTTTGGAGGCTTGGAATCCTTTTTATAGAGCTAGGGAGGCTAGATGTTTTTTCTAGAGGCAATGTGGGACTAAGGGTTGTTTTAATCATGAAAATAGGAAGAAATTTGAGTGAAATTCGAATTAAAATAGCCCCTTTTGAGTTCTTTTAATTCTGGCCGTTAGATGGTGATCCGATGTTTCCAAAAATATCAAAAATAGATGTGTAATGGCCCAGATCAAGTTGGATTAATTTTTGACTGTTGGATCATGCTTGATGGAGGAATTTAGGCCGTTGATCACGCGCCTGAGAGTTTGATCATCGTCGGAAGCCTTCTGGACCATCGGATGGAAGGTGGAATCAAGCGCTGCCATTCGATGGTGATCTGGGTGAAATTAGCAATATAAAAAAACCTTGACCGTTCGATCTTTGTTGCAAATAACCACCACCGTACGATCACGTATTTACTGTTTCTATGGACCGCGTGGACCGGCCATATCGTGTACTGCAATCAATCAGCATCTTTTTTTGATAGATAAAAAGATCAAAATGCCCTATGAGCCTTGATGAATTTTCTGTAAACCCTTTAGAGGTCTAGGTCCACCATGTGGCAAGCTCTGATTCGTCGGTATCTGCTGAGCTAGCGGTCCACACTATGCTGTAGACCAGCTGATGGCTTTTGGGCTTAGAGTTGGCTAGCGTGGATGGCTTGGTGCGCCAGCTTGATCGGCTTGGCTCGGCGCATTTGGACGCACCAACTACTGCGGCATGGCGGCTTAAGCCGTTTGAGCCGTATATTATTTTTTATTTAAATTTTTTTATTTTATTTTTTTAGAAATTCATATCTTTTTCATTTTAGCTCCATTTTGCTTCAAACTTATTTCGTTATGATCAAAAAAATGAGCTCTTTACATTGATTATAAAATTTTATTTTTTAATTTTTATTATTTTTTAATTAATTTTTTAATTAATAAAAATATGAATTTTTGAAAAATTATATATAAGTTGATCATTAATTTTTAAAAATTAATATAAATTAATTGATAAATTAATACTTTTATTGATAAATTTATGATGCTTATTACACCTCCTAACTTAAGCTTTGCTCGTCCTCGAGTAAAGAAAGAATTTAGTTTTAAATATCTTTTAACTTTAGAGTTTCAAATTTTACCTAAGCAGTTTTCAAAATGGCCATTGATATTTAGTAGAGCTTAAATGAGACATATCATTGGGGTATTAATACTTATCAATAGAAAAATTAAGTAAAAAATATTAAATTTTTTAAAATCTTTTTTAAATTATCCTACTTTTATCTCTAATTTGTCTAAACTTTCATATAGACAAGTGTATTGCTACTTCCGTCCTTCATTTATTGATTTTTTATTTTTACATTGCCCACTTTTTGATGTGAATATCATTGCTTACTTAGACAACGGAATTCGATTACTTGGTGAAAAATCAATATTTATTTTTTTATTTTTTTTATTTTTTTTAATGTTGTATCACTATTGAGTATCTTAACCCCTTAAACTTTCTATTTGATCCATGTAGCGAGTCTTGGGCCAATGACTCCCAAATCAGTTGGCTTTAGGGCACTAGGTATAGAATACTCCTCGGGCTTACTAGTTCGAATCAAAAAGGCTACGAGTTAAGACTAGGTATAGAATACCCCTTAAACTTAAGGGGTTAAGACTAGTTTTACAATGAGTTTCTTTGCCCTTCGCACCTTTTGATGCAAAACTCAATGCTTGCTTAGGCAAAGAGGCCCAGTTACTCAGTGAGAAGTACTTAGAAACTATTTTATTAAAATAATTTTTTTATATGAAAAAATGTATAGTTACCCTACACAAGCCTATAAAAAGTAGACTTTTCTTTGATGCTAGTAGAAATAATTAGAAATGCTCCAAAGAAAAACTTTTTATATTCTATACTTAACTCTTTATTGAATTTTCTTAATACTTGATTCCTCAATATCTCATAGATTCTCTAATCTGTGCATCAATTTTTTTTAAAAAATACTTAGTTTAATTCGATTCTTAAGTATAATCAGATGTCTAAATACTAAATACTAACTTTTTTGAGGACTTAAAATTTTAAAATTTTTATTTTTCTCTCCCTCCAACTTAATCGATATTGTCCTCAATGGAGAAAAAAAAAATAAAGGGTGTAATAAAGAACATGAAAGAATACACCTAACTCAGTATATTTTTGGTCCAACACATGCCTTTAAAAATTTAATCTCTCCCACCAACTTATTCAGATTATCTTAAAAAAAATTAACTAAAAAGATAAATTAGATAAAAACTAAATATTGAGTTACCTTCCAACAAGCGCTATGTTTATCGTCTTCAACCAAACATAATGCAGCTTACTATCCTGTGTTAAATATTAGATTGACAAATTCCAATGGTTTTGGATTGCCAATCTCAGAAAGTTGATTTATAATTTCATTATTGATATAATCATTATTAATTTTAGGGATATAATTTGTGATCCCATTCTCAGACCCATGTTTATTAAGAATTTCTCTTATTTGTTCTTCTAAAATTCTCATGAATTGAGTTTTTGTTTTAGGAGTTAAGTTTGATTCAATAGGTGCTGGAAGGGTATCTAAAGATGGTTTTAACTCTGGAGGTAAATTAATGTGACCTTGCTTAAACAACTCCATTGACTCTTTATTACATACCTTTTGATTAGGATTCAAGTCTGATACAACAATTACAGGCAATGTTTTCTATGAACCTAAATACTCAAGGAGGGATTTCAACTCTAGTTTGGGTGCCTCTTCTTTTGATGACTCAGGTGATGGTTTAGTCATTTCTATGAATGGTTCAGTGGAAGGCTCAACAGACTCAGCACTCAAGTCTTCTCTAGTGTCAGGTGTATTTACCTTATTATCTACTTATTTTTCTGATCTCAAGGAATGAATAGCATTAACTTAATTAACCTGGTTTCCTTAGAATGGTCTATCCTTTTGATTCTTGGGGTTGGGTGATTGGCTAGGTAGCCTACCTCGTTCACATTCATTTATAGTAGATACTAGCCGACTAATTTCTAAGCGGACTATGGCCTGAGAATTTGAATTCATAATTTGGCCCGTAGTTTGCATGAAATTGCTTAAGGTGGCATTGGTGTCAGCATTAGATTTGGCTAAGATTTTTAGGCTTTTCTCTAAAGAACTAAGTTTCTTTTCATTAATATTAAAGTCTGATGATGGCAAGGTGTTTATCACAGGATTAGGCCTTGGGTTCTGCTGATAGAAACTTGGACCGTCTACATTTGGGTTTTGTAATCATGAAAAATTTGGATGATTCCTCCAATCTGGATTATAAGTGGGTGCATAGAAATTGTTCAACAGTCTCTGATATGTGGCATCATTCACGTGTGCACATCCATTATCTAATTGGTTCATTGGGAGGGGACATTCCTCAAAAATATGGTCTGGTGCATTGCACCTGTTGCACATGAGTGCAGATACTTGGTTCACACTGGCTGGTCTCTGAAGTTCTAAAGCCTCTAGCCTACGTGTCAACGTTGCAATTTTGACTTCTGCAGCTAGGAAGGTTTAGTAAATTCTACCTCTTGAAGGTGTGGATTTTTTTGATTTTCTTATTATTTTCTATTATAAACTTTTCTCAGCTAGATCTTCTAAAAATTGCTAGGCTTCATTTGATTCTTTGTACATAAATTGTTCCTGGCACATGAACTTTAGCATTGTTCGAAAATTTGACTCTAACCCTTCATAAATTATTTGGCATAGCCTCCAAGTTTCTATTCCATAGTGTGGGCATTGGGTCAAGAGGTTCTTGAATTGATCAAAGTATTTTCAAAATGATTCACTAGTTAGTTGATAGAATTGGCTTATTTCATTTCTAATTTTAGCTATTTTATGATGAGAAAAATATTTTTTTAAGAATATTCTTGCAAAGCCCTCCCAGGTCGTGATAGATTGATTTGAAAGACTATAAAGCCACCTTTTGGCATTATCCTTAAGGGAAAAATTGATTAATCTTAGTTTGATTTCATCCTCTGATAATTGTTGTATTTTCATGATTGCACAAACCTCTTCAAATTTTCTAATGAATATATATGCATCCTCTATTCCCATGAATTTTGGAAGCATGTTAATGATTTGAGGTTTAATTTCAAAATTATTTGCTATGGGTTGGGGCAACCTGATACAAGAGGGTTGGACGAAACCAATTGGATAACATAACTCCTTAAGAGTTTGAGGCTGAGACTGATTTGCTAAATCCATTGAGATTATAGGATCTGAAATAGGAACTAAATCCATTTTGACTAGTCGACCTGAAATCCTTCTCCACACAAGTGTTGGAGAATTCACTATATTCTCAATATCCTCAATCTTTTTTTTATTTTATATATATATATATTTTAAACTTTTTTTTTAAAGTTCTAAGTTAATTCTCCCTTTTCATATCTTAGGACAACCATGCAACATAACTTCTTGTTATGCCAGGGCAACCTTATGTCAGGGCAATAGAGATTGAAAATACCTAAAGTAAAATTTTTTATTTTTAAATAAGTTTCAAACAAATTAGTCTTAAGCTAAGATCGGCTTAGACCTAGATAGCTCCTAACTATTCTAAGTCAGCCTTTGAGCACTCCAAGTGTAGGATCAACCAATCAACTGGCCAGGTAAGTGTAAGGTTGGTGGGAGTCCCCCCGTTGCTTGTCTTAGACACCAATTGTGCTTGGCCAGGTAAGCGAATGGAATCAATTAAGTAACTACCTTTCTTCGGATCTAATCGTCCCTGAACTACTTTTCTAGACATCGGTTAAATTGACTAACCTTAACCTAGTTCAACTCTTAGGGTCTCTTATCCTATTGAGCTTGAGTTCCTAGGGCTGATGTCTAATTGATTTTAAAATTAAAGGCTTAGGTCAATGTAGGATGCTGGTTGATTATTTGTGGGCCAAGGAAGGATGATCAAATCTCCATCTTATCTTATTTAATTGGATTGTGCCCTTAATTTGGTTTAATATGAATATGCATAAAAAATTTTCAATCAAAGGGTTCTATGCAATTTAAACTAGATGCATGCAACTAATTGAATTCTAAAAGGCTTACCTTGCCTTCAGCAATCACTAAAAAAAATAAAAAATAAAAATAATATGATGCATGCTCTAAGCAGTTAGGATTTCTAATCTTATCATGAGATTTTTAATTAGATTTAAGTGGATATATATTTTTTAAAATTTAATTTTAAAATAAAAAAAAAAAAAAAATTAGGATTAGGTTGATCTTACCAAGCAAAACTCCTGATTCTTTTTATTCTTTAATCTCTTTTTCTATAAAATAATAAAAAAAATTAGCAAGTAATATTTATAAGAAAATAAAAATTTTATTTATAATTTATTTACAAAAAAATCAAAAAGATAAAATATTTAATGTCCGTGCCTTCTCTGATAATGGTGCCAAAAACTTGATAGGAATGCGATGTTATCATTAAGACACCATGTTTATCAGTTTAATCCAACTTCTTAAAATAATTAAAAATGCATAGATAGTAGTGAGTTGGATCGAATCCATAGGAAAGATAGTATTTTTAGATTTAAAATCTTTGATTTTTTTTAAAAAAAAAGAAAAAAAAATTAAAAATAGAATTTGAAGTTGGAAATTAAAATTGCGAAGTAAAAATTAAATTATGCAGAAAAATAAACTTGGTACTAAGATCTACTAGTTAGATCTTAGCATTTACTTACAAAAAAATAAAAAAAATAATTAAAATATAAAAATTAAATTATAATAAAAATAAAGAGCATTAAAGAATATAAAAATAAATATTATATTAATTAAAATTTTATAATTTAAATATATAAAAAAAAAAATTAAAACAAGCTGATCTTTGATCTTAGATCGGTATTGGTAGAAAGATGGTGTAGAAGTTCAGCTCTTCTTCTCGGCACCTGTTGCTTTGATGCAGCCTTTAACCCATAGCCTGACTTTATCTTATACCAAAGCTTCATCTTGATTGGAGATGTTGATTTTTGGAGGTCTGGGGTTCTTTTTATAGAGCTAGGGAGGCTAGATATTTTTTCTGGAGGCAATGTAGGACTAAGGGTTGTTTTAATCATGAAAATAGGAAGAAATCCGAGTAAAATTTGGATTAAAATAGCCCCTCTTGAGTTCTTTTAATTAAAGTCGTTAGATGGTGATCCGATGCTTTCAAAAATACCAAAAATAGACATGTAATGGCCTAGATAAAGTCGAATTAATTTCTGACCATTAGATCATGCTTGATGGAGGAATTTAGGCCGTTGATCATGCGCTTAAGAGTTTGATCGTTGTCGGGAGCCTTTTGGACCGTTGGATGGAAGTTGGAATCAAGTGCTGCCATTCGATGGCGATCTGAGTGAAATCAGCAATCGAAAAAAATCTTGATCGTCCGATCTTTACCGCAAATAACCACCACTGCACGATCGCGCATTTACTATTTTCATGGACCACGTGGACCAGCCATATCGTGCACCGCAACCAATTAGCACCTTTTTTTGATAGATGAAAAGACCAAAATGCCCTATGAGCCACGATGAATTTTCTATAAACCCTTTAGGGGTCTAGGTCCACCACGTAGCAAACTTTGATTCATCGGTATCTACTGAGCTGGCGGTCCACACTGTGCTGTAGATCGACTGATGGCTTTTGAGCTTGAGTCAGCTAGTGTGGATGACTTGGCACGCCAGCTTGGTTGACTTAGCTCGGTGCGTTTGGATGCGCCGGCTGCTGCGGCATGGCGGCTTGAGCTGTTTGAGCTGTATGTTATTTTTCATTTAATTTTTTTTATTTTATTTGTTTAGAAATTCATATCTTTTTTGTTTTAGCTCTATTTTGCTTCAAACTTATTTCGTTATGATAAAAAAAATGAGCTCTTTTCATTGATTATAAAATTTTATTTTTTAATTTTTATTATTTTTTAATTAATAAAAATATGAATTTCTCAAAAATTATATATAAGTTGATCATTAATTCTTAAAAATTAATATGAATTAATTGATAAATTAATACTTTTATTGATGAATTTATGATGTTTATCAATGTGTATGAAAAAATTCTTTGCTTTTATGACAGTGCTCATCCCTGGATAGATGGAGGTAGATAGTGATATTGATGTTTATTTGCAGTCTTTTATTGTCGAGTTGAAACAGTTATGGAGCATTTAAGGTGTTCCAATTTTTAATGCTTTGCTGAATGAGTCATTCTTCATGCGCGCAGCGCTTTTATGAACAATAAACGACTTTCCAACCTATGCCCTAATGTCGAGTTGGAGTACCAAAAGTGAGCTAACATGCCCGGTCTGTAAAAGAAACATCCGATCTAGAAGGTTGACACATCGAAGGATCTTTAGCTATATGGGGCATCGATGTTTTTTCCATCAAAACCATCCAGATAGAAGGGATGTACATTCCTTCGATGGCACTGTTGAAGAAGGTGAGGTGCCTGGCCGGATGTCTAGGAGTGAAGTACTTAGAGAGTTGGATGGTCTCAGTGTTGAATTTGGGAAAGATGATTCGATTGGTGATAAAAAAGAAAGCACCGATCAAAGAAAGATGACACACTTTAATTGGAGGAAAAAGAGCATCTTCTTTAACTTGCCATATCGGGAGACAAACTTATTGCACCACTGCTTAGATGTAATGCATATTGAAAAGAATGTGTGCGAGCTTCTTTTGGCAACAATCTTGAATATCAAGGATAAGACCAAGGATGACTTGAATTTCTAACTTGACTTGAAAGAATGGGATATTAGAAGATCACTCCATCCAGAGCCGACAGGGGGAGAACAGTGGAGGCTTCCTCATGCATGCTATGTTATGAATGCCTCCGAACGGTTTACATTTCTTTATGTGTTGGAGAACATAAAGGTCCGAGATGGATACTCAAGCAACATATCAAAGCATGTGAATAGTAAGGATGTCAAACTTGGGGGATTGAAGACTCATGATTATCATGTATTGATGTAGGAATTGATCCCTTGCAGTTTTGTGCGAGCACCAATGACCGCCCATGCTTTTCCGTCCGTCTGTGCTCCTCGATAGAGTGGAGGGGGAAAAAAATATTAATCGTATATACAACCAACCACTGCTGCAAATTGTCTAGTGGTATATTAAGGTGCATGCATGCCTAATGGATGAGATCTACAGGAATCAGTGGTTATAATTGGCTGTGTGTACCATCATAAGATGCATGCAATGTGAGTAATAATTTGTAGTTGGTATTGCTGGGTCAATGCATTAACGAAGAAAAAGATTTGAATCAATGGTAACCAAAGATTTTAATGCAGTAATGAAGGAAAAGATTTGAACCAATGTTAACTAGAGATTTTAACTTCCTTGTCCACAAGGATTATAGAATCATAGACAAAGTGTTACACTTACCGATCTTTCCTTTTCATGTCACCACAAAAAAATTGTTGATCCAAGCCCAACTTATGATCTACTTTAAAAATAAATAAAAAGATAAAAATAATAAACATCATATTTCATTCATTTATTTGATATTAAAATCCTGATTGATCGAGTAGTCGATAGGACCTGATGATGATGATGATGATAAATCTTATTACAAGCTCAATAAAATTTCTATTTTATGGTTTGGATGATGAAGTCCAAAATTTTATACAATTCACAAGTTAGATCAGTACCAGCAATAAAATCAGATTAGACTAGACCATATACCTAAAATATCTAAAGCACCTTTGGAGCAGACTGGTTTAACCCACTTGAAAGCCTAAATTCATAAAAGACCTATTCAGATATTTTTCCTTCCTGTGAGGTTCTAGTAGGCTTACTCGAAAGATACTCTGGGTATTTCTAAAAGTAGGCCGGCCCATCTTAATTTTGCTAATTAAACTAATCTAACTCATGAATCCTGTAAAATTTTGGATCCAACCATCCAAATAGATTCTTTAAAAAATAAATAAGATAATAAACATTATCACAATACCTTTCTTTCTTTCTCTCTCTCTCTTTTTTTCTTTAGCCTTTGAATCGGTACATCCAATTGCGCTAGTTACCGGAACATCCCGAAGACGTCTCGGCAAAACAGAAAATTTCTTCTACAGCTCCGAGCGAAAAGATCAATCATCGTACTTCATCAATTTGATATGAAAATCGCCAGGCAGATCCGACTAATAATATTAACGCTCTATACAAATCCCTATTCCCATATCAAGCTAGTAAACTAAATGATGATCAGACAGGTCATTGATAGCAGTACCCATAATATAAACTTCTAAGATCCAAACTGAAATATTTTACATGAACAGAAAGAAAGCACGTACGGGAATCTAAGACCCAAGAGTACTTTTATATTTTCATGGGACATACTTGAGCTACACAGGCATGTATGTTCACATCATTCACATACAGCATCAAGACAAACCCTCTTAAACTTATGTGTGCACCCCATCTGGATTTCAGATGAGTGTTGTATTTGTACACGAGGGACAAGGTGCGCCCACGCACACAGTTTGCAGATGATACAGATTGCACAGAGTATACATTAAGCATGCCTCAAGATACGAAAGAAGCATATGCATATCAGATAGAAACAAAAAGGTCACGAGGTATCTCCAACATTATTCGAAGCATCATTGGAAAATAGAGGGGGAAACACGAGACCAGCCCCTTCGAAAGTTCTGGGAAAGATGAGCGAATGCATGAGAAAGGTGGTGGAAACTACTAAGAAACTTGTACGTACCTTGTAGTTTCCTAGGTGTGTTACATTAAGTCCCAAGAAAAATTGTTGAAAATCACAATTTATATAGTTACTAAGTTGAGAAGATTTCAAGACTCATTCATATCTCAATTCTTCCTGTTTAATTTTTTCCTAGATATGAAAAGATGACGCACATAAGAAGAACAGCAAATATATTGGTCTTCTGATTGGTAATCAGCTCTGCAGTTTCATCCTTGTGGTAAAAAAGGGACTGAAAATGACATAACGCAAGTTTTATATTTCGAAGTTTTATCTACACAATTGACTAAATGGACAAAATGACCCCAAAAGGAAAAACAATGGGAACAAGGAAAAAAAAGAAAGGAGAAAAGAGAGAGGAAGAAAACAAAAGCTCAGTATTGAGGCAAAATAAGTACGATTTACTCTTTGGCTACCGGATAAGCATTGCATAAGACGAGCTGTTACAGAATTTCTTTCTCCACCATGGCCTCCTAGATGCTTTGGGGAATACCAAGCTGTGGCCTTGGCTGAACCAAAAACCTTCAAAGCCCAATCAATTGCAAAAAATGACTTGCTTATGCAAACAAATTGGCTTTTGTTCCTTGGGTAAAATTCAATTCTGGAGTCAACTCGAAAGCTGAAGGGTCCAACAATCTGCAAAGTGGATGAGTAATACTTATAAGGTAAGCAAATTTATAATGCAAAATGGAAAAAAATACTTATGAATTGTCTTGAAAGAAAACAAGAAGAATGCATTAAGAATTTGTAAAATTACATTATCTTTGTTGCTGCCGAAACCCAAGCCGATGGGATCGGACTTGGTCTTTCCCATAAGAAAATAAAATGGAAGAGTCCTCAACCTAAGATGAGGTGGAGGGATCCTTGGTCGGTTATGGGGTGCTAATGGAGACGGTGCCTCTCCGGTGTTGGAGTTGGATCTATAAAATATCCCTAGCTGAAAATTTTTTTGGTGGAAACTCTCCGATGCTCAAGTTAGCTGGGTATTAGAGAATAGAAAGAGAGAAAGATAATGAAGCATCTTGAGGCTCTCAAGAACTTTCCTAGGGTGTCCTTTTCCTTTCTATTCATAGAGGGCGAGCAAGAGTCGTGTATGCCAGGAGCATTGGCCATTTCTGAAAAGTGTACACAAATTATGCTAGTGAGGATCATACTCCATGTTTGCAATATGAAGTCAACTAGTAGTTGCCATTTCGAGGTGGGATCGAATCCTAGTAGTTTTTGGGTTTCCTTTTCTGGTCTTTCTGTGATTGTAAGAAGGATTATTCACCTAAAATAGCCATCTTGCCGAATTGAGGTGATTTACTAAACTAGGACCATCCTCCTCGAATTTCATCAGGTTGGCCATAGCCAACCCTTGCACACCTTAGCCAAAATCGAGGACCAAGTCAGCTAAGGCCAGGATGAAGGTCCATAATACTTGCCCTCCACTCTCGAGTTCGAGCTTAAGCTAAGATCAGGTGAAGAGAGTAGAAACTTAAAACCGAGATTGCCCTAGTAGGCTCGATTAACATGCTTTAGCGACTAAACTCGGGCATTGATAGCAATCTACCATGTATCATAAATCCATGCACTTGATCTCTTCGATCCATTGATATAGACTATTGGAGACATGGATCCATGTAGAATCGGTAGTATCCATCCTAGGGCTACCACTTGGCAATTATCTATGGTCGCTCGATGAACTACCGTCTGATTGGAGCCATCAAAGTTTCTACAAATAGGCATCTCTCTCTCTCTAATTTTATATCTTTACCATTTTATGGTTTCACTGTTGCGAACATGAGAGTTGAGGCCCTAGGACATTTTTCGGTGAGCCTTTAGTGATCGCTGTTAGTCACCATGGTCATCCTCGACTAAATCCGACCTCCATGCTTAGACCCCCCAATTTCTATTCTAGGGCTATTTGGTCATCTTTGTCCTAAAGTAGGTTAGTTTCACTTTTTTTTTTTTATTAGATTGTATTGAAGATGAGCACTTTGAGCTTATTTGTAGGTAGTTGGTCTTCTAACCAAGACCAATCTAGTGGAGGTATTCGGCCCTATAGTGAGTCCTCCTTAGAGGGTTCCGAGATCGAGAAGGTGCTAAATTTTGGTCCCTTTTGAGAAGCCTCTATCCTCACCCATGAGAACTTAGAGGTCATTCACCTTCAATATCGAGTTCCTCAGAGTTTATGTTGGAGCTTGCCAGTCCTAATGATTGGGTAGCTAAACCTCTCCCAAGTCAGGTTGGACTCTACGAAGAGTCCTTCAAAGCTGGCCTGAGGGTCTTCCATATTGCCCCTATTATATTGCACCGAACTCATAGTGCTTTATAGTAGCTTTTCTTTTACACTGCTTCTACCTCGGTGCCAAGCCCACTATCTACCTCTTTCTATTTCTCATTTAAGGAACACCTCAAGGAGGTTGGGTGATGGTGTTGAGTTTAGATGAATTCATCATGCAGATTTTTCTTTTCATCTCATAAAAATATAGTGAAAAGTATAGATTAAACTAATTAATCTATTGCATGCCTTAGATCTAATCTAGCATCACCTAAAAGGGATCCAATATACATAATTAATATAGATCTATGGATCTAAAAAATTGAATTTAAGAAGGATTAAAAACTTACCTTAGATTATCGACTAGTTGCAAGTTGGATCTTCAAACTTTGTAGATTTCGTTTGAAGCCATGCACGTGCCTGGCCTCTACAGGTATCTACATAGGATTGATTCAGACTTAAAGCCTTCAAGATCATCGAGGTGCTAGCTTCTTTCAGATCTATTCTATTTGATTGGATCTTGACATAAAAGAAGACAGCACGAACTCCTTTGCATAGAACCTTGAAGAAAAAGCAAGAAGAGAACCCTTTCTCTTCTTCTTCTTTTCTTCCTTTTTTCTCTAATTTTCCTCTCATTTTCTTTCTGATTTTTCTCCCTTTAGGCATGGAAACTCAAATGAAATAATTCATCTTACATCCAAGAGGTAGGGCATCCCTTTTATAGCCAAGGGGGCCAGCCAAGAGGTGTTTCACCCCAACTCAAAGAGGAGTTTGCCTCCTCTTCTAATTCCACGCCACAAACCAAAAATAAGGCCCTTTTAAGAGTTCTAATATGATTCTAAATTAGTTAGGATTGATTGTTTCCATAAGAGAGAGAGAGAGAGAGAGAGAGAGAGAGAGAGAGAGAGAGAGAGGAAGAGTCCTAGGAGAATGGGGTGCCAACTATTGGCACCCCTTCTCTTATTGCACGCATAGGGAGAGGGCGCCGGCCTCTCTCTTTGTACACTAGAAAGAAGGGAGAATCACAGTCAACTAGGACTTTCTAATCCTAATTTGATTAGGTCAGGTCTTGATTTGGTTTGGGTTCAATTCGAATCCGATTTAAAGCCAAATCGAGTCGAACTCAAAATCTAGTCAAACTATATTTTTAATTCAAGTCCTACTTAGATTGGGACAATCCATTCAACTCAAATTAGATCAAAATTAATTAAATTAAATCTAAATTAATTTAATTAGATTCTAAATCCAAACTTGATTTTATCAAATTCAATTGCAATACTTGCAATTAGGTCAAATTTGCTAACACTTAGCAAAATTCTACTTGCAACTTTTACCAATTGATCCTAATTATCAATCCAATTAATAATTAAATTTTAATCCAATCAATTGACTCGATCAACCCTTTTTATATGTAACCTCATAGGTTCTATTCTATCTGATAGTGAGATTTACAATGATCTCCATCAAAGTAACATCAAAACTCTTTTCGATGGGTTGGAATAATTTCAACTCATCTCAATCTAGGATCATAGATCTGAAATGATCCAAGTAAGTTTTCACAATCTACTAGTGACATCTAGCAGTATACAGTAGAAATCTAGCAAAATAGAATATATATAATCTTTAGGTATAGTTACCATATGATTTTGTTCTTCTATCAGGAGTTCCAATAGGATAAAAGTCATGGACAACTCATCAAACCTAGCATCAGTCATATGCCTAATCCAATTAGCTCGAGTTCAAAACATGATTTTGATGGAAATATCTTTCCATCCATCATCTTGCTATGGCCACTGATTTGTAAACTTAGTCTCTTAGATTGCATAGGACTACTCCTCTTCTACCGAGATCAATAGATCTCATCTTGGTACTCTTCCTACTCCTACAATAGATCTACTGTAGCCAACATACACTACAAGGACCCAAATGGCTAAGACGCTATGTTTATGTACAGTTAAATTATAGCAATTTTATTATGAATAGCTAAGATACTTTAGGTTAAAGAACTACTTATACAACTATAGTATCGAGAAAGTCATTGATGAATGAGTAGACATCTATGTGACTTCTCGTATAATTATATTCAAAATCGTTATTCTCTAATAACCACCTGCACTATCACTCAAGTATCTGCATACTGTAGACTCAAGATATTTAAAAATGAATCATGCACTGATCTAACCGAATCAATTACCATCCTTATGATAATTTACGATCGAGAGCAATTTAAAAATTAATTATATATGTCTCAAATTTTTAACTCTTGAGAATATGTATCTTAAGGATTAAGTTCCTGAACGATTCAATGATGCAATAATAAGAATGGATAAAAATATATCTATTTTATTAATTTTAATAAATCAATTATAAATTTATGTCTTGAAAATTTTATATTATGTTAGCCTACTTGGCTTTCTAGATCATACATCTAATAGATGGTACACCTCTCCTCGAATGGGATAGTGCCTCATTTAAAGTGCTCTTTGTTTAGTTCACAAGTCGAGCAGCTCTAGAATTTCTATACTTTGTGACATCGACCTTGGCAGAATATGGCTCCGATGCTTATTGATGCCAAGGAGGGATTCTTGAAGTTTATTTTTAGTCATGCTACTCTTTCTCTATGCATGCTCCTTTCTGAAGAGATGTTTTATAAGGTTAGCTTGAGCTCCACTGACCCTTAGGGTAAGTGCTAATATTTGTTTATTTTACCCCGATTCTTTTGATTAATGGTTTTCTATTTTTCAGATATAAAACCTAAGGAACTTGAAGAGTTGTGCCACATCACCAAGAGGAAGAAGCCTTCGGGCTATGCTCCCACTCCCAAGTGAGGCCGAACTAAGGCAGTCCTCACCAATGAGCTATCGATTCTCCTCAGATGCTGGCCCGAGGTATAGTTCTAAGGAGGGGGCGAGTCTTCCATAGGGGCATGGACGTTGTCCCCCCTCTAGTCAGTCACTCCAAGGAAACAACTCCCCCCTTTATCTACTTCATCTTCCCTCCAAGATGGGGCAACACCTCGGGGCTCTTCTGGTAGATCCCCCCACCAAGCCAACCCTTCATCCTCAATCTCTCAAAAGTCCTCTATGAAACCTGAGCAGGGTGCTCAGGATTAGAGGTCCAGCCTAACGAATAACCGGGTCACCCACGAGCTACTTTGGGCTGCCATCCTCCCAGCCGATGTCAAAGCCATTGATGTAGAAGGCTTTAGATATCATGCCAAGGACTCATTCAACTCCCTCCTTTGAGTGAGTTTGAGAATTTCCTTTCTCTCTTTTTTCTTTTTTTTGGGACTGATCTTTTCTCCTTCATAGCTTATCCACCATGTGGACCACTTCATAAAAGTTTTAAGGGTGGTCCTATGATAAGTATCATAAATTCATCAATAAAAGTATTAATTTATTAACTAATTTATATTTATTTTTAAAAATTAATAATTAATGTATATATATTTTTAAGAAATTAATATTTTTATTAATTAAAAAATTAATTAAAAATAATAATAATTAAAAATAAAATATTATTATTAGTAAGAGAGCTTAATTTTTTGATTGCAGTGAAATAAATTTGAAATAAAACAAAGCCAAAATGGACCAAATATAATTTTTTTTAAAAAAATTAAAATAAAAAAGAAAATAGCTCAGCCGGCTTCGTCGGCCAAGCCACCGTGCCATATCAGTCGGTGCATCCAAATGCGCCCAGCCAAGCCATCCAGCTGGTGTGCCGCAAGCCAGCCCAGCATCTGAAGCTGATCCGGTGAGCTACCGACATCAGTGTGACATTGGTCTTATCGCGGCTCACTATGAATCCTTAAGGGGGGGCATTTTGGTCATTTTTGGGAGACGTCGTGCACTGATTCACTACGGTTTGTAGTATGCCCGATCCAGCATGGTCCATAAGCATAGTAATATGCGATCCGACGGCTGTAGTCACTGTCGATGAAGATCCAATGATGGGGGTCATTTTCAGTTTTGATTCGATTCCCAGCTTCCTTCTTTACGTGATCGGACGGCCTTGGAAGCTCCAAGCAATGATCCAACGGCTGAGGATGATCCTGACAATGATTTAGTCTCTTAGAGCACCATCAACAGCCCAAATTTTTCTGATTAAAGCAATCCAACGGTCAAAATCTATTTCGACTTGATCTGGGCTTATTGATGTCAAATTTTGTTATTTTTTAAAGCATCGGATCACTATCTGATGGCCAGATTTTATCCAGAGTAGCAAAATTCATTTAGAACTTCTTTTAATCTAAATTTCACTCAAATTTCTTCCTATTTGATGATTAAAATGGTCCTTAGTCCCACATTGCTTGCAACAAAAGACTCTAGTGCTCCAACACCTATTTAAAGGACTCCAGGCCTCCAAAATTAATTATCTTCGATTATGAGAATGAGTTTGGTAAAGGTTAGATCCACACTTGGGTAAGAGGTTGCTTCAAGACAATGAGTGCTGTGAAGAAGAGTTGACTTCTACATCATCTCAACACCAACGCCGATCCAAGATCAAGATCAGCTGCTTTTATTTTTTTTATTTTTTTTTAATTTTATATATTTAAATTTTAAATTAAATTTTTAATTAATATAAATTTTAATTTTTAACTATTTAAATTTAAATTTTTTATTTTTAATTATAATTTATTTTTTTAATTTTAATTAGTCTTTAATTTAATTATAAGTAGATGCTAAGATGTAACTAGTAGATCTTAGTATCAAGTTTAAATTTTTGTACCTTTTAAATTTTATTTTTTATTTATAATTTATTTTTTAACTTTAACTTTATTTTTTAAAATTTTTTTTATAAAAATTAAAAATTTTAAAATTAAAATACTATCTTCTTTATGGATTCGATTCAACTCACTACTTACTACATATTTTTAATTATTTAAAAAATTAAAATTAAATCGATAAATATGGTGTCTTAATGATAACATCATACTCTTATCAAGTTTTTAATGCCATTACCAAAAAAAGCAAGAGTGTTAAATTTTTTGATTTCTTTAATTTTAAAAAAATAATTATAAATAAATTTTTAATTTCTTTAATTTTATATAAATAGTGCTTACTAACTTTTTTTCTTTATTTTATAGAAAAAAGAAAAAATAAAAAAGAGAAAAAGAACCAAATTAGGGCAAGGAGGAAAACTTTTAATTTTGCTTAGTGATATCAATCCTAACCCTAATTTTTTTATTATTATTTATTTTATTTTTAAATTAATTAAAAATTATCCACTTAAATTTAATTAAAAATCTCATGACAAGAGTAGAAATCCTAATTACTTAGAGCATGCATCATATTAGTTTTATTTTTATTTTTTTTTGATGATTGTGGAGACAAGGTGAGCATCTCCACTTCAATTAGTTACATGCATTTAGTTTAAATTGCATATAATTTTTTGCTTAAAATTTTTTTTATGCATATTTATATTAAATTAAATTAAGAGCACAACCTATTAAACAATATAGGTGAAAATTTGATTATCCTTTCTTGGTCCACAAACAATCAACCAGTATCCTGCATTGATCTAAGCTTTTAATTTTAAAATCAATTAGACATCAGCTCTAGAAACTCGAGCTCATTAGGATAGAAAATTCTAAAAGTTGAATTGGATTAGAGTTAGTTATTTTGACTAGTGTCTAAGGCAAGTGGTTCAGGAATGACTGGTCCCAAGAAAGATGGTTTATAATTGACTCCATTAGCTTACCTGGTTAAGCATAATTGGTATCTAAGATAAGCAATTGAGGGACTCTCATCAATCTTACACTTATCTGACTAGTTGATTGGCTGATCTTATACTTGGAAGGCTTGAAGGTGATCTTGACAGTTAGAAGCTGTCTAAATTTAGGACAAACTTTAGTTACGATTGTTTGCCTAACTTGATTGTTAACTAAAACATCAAATCTAATTAAAACTAATCTTCTCTCTCTTCTTAGCTCCAGGACTCCTTAAGACCTCTTCTTTAGAACTCTTCTTTCTATCTTCTCTTTTTATTCTCTTTAAAAAATAAAATAAATTAAAAGTAATAAAAAATTAATAATTAAATAAAAAATAATAAAAAAAATTAAATAAATAAAATAAATAAAAATTATAAAAAATAAATAAAATTATAATAAAATAATAAAATTATTAAAAAAATATTATTTTTTTAAAAAATAAAATAATAAAATAATAAAAAATAATAAAAAAATATAAAAAATTCTAAAAAATAAAGTAGTAAAATAAAAATTAAAAAATTATAATTTTTTAAAAAATAATAAAATAATAAAATAATATATAAAAAAATTTAAAAATTTTGAACCACACGTTAGGGTTGCACTAGTATATATATGATAGAAAATTACTTTATCTGATCTAGTTGAACTCAACCATAAAATTGAATGGCTGAACCATATTAAACACAATAACCAAATGACTAAAAATTTTAGAGAACCATCTCGATAGATGAAGCAATATTTTATTTCTTCCATCTATAACCCATCGACTTATATTCAATTACTTGATATCCACGCTATCCACTATGAGATCAAGCTGACCATAATCCAGATGCTTCCATCTTTCTATGGAAATACCAATGAAGATCTATATAAGTATCTAGATGAATTTTTAGAAATCTACTCTATGGAGAAAATTTAAAATTTAACTAATGATGCCCTTAGACTAATTTTATTTTTTTTATTAAAAGATAAAGTCAAGTACTGGCTTGGTACAATAGAAAGATCAATTAAAAGTTGGGCTGAATTGCAAAGTAAATTTTTTTAAAAAAATTATCCCATGGATCGAACCAATATCATGAGGCGAGCTATTACTGAATTTGCTCAGCTTCTAGGAGAACAAATTCATGAGTCATGGGAGAGACTTAGGAAACTTATTAAAAAATGCCCACATCATGGTTTGTCAAAGTGGCAAATAATTCAAGCTTTTTATGAGGATTTAGGAGATCAATATAACGAATGGTAGATGCATCTTGTGGAGGTGCATTCATGAACAAGAGTAAGGATGAAGCCTATATCTTATTTGAAATCTTAAGTAAAAACTCAATCAATCATGCTTTGTTATCTTTCTACCAAACCTGGGTAGGGATCCATGAATGTAAACATCTAGAATCTAGTCCTAAGGCTGATTCAAATTTGATAAATAAAGTAAACTTTCTTACTAAAAAAATTAGATCAACTTCTAATCCTAGGTCAATAATCTCCTACACAATTCATATCATCTTCTAATTATCAGAAGATTTGTTCAATCTATGCTAGCCCAACCCATCATGTGAGTGAATATTCTATGGCTGCATAGTTTTCATCTTTTATCCAAGAATAAGTTCAAGCTGCATAAGACTACTCCAAGCGATTAATGATTTTTTTTTTTAAATTCATATAATCCAAATTAGAGGAACTATCTCAATTTTTCTTGGATACCCCAATAGACTCAGGTTCAGATCCAATATCAGAACTATACCTATAATAGTGGTCAGTCTAGTCAGTTTATCCAGCCATCATATTATAATCAATCATCATACCCATCTTCTTAATAGACCAATCTAGTCGATGATAGATTTAATCAACTTCAACAACTGATTCTGACTTAATAGAAATCCATCGTCAAACTAGAAGTACAAATAGAACAATTAGCTGAGTCTAATATGATGAGAGAACTAGGTCAACTATCAAACCTATTAATTTTAAATCTTATAAATAATCCATCCATTATCCACCAACCATCTAGACTAAGTCATCAATCTAATATTCCACTTAAGAATCCCTAGTTAGAGAATGCTAAAATAATTTCTGAACTTAAAAATTATAGAATTCTTATGGACACATACCAAGACTAGGTGAGAGAGGCTAGCATTGATGCTAGCCAAAATAAAAAATTAAAAGAACAGGTTAGTACTGAAGCTAACCACATAGAAAAACCTGAGTTCGAAATTAGTACTGATGCTGGTTCTAGTTTAAATGAGATAGATAAAGAGGAGAAGAGAATAGATAATTTACTTGAGACCTATAAACTTAAAGTTTTATTTTCTTCAACCCTAAAAGCCGATTCTTCTTACAAAAATTAAGAGGCATGTAATGAAAAGTCAATGAAGTTATTTAAATAAAATTATATTAATTTATCTCCATAACTAAATTCATTTTTTGACATCCTTTCAGTATCCATTGCATTAAACTCAACTCCTAATACAAAAACTCAATTTATGAGAATTCTAGAAGAACGAATAGGGAAAATTCTTAACAAACATGGGACTAAGAATGAGATCACAAACTATATTCCCATAATTAATAATGAATACATCAATAAAGGGATAACAAATTATCTTCCTATGATTAGTAATCTAAAATCATTAAAATTTATCAATCCAGTATTTGATATAGGATAGGTAAGCTGCCTTGTGTTTGGTTGAAGATGATAAACTTAGCATTTGTTGGGAGGTAATCTAATATTTAGTTTTCTTATGTCTAATTTTTTTTAATTTATTTTTTTTAAGATATTTTGAATAAGTTGGAGGGAGAGCCTAAATTTTTAAAGGCATGTGCTGGATCATGGATACATTAAATCAGGTGTATTCTTTTCTATTCTTTATTATATCCTTTATTTTTTTCTTCTTCATTGAGGATAATATCAATTAAGTTGGGGAGGAGAATAATAAAAATTTTAAAATTTTTTTTAAAGCCCTCGAAGAAGTTAGTATTTAACATTTAGACATTCGATTATGCTTAAGAATCGAATTGAACTAAGTATTTTTTAAAAAAATAATTTTAAAAGAAATAATTTAAAAAAAAATAATTTTTAAAAGAATCGAGTTGAACTAAGTATTGAGGGATCAAGTATTTAAAAGATCTAATAAATAATTAAGTCTAGAATATAAATAATTTTTTTTGAATATTTTTGATTTTTTCTATCAGTATCAAAGAAAAGTCTACATTTTATGAGCTTACGTAGGATAACTATACATTTTTTCATAATAATTAAAAAAATTATAAAAATAAAATAGTTTCTAAGTACTTTTCACTGAGTAATCAGGTCTCTTTGTCTAAGCAAGTATTGAATTTTGTGTAAAAAAATAGAAAGAACGAAGAAGCTCATTGTAAAGCTAGTCTTAACTCATAGCTTGTTTGACTCGAGCTAGTAAGCTCGAGGGATATTCTATACCTAGTGTCCTAAAGTCAACTGGTTTGAAAGTCATTGGCCCAAAACTCGCTACATGGATCAAATAGAAAGCTTAAGAAGTTAAGGCACTAAATAGTGGTATAATATTAAAAAAATAAAAATATTAGTTTTCTACTAAGTAATCAGGTCCCATTGCCTAAGCAAGCAATGATATTCGCATAAAAAAGTGGGCAATATGAATAAAAAAAATTTAATAAATGAAGGATGGAAGTAGCAATACACTTGTCCATATTAAAGTTTAAATAATTCAAAGATAAAGATAGGGATAATTTAAAAAAATTTAAAAAAATTAATATTCTTTATTTAATTTTTATATTAAAATATATTAATACCCTAATGACATGCCTCACTCTTACTCTACTGAATATCAATTGCCATTTTAAAATTGCTTAGGTAAAATTCAAAACTCTAAAATTAAAAGATGTCTAAAACTAAATTCTTTTTTTACTTGAGGATGAGCAAAGCTTAAATTAGGGGGTGTGATAAGTATCATAAATTTATCAATAAAAATATTAATTTATAAATTAATTTAAATTTATTTTTAAAAATTAATAATTAATTTATATATATTTTTGAAAAATTAATATTTTTATTAATTAAAAAATAATAAAAATTTAAAAATAAAATATTATTATTAATAAAAAGAGTTTAATTTTTTAATCATAATAAAATAAGTTTTGAGTAAAATGAAGCTAAAATAGACCAGATATAAATTTTTAAAGAAAAATTAAAATAAAAAAATGGCTTAGCCGGCTCTGCCAGCCAAGCCACTATGCCATATCAGTCAGTGCATCCAAACGCACCCAACCAAGCCATCCAGCCAATGTGCCGCAAGCCAGCCCAGTGTCCAAAGTCGATCTGGTGAGTCACTGACGTCAATTTTATCGCGTCTCACCGTGAATCCTTAAGGGAGGGCATTTTGATCATTTTTGAGAGATGCCATGCACTGATTCACTACGGTCTGCAGTATGCCCAATCTAATGCAGTCAATGAGCATAGTAATGCACGATCCGATGGTTATGGTAGCTGTCGATGAAGATCCAATGGTGGAGGTCATTTCCAATTTTGATTCGATTCCCAGCTTCCATCTTCGCACGATCGGATGGCCCTAGAAGCTCCAAGCAATGATCCAATAGCTGAGGATGATACCGATGGTGATTTAGTCTCTTAGAGCATGATCAACGACCTAGATTTTTCAAATCAAAGCAATCTAATGATCAGAATCTATTTCGACTTGACCTAGGCTTATTGATGTTCGTGTTTGATATTTTTTGAAACATCGGATCGCCATCTAATGGCCAGATTTCACTCAGAGTAATAGAATTTGTCTAGGACTCTTTTGAATCCAAATTTCACTTGGATTTCTTTCTATTTTGATAATTAAAATGGCTCTTAGTCTCACATGGCTGTAACAAAAGACTTCAGCCCTCCAACACCTATTTAAAGGACTCCAGGCCTCCAAAATCAATTATTTTTTATCATGAAAAGAAGTTTGGTAAAGATTAGAGCCATGCTTGGGTTAGAGACTACTTCAAGGCAATGGGTGCTACAAAGAAAGGCTGATTTCTACACCTTCTTAATGCCGACGTCGATCCAAGATCAAGATCAGCTGCTTTTATTTTATTTTATTTTTTTAAATTTTATGTATTTAAATTTTGAATTAAATTTTTAATTAATATAAATTTTAATTTTTAACTATTTTAATTTATGCTTTTTATTTTTAATTATAATTTAATTTTTTTTAATTTTAATTATTTTTTAATTTTATTGCAAGTAGATGCTAAGATCTAACTAGTAGATCTTAGTATCAAGTTTAAATTTCTACATCTTTTAAATTTTATTTTTTATTTATAATTTTATTTTTTAATTTTAATTTTATTTTTTTAAAACTTTTTTTTATAAAAATCAAAAATTTTAAAATCAAAATACTATCTTCTCTGTAGATTCGATCCGACTCACTATTTACTATCTATTTTTAATTATTAAAAAAATTAAAATTAAATTAATAAATATGATATCTTAACGATAACATCGTACTCTTATCATCCAACAAACATCGAAGGAGGTCAAGGCCCATGTCGTACAGGTCAAGAAGAAGGCAGCCAAGGCCTTAGAGTTGGAGGCCGTGGCCAATATGGAGATTAAATCACTGAAGGCCAAACTTAGGTTGATAGAGGTCGAGGTCATCAATGCTTAGGTCTAGGCCAAGGCTCGAGTGATCAATGCCCTCCACACAGTGGCCACCTGGTGGGAGAAGAAGCTCGAAATCATGAAGGCCTAGGCATCCCAAGATTTTTGTTCTTCGAACAACTTTTTAATTGGTGGCGAAGTAGGAGTTTGCTGCCGAATCTTATTTAAAGGGCTTCATGGACTACAGGGCCAAGGTCCAGAGCTTCTTCCTAGACCTTGACCTCAACTAGATGGATGCCAAAGAAGAAGGTGTAGCATTGAGGAGGGAGTAGGGTCAGACAGCCACCATACAAGTTTTGAATATTAGCGGTAAAAAAATTTTCATCGCTAATAATATCTTTTTACCACCACAACACCAATGAAGAAAATGGCTATCACTAATAGTTCATTGATAATACTATCAACGATAAAAATTTATTATTAGCGATAGCAAATATTATCTCTTAAAGTATAAATTTTTTTCTAATATTTAAATATTAAAAAATTATTAGCGATGATGAATTTAGATTATTAGAGATGAAAATCCTACTATTGCTAATAATAAACTATTAGCAATGACTATAATTATTAATGACGACATGAGCCATTGCTAAAATTATTTAAATTTTATATAATATTTAAATATAAAATAGATGTTAGCGATAGCAAATTTTGTCTATTAGCAATGAAAATTTTATTATCGCTAATAATATTTTTTAAAAAATTTTTAATAATAAAATAGAAAAAAAATTATTTAAAACTATTATTAGCAATAGAATTAGCGATGGCCTATTTTTCATCACTAATAATCCAGAACATAACTTAAGTTTGATTTGAATCCAATTCAAAACTCGATTCGAATCCAATTTAAAATCTTAGCAAACCTAATTTAATTAGGCTTTAAATCTAAGTCTTAATTAGATTATAAAATTTAATTAACTTTAAATTAAGTTAATTTTAATTAAATTAAATCTAATTTAAATTAATTAGAAGTGTTATTGCTAAAAATTATTTGCTTCGAAAGCGGGATAGTTGGTCTTATGCAGGAGGTACTGGAGTGACCTACAAAACAAAGTCCAAGCCAGAGAAATTGACTTCGATGAGGATCCTCTGATGCTCAAATCAGTAGAGAATAATTGAGCAACAACAAGTTCTCTGAGAGAGATTTTTTGCTTACCTGGATTCTTGAAGTTTTTGGTATTTAAAAGAAAGCTTCATGTGACTGTTGCGCTATTCCACTAATCTTGGATCGATAATATCATGGTGGCAAGATCAAGGATACTTTTTCAAATAGAGAGGCCATTATTGGAGGGATTGGGATGCCTTATCTACTTTTGATAGACGAGATTAAGTGAAAAATAGCTTACTCGTAGCGAGGATACAACTGTATAACCATTATTCTATGAGATGAATTGGTGAGAATATGGATGAGCTGCTTATCCGAGGCGATCCATAAGTTATGAACACTATATAAGGTGTTATCAAAATGGCTTGGATCTCCTTCTAAGGACTGACTATCAGTTCGGAGGGTGCTATAGTAATTTCTTTGTCCCTAAAATATTCATGAATTCCAACTGGGTTAGGGCATTTTGAATATCGATCAGACGATCTGAGGTATTTTCATTACCACTATAAAACCATCCCCCTAATGCTAAGTCTAAGAATTAGACAAAAGGACTATTCCTAAGTGATGCTTCAGATCGTATAATTTACACCTTTATTTGCGACTACATTTTTATATTTAATTATTGATGATGTCATCCTTTGATGTAAGATTAATTATGGTCGTAGGATTCATCCACCCATTGGTTATTTAGGGAGATGATTTAAAAAGATATCTATTCGTTTTCATCTTCCTTCTTTTAAGTGCATCTAGAAGGTACGAGTGGAAGAGAGGTTACTGCGAATATAGAGTTCCTTGCCCTTCACATTCCCCTCTCCAGGATTGCTCTCATGGAGTTCTAGGGCTAGATGGATCCTTTGATGGCCAAGACATTGAAGAAGCCATCAGCTCAAAGGTTACGAACCAATGCATCATCTATCCCATCTCAGGCTTTCGGGAGCTCCTTCGTCGAGGCCTCAAATGCTGTTCCCCCAATAGTTTCTCTCCCTATCCTGACAAATGTAAGGAAAGGTGGTCCATCCATAACTGATTCACAGGATCCGATGAAGGATACCAGAGTCAAGCCAGTGGACTCAGTGAGGGAGGTTGTAGATATAGCAATAGAATCGGTGATGGAAGCTGCTACGAAAGTGGTTTATGTAATTTTTTCAATACCCATTGTCACGAAAATGGAAGAGGATCTTCCTGATGGAATGATAGAAACTACGAAAATGGCTGATCCCCCTTGTCCAGTTAAAGGGGTTGAAGTTGTCGAATCGTAGGGGCCTAAAGTTCCTATTTCTGATGCTCACACAATAGAGATTCGGGTAGAGATGGTGCCATCAGCCAATCTTTCTTCTTCAGCTATAGATAGTCTTAAAAATGTTGTTAAGTTTTTGAGAAGCTGCCTCACTCCTACGGATAGGTGGGCCTTGGATGGAGAAGGTGCTTGACATCAGATGGCGAGTGCTTTCAGATACTTGGCTTTAGTTAGCCACTACTTGACAAACTTCACCGATGCTTCTTCTGAATTTTTGCCTCTAGAATTTGTAGAGGTAAAAGGAGAACTCAAAAAATCCAAATATTATTTAGAGCAGGAGAAAACCACCAACCCTAATCTGATTAAAAAATTGATCATTCTAAGAAGGCTGTTTTCAAAGCACAGGAGGTAATCAATTGACGAGATGATCAATTAAGTAGGGCTTGCAAGAGGATCAAGGTTCTTGAGAGGCAAAGGTTTGAGGCCAATCGGGACTGTCATCGGGCTCATGACGTCATTAAATGCTTGAAAAGGATGCTTGCAGAGAGGAGAGGGTTTTCATCTGAAGCTCATCTTCCTCAAGAATATGACGGTCGATCGAGCAAAATATCTAGGTCTTCTAATGGGGACCATCGTGAGGAAGAAGCATCTCAGAGACCTAAAGTTTCCTCACCCAGAAGAGAATCTGTAGTTCAAAAATCTTTAGCCAAACTTCAAGCAGTGAGAGAGAGACTCCATCAGTTGGAGAAAGTCGGGACCGATTTCGTCGCCAAATCTTGCAAATTGGGATTCTACGTGGGCTTTAGTAGATGCAAGAAAATGGTTCTACCTTATCTTCTTGAGGGTGATGCTGAATCTTTATACATAGATCAATCAGATAAAAATCTAAGGTCGATGATTCGCATTTACCTTGATGAGTTTATGAGTGCATCCGATATCATCATGGGGATGAATAAGGTTAACTCAGGCATGCAGGCAGATGGAGAGGAAATTGAAGGGGTTCCTTCCGAGATGAACTATTGAAAGATCTCGGATGTACTCTTTTTATTTTTTTTTTCTTTTTATCTTGTAAGCCATGTATGGCATTTGAAAATTCATAAAACAAATTCCTCTTCTACTGAAGCTATTTATTTCTCCCCCCCCTCATTTTTTTTTGGCATAATGTTCCAAGCTGTTTAGCTTATTTTTTGACCTGAATCAAAATTTTTTTTGTTGCTTTTGGTATGTCGATCGGACAATTCAAAAAAGTTCGAAAGAAAAAAAATTGAAACTACCATTCACGTGCTCACTACTACAGTATATTCTCGCATGTCTTTTCATGACTGGTGCAGAGTGCAATTTTGGCTATCCATATTGATTTTGTCATATCAGTAGCGAAGACTGCATCTAATCCATGTTTGTCATGTGTCTAGATCATTTTGATCTCCATCTTCTACATTCAATGCTCTGAGAGGATGAATCATTTGAATTCCTATCAATTCGATTTGTATATAAGGCTCAGATGAGACAATAAACTAGGTTTTGTTATTTTTCTCTTTGTCGCATGTCTCTCATCTATCTATCTTTTCTCCTCTCTAGCTTCTGCTCATCTTCTTCTTTCCATAGAAGATGGCTCATTTTAGAGATCTCGGGCTCACTCTATTAGTTTTCTATCAGAGTTGATGGAGGAGGATTTGATATCAATCCATAACCAGTTTAGCATTCCTCCAAAGTTTCAACTCGAGATTTCGATGTTAGAAGAACATATCTACAGTCCCCCTCCGGATAGTATAGGCATATATGAGGAATGTTTCTGAGCCAGGTTTAGACTTCCTCTTCATCCCTTCTTCATTGTTTTCTTCCATTACTTGGAGATGTCATTCTATTCAGTAGTACTGAATTTATGATGACATATTTGTGGCTTCACTATGGCATGTCTTTTTGCTAGGATAGAGTCGCTTGTTACTCTCTTCCATTATCACTTCATGGTTAAGAGACATCCTATTGCCCATGGCTGGTGGTATATGACCCCTAGGATTAGAAAAGATACTCCCCTACAGATTTGAGATGCTCCTTCCATCATTCATGGCTAGAAGACATGGTTTCTATTTGTATTTCGCACTTCAGATGAAGATTGGGGCTTAATTGATTAGGGGGAACCTCAAGAAAATTTATTGAAGGATCCGTCGCTTGGGCCACGCTTGAAGCTGGATCTGGATACTTTGCATGGTTTTAAGGTTCTGGAGCTGAAGAAACTTCTATCTGAGCAGACCTTATTTAACACGAGGATTAGTCAAGTTAACCTCTTAGGTACATACTTGTTCTTTGTATTAATGTATATTTAAACTTCAAAATTTGATATTGATCGACTAGTGCCATGGGTCACAGAGCGGATTCCAAGTCCACTTAAGGCATCGAGATCAAAGGCTTTTCGAAAGAGAAGGGTTGATTCTACTGAAGATAGGTCTATTCATCCTCAGGTCGAGCTACTTCCTGCATCTCCAACTTCCAAAGTTGAAAGATTCGATTCCCGCAATGCTGAGGAACTTTAGATTGTGCAGGTCCCACATAGCTTGGACCCATCGGCTCCTAAAGGAAGTCATGAGACCTCTATTGAATGATTATTCATCGAGACGATCTTGAGTTTGCCGGCCCCTAACATCTTTGATATTTTCTCGGAGGAGGAGCTGGCTGATGGAGAAGAAACTATCGTGACGATGGCGGATGGGATACCACTTACTAAGGGCACTGAGATTTTTGAAACTACACTGGGTGGTACTTCTAAGGATAAAGAGAGCATTATTGAAGTTGCCAGAACTTTTGGAACTATGCCCGTCGGGGTGGAAGTTCAAGCTTTTGCCCTGGATGATTACTGTCTGGTGTATAAAGTCTTTATCAATTTTTTTACCTCACTGATGCATCCAAACTGTTGGTCGAGCCCCTAAAGATGAGGAGGCAAAAGGTTTTAGATCGCTTTATTCGGGTAAGGTAAAATTATAATCATCCCATCCCATTTTTATCTTTTTATTTTGGGGTTTGTTTGTCGCACATTTTGTAAAATACATTGATAGCTTGCTTATTATTTGAATGGGTTTATGGAAAATACCGCTGATCTTTCATCCAAGGCCATGGATTTTGAAGTGAAAGTAGCATTGCTTAAGAAGGCCAAGGACCAATTGTTGAAAGTGGTCGGGGAGGTTCTAATAGTGTTGAAGCCGTCGAGAAGAAACTTTAGGATGCCGAGGTGGCATTAATGAAATCTATGAAAGAGAACGCTCAAATACTTGACATCAACAAAGTTTTAGAGACCGAAACTGAGGAGCTCAAGGCTTGAGTTGTCAAAGCCGAAGCATCTGAGGCTGAGGCCTTACTTGCAGTGAGATTAGTGGAAGAGAAGGCTTTGAGGGTTGTTGATGATTTTCGAGTATCAAAAGAATTCAAGAAAGAGAAAGCCTCATTTGCATTGGATGCCTACGACAAAAGAAAGTGCATCGTCTACAAAGAAGTGCGTTCCAAGTATCCAGGATTGGATCTAAGCTTTTTGGATGAGATCCCAGAAGCTTCCGCTTCTGACTCGAAAGACACTTCCTAAGGCTTTATATATTTCAACATGCTCAAAAATTATTGTACAAAAAAGAATTCTTTTAAAGTTTTCTTTTGTTTCCTATTATTTTCTTCTTTTGACCTTGTCTTTTTATTCTACTCCAATCTAGAGACTTGTTACTTCAGCTCAACAGGCGATATATATTTTTTTGATTTTTTTTCAAGGATCCATGAATCGATCTTTTTGTTTTTCTGCACGGTGTTGAATATACATGATTCCAAAAGCATCATAATCATGAGTCCCATGCAAAATCTAGAATGCAACTGTGGGGTGGCAGAAACGTCCAACCCATAATTTACATGTGGCATGACTTGATGCTTTGTAATTATGATGGGTTTGCTTATTTATAGCTACCTTCTACTCATCAATTTTTCCATCTATGGTGTCAAAAATTATTTTATGGAATGCCTGCAAGGCTATTTAATTCTCTAGATGGGGATGAAGTTTTTTCTTCATTATGGTAACCGTCGCTCGATCCAAGGAACTGACGAGCATCGATTGGCTTCACCCAATTCAAGAATGCCGACGATGGGGGTTCCGTTGTCGAGCTATTTCTACTCTCGATCCTGAGACCTTTGTCATCTTGCTCTTCCTGTAGAGGATGGTCTCTCACTTGGTCCTAAGAGCTTTGTCATGGTTTTCTTGTCTTGAGGGGGTAAGATTTCATGACTTTCTCAAAGGAGCCTGAGGTTGTGCCACCCTTACAGGGGAGCAGGAAGAAGTTAAACTGCGGTTGGGGATACTAATGAGGATTGCATTTCATGCCTCGAATGCTTCCTCAGTTGTGGTATCATCCAAGACTATAGTTCTAAGGCTTCGAGGTGTGTTTTGATGCCATCCTCAGGCGTTTCCCCGATTATCTATCATGCACTTGCATTTGATGGAGTGGTTCTTTGTCCTGAGGTTTTGCAGAGTTGATCCTCAAGTGAATGCTGCTTCAACCTCGACGGGATCTTCCTTATCACTTCTGATTTGTGGTTCTCTTGGTGGTGCTTGAGGTTGTGCCACCTTGCTAAGGGAAGGAGGAACTGATAGAAGGTCCCCTGGCTCCAGGTCATGCAGAATTGGATTTCAAGCAAACCTAGTTTTGACCTCGATGGGATCTCCATCACCTTCAACCTTGCACTCCCCTCGATCTGGGTATCCTTTATGCAAGCCCAAAGCCTTGAAGCTATAGAGAAATAAATTTCGTAAGAGCGACTTCAATTCTATCGGGCTTCTTGATCATGTCTCTTTATCTCTGAAGTGAGAATGATAGATAGAGCCTTGATTTCGTAGCTCCTACTGTAACTTTATCGTAGAATATTTACTATTATTTCTTGTAAAAGCAATAGCAATATTGCTCTTGTAAGAATTCTTTTTTAATAAAAGATCATCTTCTTTTCCTTTAAACTTTTTGGAATTGTTCCAAGCTAGTGTCATATCCCTTAGTGCTTTGTTGACTAGAGGAATGTGGTTTCAATCTGAGGAATGCATACCCAATCAAAGGGACTTCGAGTTGAAATGGTTTCGATCTAAGGAACGTGCTATAATTTATCCCGATCAAAAGGATCTTGGATTGAAGTAGTTCTGATCCAAGGAACATATAGTAATTTATCTCGATCAAAGGGGTCTTGGATTGGAGTAGTTCCAATCTAAGGAACGTACTATAATTTATCCCGATCAAAGAGATCTTGGATTGAAGTAGTTTCAATCTAAGAAATGTATTGTAATTTATCCCAATCAAAGGGATCTTAAATCAAAGTAGTTCTGGTCTAAGAAATGTATTATAATTTATCCCGATCAAAGAGATCTTGAATTGAAGTAGTTTCGGTCTAAGGAACATACTATAATTTATCTCGATCAAAAGAATCTTAGGTTGAAATGGTTCTGATCTGAAAAATATACTATAATTTATCTCAATTAAAAAAATCTTGGATTGAAGTAGTTTCGATATGAAAAATATACTATAATTTGTCCTGATTAAAGAGATCTTAGATTGAAATGGTTTTGATCTGAGAAACGTACCATAATTTATCCTGATCAAAGAGATCTTGGATTGAAGTAGTTTTGATCTAAGGAACGTATTGTAATTTGTCCTGATCAAAAGGATCTTGGGTTGAAATGATTATGATCTAAGGAACATACCATAATTTATCCTGATCAAAGAAATCTTGGATTGAAGTAGTTTTAATCTAAGAAATGTACTGTAATTTATCTTGATCAAAGAGATCTTGGATTGAAGTAGTTTCGATCTAAGGAATGTACTGTAATTTATCCCGATTAAAGAAATCTTGAATTTATTTCTTCTGAATCTTCTTATTACGTAAGCATTCATTGATAGAATGGGAAGGGAAATTTGCAAATTCTTTTTATTTATCTGAACTATTGATAATACATATGAAGGTTGGCCAATTTCATGGCCTCGAAAGTGGAGTCCTATTAAGTTGCTTCAGTCGATATGTTCCTGGTTGTATCACCTAATCGACCTGGTAAGGGCCTTCTCAATTGGGTGAAAGCTTTTTCTATTCGGTGGACTTTGAGACTTCTGCCCTTCGAAGAATGAGATCACCTACTTGGAACTCTGTATTTTTAATTCAGGCATTGTAGTATCTGGCTATCCTCTGTTGATATGCAGCCATCTTCACTGCTGCTCGCTTCCTACTTTTCTCGATCAAATTAAGGTTGGCTCTAAGCTAGTGGGGTTAGTATCTTCGTCATATTCTTTGATTCTAATAGAACAGAGTCCAAATTCCATGGGTATGACTGCTTCTATTTTGAATGCCAAATTAAAAGGTGTTTCACTAGTTGGGACTTTTTGGATTGTTTGATAGATCCAGAGTACATGGTAGAGTTCTTCCAACCAAGACCCTCCAGTTTGGTCCAATCTAGCTTTGAGACCTTGTAGGAGAGTCCTGTTGGTGACTTCTACTTCTCCATTTGCTTATGGGTAGCCTACCGAGGTGAAGCATTGCTCGATGCCATGATCTCCATAGAATTTATGGAGTCGGGAACCACTGAATTATCTTTCATTATCGGAGATCAGTACTTCTGGAAGAGCATAATAATAGATGATTGACTTTCAAATAAAGTTTCGGACTTTTGATTCTATGATTTAGGCTAGGGGTTCGGCTTTTGCCTACTTTGTGAAGTAGTCAATTGCTACTAGTAGAAACTTGCACTGATCCAAGGCTCAAGAGAATGGGCCTAGGATGTCCAGTCCCCACTAAGCGAATGGCCATGGAGCCTCAATAGGAGTTAGAAGCGTTGCAAGTCGGTGTTGAATCCAATCATTGTGTTGACATTGCTGGCATCTCCTAATGAAATCTTATTTATCTTGGTGCATGGTTGGTCAGTAATATCCTTGTCGAAGCATCTTATAAGATAATGATCGACCCTTCAAGTGGTTTCTGTAGATTCTTTCATGGACCTCTCGTAAGGCATATTCAGCTTCAAATAGGCACAGGCATCTTAAGAGTGGCAGAGAGAAAGACCGCTTGTACAAGTGGTTGTTGAGTAATACATATCTGATGGCCTAATTTCTGATCATTCTGGCTTCTTTTCGATCAGACAGTAATTCCCTTGATCTTAAATATTTTAGGATAGGATCCATCCAGTTGGGCTCTTCATTAATTTGTTGAACAATGGTGGACTCCTCTAAGCTCGAAGTTTTTAGGACTTCAAAGTAGGTCTTTTTGCCTAGGTCGACGGGCAACAGAGATGCCAACTTGGATAGAGCATCAGCTCTAAAATTCTATGTCCTTATGACCTATTGGATGTTAAAATACCTAAAGGATGAAGTTAAATCTTTTACTTTTTGAAGATATTTTCTCATATTTTCTCCTCAAACTTCATATTCTTCTTTGATTTGTTCAACCACTAGTTGAGAGTCACTAAAGACTTTTAGACATTGAGCCCCAACTTCTTGGGCAATCTTTAGTCTAGCAATTAAGGCTTCATACTCTGCTTTATTAGTGATAGTTGAGAACTCCAAAATGCAAAGCGTATGCTGCCACATCTCCTTCTAAACTGGATAAGATGAATCCAGCTCCTGACCCTGATGAGTTTGATGAGCCATCAACATGAAGGATACATGTTTCTTTTGGATCTAGCCTAGAGTTTTCATGACCTTCTGAACTTGCAGGGTCTTTCAATTTATTTTTTAAATTCTCTCCTTGGGCTTCTGCATCTAGGACAGCGCATTCGAGGACGAAATCAGCTAGGATCTGAGCTTTGATAGAAGGCCTCGGTCGATAGCGTATGTCTAGTTTTGAAAGCTCCAGTGTCCACTTTGCGATCTGACCCAAAGTATTTGAGTGATGCAAGACCATCCTCAAGGGCTAATCTTTAAGTAGTACCATAGTATGGGCTTGAAAATAGGGTTGAAGCTTTTTTGCTTCGATGACCAGTGATAGGAACACGATGCTGTCGTTAAGACACCGTGTTTATCAGTTTAAATCCGACTCTTTACTTTTTAAATTAACTAAAAATTATGAAGAGAGTGGTGAGTCGGATCGAATCCACAGAGAGGCAATAATTTATTTCTAAAATCTTTGATTCTTTTATTATTATTATTATTATTTTTATTATTATAATTTTTTTTAAAGAAAAGAAAAGAAGAGTTTTTAAAAATTAAAGTCAAAAAATAGATTTATAAATAAAATTAGAATCTAAATTATGCAAAAATAAATTTGGTACTAAGATCTACTATTTAGATCTTAGCAACTACTTACAATAAATATTAAAAAATAATAAAGAATAATTAATTTAAAGAGCTAGAATTGAAAAGAATAATGAAACTTTCTTTATTAAATTTAAAACTCAGATGCAGAATTTAAATACAAAAAATTAAAAAAAATTTAGAATTTTAATACAAGAAATTAAAGAAAAGGAAAGAGAAAACTAGATGGAGATCGCAGATCAGCGTAGGCGTGAAGATGGCGTAGAAGATCGGCTCTTCTTCTCAGCACTGTAGCTTTGAAGCAACCTTTAACCCAGAGCTTGGCTTCCACCCTGTACCTTAGCTTCCCTTCCAACCCATCTCCCCTTTCTTAGAGGCTTAGGATCCTTTTTATAGAGCTAGGAGGGTTGGATATTTATTTCTAAAGGCAATGTGGGACTAATTGCCTTTGTAATCATCAAAATTCTGAATAAAATTTGAATAAAAATAACTCTGATATGACTCTGGTAAGTTTGGTGAAATCTGGCCATTCAATAGAAATCCAACAGTCCAAAAATCATCAAAAATGGATGCGTATCAGCTCAGATCAGGTTGGATCAATTTCTGACTGTTGGATCACGCTTGATGGAGGAATTTACGTCGTTGATCGCGCGCCTGAGAGTTTGATCACCGTCGGGAGCCTTCTGGACTGTTGGATCGAGGCTGGAATCAAGCGCTGCCATTCGATGGCGATCCGAGTGAAATCGACAATCGAAAAAAATGCTGACCGTGACGTCCGATCTTGACCGCAAACAACCACCACCGCACGATCGCGCTTTTACTGTTCCCATGGACCACGTGGACCGGCCATATCGCCGCACCGCACACCGCAGCCAATCAGCACTCTTGTCACTAGATGAAAAGACCAAAATACCCTGTGAGCCATGATAAATTTTTGTGGACCCTTTAAGGGTCTAGGTCCTACCACGTGGCAAGGCTCTGATTCGTCGGTTTCTACTGAGCTGGCGGTCCACGCCTGGATCGTGTAGACCGGCTGATGGCTTAAAGCTTGAGTCAGCTTTGATGGCTTGGCTTGGCTTGGTGGCTCGGCTTACGGAGTCGACTGAGCCTATTTTTTTCCTTTTTTTTATTTAATTTTTATTTATTTTATATCTTTAAAAATTCATATCTTTTCCATTTTAGTTCCATTTTACTCAAAATTTATTTTGTTGTGATAAAAAAAATGAGCTCTTTCTATTGATAATAAAATTTTATTTTTTAATTTTTATTATTTTTTAATTAATTTTTTAATTAATAAAAATATGAATTTTTCAAAAATTATATATAAATTGATTATTAATTTTTAAAAATTAATATAAATTAATTAATAAATTAATACTTTTATTGATAAATTTATTATACTTATCACACCCTCCAACTTAAGCTTTGCTCGTCCTCGAGTAAAGAAAGAATTTTAATTTAGATCAAGTACCATATTTCATTGAGATCTTCCTTCACAAGAATAAATCTAGGATTTAAGATCAAAAAGTTTAGACAAGTATCACTAACTAAGTATTGAGTTTCAGAAGTAAATTTTTCATGGCAGATTAATTAAAAACTTTCTTAGAGTTCATCTAAAGATTTTCAGCACTGGTTTTGTGAATACTAACTTAGCATTTGGGTGTTGATTCAAAGGGACAAATGAATCTTCTTTTATCACTTATTTTGGTTAGTTTTCTATATACTTCCCAAGTTAAATGCATGAATTAAGGTAGCTTTCACACTGCTTTTTCTTCTTTTTTTTTTTTTTTTTTTTGAATTGTGCTGAGCATCCTGGCCTTTCCTTCACCGTTTTATGTGAATTTCTACACTTGACCTTAAGGTGCAGAGACCCAGTTACTAGGCTTTAGGGCAATCCACATATACTCTATCTTTTGCACTTTTTTTTAAAAAATTTAGGCAGGTAGCTCTTTCCTTAAATTCAAGTTTCTTTGATTAGAATGTATATATAATTACCATCAATTTTTAGTGATAATTGAATCCTCAGTTTAGCCTTATAATCAATACCTACTTTGCCTTCATTAGTGTGCATGTGCAATAAAGAAGTGCTGTTAAGCCTTTTAAATGACCTAAGTAGGCTACTAATGGTCTGACCAAGTAATCTGCTTCTTAACTCGCTACCATTATTAGTTAATACTTTCTAACTTTATTACTTTTTCTAGTTTATTTTACTTAAGATTCTCTTTCCTGAAATATGGTTCATCCAAAATTTGATTATTATTATATATATATATATAATATTATTTATTTTATTATTTTTTTATTTTTTATTTTTATATATATATATATTTTATTTTATATATATATATATTTATTATTTTTTTATTATATATTTTTTTAAAAAAATTTTCTTTTTTTTCCTTCTTTTTTTTTCTCTCTTTCTTTTTTTATTTTTCTTATTTTTTTTATTTTTTTATTTTTTTGAATTTTACCCTCCAACTAAATTGACATTATCCTCAATGGAGAGGAAAGATAAATAAAAGGATAAAAATTATGTTTGTTTATTTAGATGGGTTTTGAACCTTATGATCCTTCTCCAACCTTTTGTGGTCCTTCTCCAACTTAGCCTAAAAAGAGACTAAAAAGAATAAATTAGATTCAAGAAGTATTGGGTTGCCTCCCAATAAGCGCTAAGTTTATTATCTTCAGCCAGACAAAATGCAGTTTAATTCATTATGGTTCTATTAATTGTACTTAATCAATATTTTGATTTAATGATATCCCTTCGATATATGGTTTAAGCCTTTGGCCATTTACCTTAAAAAAATTTTTAGTCCTGGGATCATAGAGTTTAATTGCACCATGTGGGAATACGTGATTAACTATATAAGGTCCATCCCATCTGGATTTTAATTTTCTAGGGAATAATCGAAGTCTTGAGTTAAATAACCAGACTTGTTGATTTGGCTCAAAGGTTTTCCTTGAAATATGTTTATCATGGAAGGCTTTCATTTTCTCCTTATAAATTTTTGAATTTTCATAAGCTTCTTGCCTTAATTCTTCTAATTCACTCAATTGTAACATCCGATTGGAACTAGCTTTGTTTAAATTAAAATTTAATTATTTTATTGCCCAATATGCTTTATGTTCAAGTTCTACCGGAAGGTGACATGCTTTTCCATAGATTAATCTATAGGGAGACATTCCAATAGGGGTTTTATAAGCTGTCCTATAGGCCCATAATGCATCATCCAATCGATCTGACCAATCTTTTCGATCAGGCCTAATAGTCTTTTGTAAGATATTCTTGATTTCCTATTAGAGACTTCTACCTGACCACTTATTTGCGGATGGTATGGTGTAGCTATCTTATGTGTCACCCCATATTTTCGTAATAAAGTTCAAAATTGATGATTTGTAAAATGGGTACCCCGTCACTAATGATAGCACGTGGAAATCCGAACCTAAAAAAGATATTCTTCTGAATAAATTTTAGGACTACTTTATGATCATTGGTTCGTGTTGCTATTGCTTCAATCCATTTAGAAACATAATCGACAGCTACCAAAATGTATTCAAATCCATTGGAAGGTGGAAAAGGTCCCATAAAATCAATTCCCCATACATCAAAAATTTCTACTACTAAAATGGGGTTCAAAGGCATCATGTCTTTCTTTGAAATATTCCCTAAGGCTTGACACTTAAAACACTCCTGACTAAAAGTATGGGCATCCTTAAATAATGTTGGCCAATAAAAACCACTCTGCAATACTTTGGCCATAGTTTTTCGTCTAGAAAAGTGTCCTCCACAAGCAAGAGTATGACAAAATTGTAAGATACTCCATTGTTCAGATTCAGGAACACATCTACGAATGATTTGATCAGCACAAATTCTAAAAAGCTCAGGATCTTTCCAAAAATAATATTTGATTTGAGCAAAGAATCGATCCTTTTCATTCTTAGACCAGCCATCAGGAATTTGTCCTATGACTAAGTAATTGACAATATCTGCAAACCAAGGAGTCTTTGTATGTGAAACTGTTAACAATTGTTCATCTAGAAAAGATTCTCTGATTGATATAGGTTCATTATCTTTCACTAGGATCCTAGACAGATGGTCTGCTACAACATTTTTAGATCCCTTCTTATCTCGAATTTCAATGTCAAATTCTTGTAACAGTAAAATCCATCTAATTAATCATGGTTTAGCATCTTTCTTTGAGAGCAGGTATCTCAAGGCTGAATGATTCGAGTAAATTATGATTTTTGATCCTAATAGATATGATCTAAACTTTTCTAGGGCAAACACAATGGCTAGCAACTCTTTTTCAGTGGTGGTATAATTCATTTGTGCTTCATTCAGAGTTCTACTAGCTAGCATAATAGATCACTACAGGACATTTGTTTACCCTTTGGCCTAGGACAGCTCCTATGGCAAAATCTGAGGCATCGCACATAATTTCAAAAGGTAGTGACCAATTAGGAGGTTGTATGATTGGAGCTTTGGTCACAGCTTCTTTTAAGATTTCATAAGCTTTAAGATAATTTTCATCAAAGTTAAAAGAAACATCCTTAGCGAGCAGATTACACAAAGGACGAGAAATTTTAGAGAACTCTTTGATGAAGCGATGATAGAATCCTACATGACCAAGAAAAGATCGAATTTGTTTGACAGAAGTGGGAGGAGGAAGTTTAGAAATTAGTTCAACTTTAGCTTTATCTACCTCAATCCCTTTCTTAGATACTATATGTCCTAAAACGATCCCCTTCTTGAACCATGAAGTGGCTCTTTTCCCAGCTTAACACTAGATTAGCCTCAATACATCATTTTAATATTTTCTTCAAATTGTTGAGGCAACTCTCAAAAGATTCTCCAAAGACTGAAAAATCATCCATGAATATTTCTAAGAAATCTCCTATCATGTCTGAAAATATTGACATCATGCACCTTTGAAAAGTTGCAGGTGCATTACATAATCCGAATGGCATTCTACGGAAAGCAAAGGTTCCATAGGGACATGTAAAGGTGGTCTTTTCCTGATCTCCTGGGTAGATTGCTACCTGATTGTATCCTGAGTATCCATCTAAAAAGCAAAAGTATTGTTGGCCTGCTAGTCTTTCTAGGATTTGATCGATAAAGGGTAAGGGAAAGTGATCTTTTCGGGTGGTTGTATTGAGTTTTCTATAATCTATGCAGACACGCCACCCAGTGGAAAGTCGTGTTGGTACTAAGTTTTCATGTTCAGTGCGGACAACCGTAAGTCCAGATTTTTTTGGAACAACTTGTGTAGGACTTACCCAGTGGCTGTCAGAGATAGGATAAATAATTCCAGCATCTAACCATTTAATTACCTCTTTCTTGACTACTTCTTGCATGTTAGGGTTAAGCCGTCTTTGCATCTCTCGAGTTGGTTTGGCATTATCTTCTGTATAAATATGGTGCATGCATATTGATGGACTAATTCCTTTTAAATCGCGACGGTCCACCCTATGGCCTCCTTATATGTTTTTAGAATATTTACCAATTGGTTTTTCCTGTTCAGTAGTTAAGTTGGAAGCAATTATTACTGGTAGGGTTTTCTTTGATCCTAAAAATACATACTTAAGTGATTCAGGTAAAGGTTTTAGTTCAAGTTGTGGTGGGGCCTGAATTGAAGGACGTAGTGGTTCAATTTTTCGCTTGGGTAAGGGCTCAACTTTCACTGACCAAGGTAATGAATGTGATGGTTGAGGTGAATTAAGCTAAGGGCATTTACTTCCTGGAGTTTGAGTTTCTTCAGTGGGTTCATCATCTTGCAGTAAATCTAAGGAGGAATTAGATTCAACTATTTCATCTATCTGATTGATTACAAAGCAGTCTTCCTCCTCTTGGGTGTACTTTGGGGTATTAAAAATATTAATTCTTACTTTTTGATTCCCAAAAGAAATGTCCATAGCTCCCATTTTACAATTGATATTGGCATTGGCAGTTGCTAAGAATGGACGTCCTAAAATTATGGGATTTTGGTTCAGCTCTTGGGATGGTTCCATGTCAAGTATGAGAAAGTCTATAGAAAAATAACATTTGTCTACTCTAACTAGAACATCCTCAATCAAACCTCGCGGTGTTTTTATAGATCTATCAGCTAATTGCAAAATGACTGATGTGGGTTTTAATTCTCCAATCCCAAATTTTTCATAAACCGAGGTTGGAAGGAGGTTTACACTAGCTCCTAAGTCTAGTAATGCTCGGTTAAAGGTTATACCTCCAATAACACATGAAATTAAGGGTGCACCAGGATCTTTCATCTTTTGAGGTATTGGATTTAACAGGACATCCTCGGATAGCATAACTCTTTTGGTGGTTCGTGGCTCACGCTTTTGGGTGCAGAGTTCTTTAAGAAATTTAGCATAGGCTGGGACATGCTGAATTGCATCGAGGAGGGGTAAATTAATATGAACTTGTTTAAATAGTTTCATTAGCTCCTTGTTGCATGTTTCTTGCTTTTTACGAGAAGAGCCTGCTTCTAAGGCCGAAGGAAATGGGGCTTTGGGTTTATATGTCTCAGCTAATTCATCTGTTCTCTTTTTTTCTTTATCCATCTTATCAGTGTCAGTACCAATTTTAAGCTTAGGTTCTTCTATATGTTTATCCTCTTCTTCAAATTTCTCATCTTGGCTAACATCAGTATTGGCCTCTATCACCTGGTCTTGGTATGGGTCCTTAAGAATCCTACCACTTCTAAGTTCAGATATTGCTTTGGCATTTTCTAATTGGGGGTTCTTAGGTGGAATGTTAGATGGATGAGTAAATCCAGGTGGTTGATAGACATTGGATGGATTATTTTTAGGATTTGCAATTGGTTGGCTTGGTAATTGACCTGGTTCTCTCCTCATGCTAGACTCAGCTAATTGTCCTATTTGAGCTTCTAGCCTGGCAATTGATTGTTGTTGGCTTAGAATTAATTATTGAAGTTGATTGAATTTATCATCGGCTAGATTGGTCTGTTGATGAGGAGGTGGGTATGAGGGCTGATTATAATACATTGGTTGAGAAGACTGACTAGGTTGTCCCTTATTATAGGCATAGTTCTGGTACTGGGGCCTATTTTGATAATTTTGAACTGGTGGGATTTGAGTCTGAGCCTGAGTCTGTTGTGGTTTCCAAGAGAAATTAGGATGGTTTCTCCAACCAGGATTATATGAATTTGAATATGGGTCATTAAGTGGTTTGGAGTAACCTTGAGCAGCTTGGACTTGTTCTTGGATAAGAGGTGGTAATTGTGCAGCCGTGGGACATTCGCTTACATGATGTGTTGGACTAGCACAAATAGAGCAAATCTCCTGATAATTAGAAGCTGGTGTGTATTGTGTAGGAGATTGTTGACCTAGATTTAGGAATTGATCTAATTTCTGGGCAATAAGATCGACTTTATCTAATTTTTGTGCTATTATGTTCAAGTCTGTCTTAGAATTAAGTTCTGGAGTTTTGATCTCATAAATTCCTGCCCATTTTTGTTGAGAAATTGATCTTTCATAAGAGGATAATGAAGCATGGTTAATAGAGTTTTCACTTAAGGTTTCAAATAAGGTATAAGCTTCATCCTCACTTTTGCTCATGAATGCACCTCCACAGGATGCATCAACCATCTGCTTATATTGATCTCCTAAACCTTCATAGAAAGCTTGTACAATTTGCCACTTAGATAGACCATGGTGTGGGCATTTTCTAAGAAGTTTCCTTAAGTCTTTCCCATGATTCATGAATTTGTTCCCCTGGAAGCTGAGCAAATCCTGTGATGGCTCGCCTCATAGTATTGGTTCGTCCTATGGGATAAAATTTCTTAAGGAAATTCATGTTGCATCTCTGCCCATGTTTGAATTGTTCTTCCTAATGTGCCAAGCCAGTACTTGGCTTTATCTTTTAATGAGAAAGGGAACAAGGTCAGTCTAAGGGCATCATCAGAAAAATTTTGAATTTTTACCGTAGAGCAGATTTCTAAGAATTCATCCAGATGTTTGTAAGGGTCTTCATTGGCGTTCCCATAAAAAGATGGGAGCATCTGGATTGTGGTCGACTTGATCTCATAGTGGCTAGCAGGGATATCAGGTATGTGGATGCAAGTCGATGGGTTGTAGGTGGAAGGAATAAAGTATTCCTTCATCTGCCTAGGTGGTTCTTCACGATTTTCAGCCATTTGATTATCTGGTCTTAAATGAATTAGTCTTTCAATTTTCAGGATCTGGTTTAACTAGGATCAGGTAAAAGTGATCTTCTACCATGCATGTACTAGTGCAATTTGATATATGGTTCAAGATATATATATATATATATATATATATATATATATATATATATATTATATATATATATTATATTTTTTAAAAAAAATTTAATAATTTTTTTTATTATTTTTTTTTAAGAAAAGAAGAGAGAAAGAAAGAAGAGGAAAAATCCTAAGGAGTCTTAAATCTGGAGATGATAGAGAGGAGTTAATTTGTGGTTTATGTTAAATGTTATTTGGCAAACAAGTTAGGCAATCAATCCTGACTAAGAGTTATCCTAGATCTAGATAGCTCCTAACTGCCAAGATCACCTTCGAGCCCTCCAAATAGAGGATTAGCCAATCAACTAGCCAGGTAAGTGTAAAGTCGGTGGGAGTCCCCCCGTTGCTTGCCTTAGACACCAATTGTGCTTGGCCAGGTAAGCGAACGGAACCAATTAAGTAACCACCTTCCTTCGGGCCCAATCATCCCTGAACCACTTTCCTAGACACCAGTCAAATTGATTAACCCTAACTTGGTTCAACTCTTAGGATTTCTTGTCCTATTGAGCTCGAATATCCTTAAGGGTTAATGTCTAATTGATTTTAAGAGTTAAGGTTTGGGTTAATGCAGGATGCTGGTTGGTTGTTTGTGGGCCAAGGAAGGGTGATCAAATCCCCACCTTATCTTGTTTAATGGGTTATGCCCTTAATTTAGTTTAATATGAAATATGCAAAAGAAAGAAAAAAAAATTCCAATCAAAGAGTTCTATGCAATTTAAACTAACTAATTAAATTCTAAAAAGGCTTACCTTGCCTCCAGCAATCACCAAAAATAAGAATAAAAACTAATATGATGGATGCTCTAAATAATTAGGGTTTCTATGAGAAAGTAGGTAATTTTTAATTAATTTAAAAATAAAGCAAACATCAAAAATAAGAAAAGAAATTTAGGGTTTAGGAATGATCTCACCGAATCGGATTGAGAGTTTTGTTCGTGCCCTAATCTTCCTCATTCCTTTTTTTTCTATATATTTTTTTCTATAAAATAAATAAAAAAAATAATGAGCAGGCAGTAAAAAAATCAAAGAAATGAAAAAATTTTAATTTTTATGCCTCCCCGACAATGGTGCCAAAAACTTGATAGGAACACGATGCTGTCGTTAAGACATTGTGTTTATCAGTTTAAATTTGACTTTTTACTTTTTAAATTAACTAAAAATTATAAAAAGAGTGGTGAGTCAGGTCGAATCCACAGAGAGACAATAATTTATTTCTAAAATCTTTGATTCTTTTATTATTATTATTATTATTATTATTATTATTATTATTTTTAAAGAAAAGAAAAGAAGAGTTTTTAAAAATTAAAGTCAAAAAATAGATTTATAAATAAAATTAGAATCTAAATTATGCAAAAATAAATTTAGTACTAAGATCTACTATTTAGATCTTAGTAACTACTTGCAATAATATTAAAAAATAATAAAAAAATAATTAATTTAAAGAGCTAGAATTGAAAAGAATAATGAAACTTTCTTTATTAAATTTAAAACTCAGATACAGAATTTAAATACAAGAAATTAAAGAAAATTTAGAATTTTAATATAAGAAACTAAAGAAAAAGAAAGAGAAAACTAGATGGAGATCGCAGATCAGCGTAAGCGTGAAGATGGCGTAGAAGATCGGCTCTTCTTCTCAGCACTATAGCTTTGAAGCAACCTTTAACCTAGAGCTTGGCTTCCACCCTATACCTTAGCTTTCCTTCCAACCCATCTCCCCTTTCTTAGAGGCTTAGGATCTTTTTATAGAGCTAGAAGGGTTGGATATTTATTTCTAAAGGCAATGTGGGACTAATTATCTTTATAATCATTAAAATTTAAATAAAATTTGAATAAAAATAACTCTGATATGACTCTGGTAAGTCTGGTGAAATCTGGCCATTCAACAGAAATCCAACAGTCCAAAAATCATCAAAAATGGATGCGTATCAGCCCAGATCAGGTCGGATCAATTTCTAACCGTTGGATCACGCTTGATGGAAAAATTTATGCCATTGATCACGCGCCTGAGAGTTTGATCGCCATCGGGAGCCTTCTGGACCATTGGATCGAGGCTGGAATCAAGCGCTGCCATCCGATGGCGATCTGAGTGAAATCGGCAACCGAAAAAATGCTGACCGTCCGATCTTGACCGTAAACAACCACCACCGCACGATTGCACTTTTACTGTTCCCATGGACCGCATGGACCGACTGCACCACACACTGCAGCCAATCGCACTCTTATCACTAGGTGAAAAGGCCAAAATATCCTGTGAGCCGCGATAAATTTCTGTGGACCCTTTAAGGGTCTAGGTCCGCCACGTGGCAATCTCTGATTCATCGATTTCTGCTGACTTGGCGGTCCATGTCTGGATCGTAGACTGGCTGATAGCTTAAACGACTGAGTCAACTTTGATGGCTTGGCTTGGCTTGGTGGCTCGGCTTACAGAGCCGACTGAGCCATTTTTTTTCCTTTTTTTTAATTTTTATTTATTTTATATCTTTAAAAATTCATATCTTTTTTATTTTAGCTCTGTTTTACTCAAAATTTATTTTATTATGATAAAAAAAATGAGCTCTTTTTATTGATAATAAAATTTTATTTTTTAATTTTTATTATTTTTTTTAATTAATTTTTTAATTAACAAAAATATGAATTTTTCAAAAATTATATATAAATTGATTATTAATTTTTAAAAATTAATATAAATTAATTAATAAATTAATATTTTTATTGATAAATTTATTATACTTATCAACTAGTGTAATGATTAGTTTCTCCATCTTGGCATATCTGGTCTCTACATCATGAAGGACTTTGCTGACATAGTATATGAGCTTTTGAAGTTGCCTTTCTTCTCAGACAAGAACTGCACTGACCGCCACTGATAAAATGGCAAGATAGAGAAGGAGCTTTTCGCCCGGTAGTGGCTTAGTGAGCAATGGTGGGAAACCAAGCTATTTTTTTAGTTCTTCAAAGCTCTTTAGCACTTTAGGGTCCAAAAATTTGCTGGTTGTTTAAGGGTCTGGAAGAATGGAAGGCACCTCTTAGCTGAACTAAAAATAAAATGGTTAAGAGATGCAATTTTATCAGTCAAATGCTGAACCTCTTTGACTATTTTTGGTGGTGACATTTTCAGAATTGCTTTGATCTTTTCAGGGTTCACTTCGATGCCTCTACACGAGATCATAAAGTCGAGAAATTTTTTGGTAGTCACTCCAAAGGCATACTTCATAGGATTTATCTTCATCTGATATTGACGAAGCATGTCAAAGGTTTCTCGAAGATCTTCAATGCGATCAGGCATCGTTCGGCTTTTAACCAGCATGTCATCAACATATGCCTCCATATTGTTGCCAATTTGTTCTTTGAAAATTTTATTAACTAGCCTTTGATATGTGGCTCCTACATTCTTTAATCTAAAAAGCATCATCCTATAGCAAAAAAGCCCTTGGTCAGTTATGAATGCTATTTTCTTCTCATCTTCATGGGCCATCCGAATTTAATTATAACTGAAAAAAGCATCTATGAAGTTGAGGAGCTCGTGCCCTGAAGTAGCATTGATCAATTGGTTGATTCGAGGTAGCGGATAACTATCTTTTAGGCAGGCCTCATTCAAGTTGGTGAAGTCGATACACATGCACCACTTTTCGTTCACCTTCTTTACTAGGATGATGCTTGCCAACCATTCTGGATACATTGTTTCTCTGATGAATTCGACTTTGATCAATTTGCCCAGCTCCTCGGCAATGGCTTTTTGGCACTCCGGGGCAAAGCTTTGCTTCTTTTGCTTGATCAGATGGCAAGTAGGATCTACTTTCAAGTGGTGGATCATCATCTCTGGGTCAGTTTCAGGCATGTCAATAGTTGACCAGGCAAAAATGTCCACGTTCGCCTACAAAAGAGCAATCAATCAGCTTTTTGTTACCTAATCGAGGCAAGAATCGATCTTCATGGTTTGATTAGGGCTCTCCTTCCTTAATGAAATCTCTTGAAGCTCGTCGGATGGTTGGGCCTGATCTTCCATCAGATCATCTCGAGCATCTAGTCTTATTGGAAGTTTGGACTGGAGTTTCACCTGGTCATCTATTTGGAGCTTAGCGACAAAATAATGTATCGCCATAGCTTGGTTGCCTTGAATTTTCTCCACTCTATAGATTGTTGAGAACTTGATGGTGAGGTGGTAGCTGGACACAATAGCTTTGAGCTTCCATAGACTAGATCTGCCGAGGGTGGCGTTGTAAGCCGAAGGAAGCTTCACAATAAGGAAGCCCACTTGTATCATTATTTGTTGAGGTAGGGTGCTTACTATGATGGGCAGCTTGATCATTTTCTCTGGAAGTATAGAGCTTTTAAAGAATCCTTAGATTGGCATATCAGATCTACTTAATCGATCGGGAGAAAATTTTATGAGAAAAAAAGCAGAAAAGTATAAAATATCAACTGAGCTTTCATTATCAATAAGTATGCGGTGTACATTATAATCAGAAACATTTAAAGAGACAACCATAGTATCATTATGCGGTTGCTGTACACCCTCTGCATCTTGCTTAGTGAAGGTTATTGCTTCTCTGAGCCTATCCTCACATCTTGGCCTCTTCATCGCCACTACCTCAAACGATCTCCTAGTGATCATATGAATTTCACCATGGAGAGGTCGCTCTTCAACTACTGCTGGTTCCCCTTCTTCTTGCAAAGGCATCGGCATCGGGCACTAAGGTTGGTGAGGCAGCTGTCGGGCTCTTAGAGAAGGTCATCGTGGGGGTTCTCTTGTGGATGAAACATTCCAATCTTTCCTCCTGAATGAGCTTTTCGATGGCATCACGGAGGAGGCGACAATCTTCCATATCATAGCCGTGATCATGATGATAGAAGCAGTACCTCATCAGATCGTCGTACTCTGGATTTGTCCACATTTTAGAAGGCTAGGGGAGTTGATTCTAGACTTGCATTAAGACCTCCCCCCGAGTAGTATTTAGGGGCGTATAGTTATGGACATGCCTCGATGAAAACCACCGTCGGTCCCTTCTTTGGGGGCTTGGTGATCTATGGTTAGAGAGAACCTCCTCTCTTCTACTTCCTAGACAGAGAGTGGGAGCGCTGTCGTTAAGCCTCCTTCTTTGATGGAAGGCGCTCCTTATTTGATCCTGTCGGAATAAAATCGACAGGGGTGTCCTCAGCAAAATCCTCTTCGATGTTGGTATACTTCCTCACCCGCTCCAATATACCAGCATAATCCTGAGAAAAAGATTTTATTAGCGATCTTTTTAGGTCTTTCTTTTGTAATCCATCCATAAAGACGATCATCGTGATCGATTGATCCAGATCGTGGACTTCTAGGGTCGCCACATTAAAATGGCTCACATAATCATGGATCAACTCGCCATTCTTTTAGTGGATGGTATTTAGATAGTCGAACCGCTTCTGCTGCTTGCGGCTACTGACAAAGTACATAGCCAAAGATCGGCTCAACTCTTCGAACGAGTGGATCAAGCCCGATTTCAAACTAGAATACCATTGTCGGGCTGCTCCCTTAAGAGTGGTAGGAAATGCTTGACAGAGAATAGCATTCAATGCTTCCTAAAAGAGTAATGCTGCCTTGAAGGTGTCAACGTGATTGATGGGATCGGTTGTCCCATCGTACGTCTCGATTTGAGGCAACTTGAAGTTGGGCAGCGACAACTCTTTCATAATTCTTTCATCAAAAGGAGGTTCGCCGCTAAGCCCATCAAAGGGATGGGAGGAAGAAGATTTATTCAAGGACTCAAGCTTCTTATCGAACTCTTGAAGTTTCTTTTCAATAATTAAATCTCGGGCGGTGCAGGCCTCAGATTGCTGAGGGGAGCGATGGTCGGGTGTCGAATCATACTCAGATTGTAGGCTGAAAGATCACCAATGGGGCTACCTCCTCTTAGGGCTTTGTAGAGGTGCTCGAGGAGGTTCGGCTTGTTGTTGTAGATGAAAAGCTAGCGGTTGAAAAGGCATCATAACTAGGGGCATGGATGGGACTGCTGAAGAAAATATTGGCTATACCATAATGGATTACATGGGTGCAGCCTGGCTTGGCTGTGGCACCATTGGTGGAGGCACGAATGTAGTTTGCATTGCTTGATAGTGGCCATCAAAGTCTGGACCTGCTGGAAGAGCAGGTTGAACTGGTCCATGGTAACAGGGGCCAATTGAATCGATGGGGAGGCTTCCGCCACTAGGGGCTGAGTACGATCTTCGACTTGAAGATCTACTTGTTGAGAAGCAGCATCAGCAACGTCATTGAGACGTGATGATGGCTTCTTAGATGACATTTTTAAGAGATTTGTCTCTTCCTCTATTTGTTGTTACTGAAAATGGTTTGCTTCAAAAGCAAGATGGTCGGTCTTGTACAAGAGGTGCTAGAGTGACCTATAAAATAAAGTTTGAGTCAGAGGATTTGACTCCGATGAGGATCTTTCGATGCTTAAGTCAGTAGAGAATAATTGAGCAACAATAAGTTCTCTGAGAGAGGTTTTTTGCTTACTAGATCCTCGAGATTTTTGGTATTTAAAAGGAAGCTTCATATGGTTGTTATACTGTTCCACTAATCTTGGGTCAATAATATCATGGTGGTGAGATCAAGAGCACTTTTCCAAATAGGGAGGCTGTTATTAGAGAGATTGGGATGCCTTATCTATTTCTGATAGTCGAGGTTGAATGAAAAATAGCTTACTCATAGCGAGGATACAGCTGTATAACCATTATTCCATGAGATGAATTGGTAAGAATATGGATGAGCTACCTATCTGAGGTGATCCATAAGTTATTAACGCTATTTGAGGTGTTGTCAAAATGGCTCAGATCTCCTTCTGGGGATCGACTATCAGTTCGGAGGGTGCTATGATAATTTCTTTATCCTCAAAATGTTGGTGAATTCCAACTGGACCAAGGCAATTTGAATATTGATTGGACGATCTGAGGCATTTTTATTACCACCATAACAAGAAGAAATTGATTTTCAATTTGGGTTTAATTCGAATTAAAATTGAATCCAATTTGAAATTCTATCAATCCTAATTCAATAAGACCTTGAATCCAAGTCCTACTTGGATAGTAAAATCCAATTACCTTCAAATTAAGTCAAGCATAATTAAATTTAATATAATTTAAATTAATTAAAAAAATAAAATTTAATTTAGGTTCAATTTGAATTCAATTCAAATCTAATTCGAATCTAATTTAAATCCAATTCAAACTTGATTCGAATTCAATTCAAAATCCTATCAAACCTAATTCAATTAGACTTTAAATCCAAATTCTACTTAAATTATTAAACTCAATTAGCCTCAAATTAAGTCAAACCTACTTAAATTAAATCTAATTTAAATCAATTAGGACTTGAATCATGATTTTATTTGAATCCAATTCAAACTCGATTCAAATCTAATTCAAAATCCTGTCGAGCCTAATTTAATTAGGCTTTGAATCCAAGTCCTATATAGATTATAAAATTTAATTAGCCTCAAATTAAGTCAAAACTAATTAATTTAAAATTAATTTAATTTAATTAAAAAATAATTTTTAATTTGGGTTCAATTCTAATCTAATTTAAATCTGATTCGAATCTAATTCAAAAATCTATCAATTTTAATTCAATTAGACTTTGAATCTAAGTCCTACTTGAATAGAAAAATTTAATTATCTTTAAATTAAGTTAAGTTTAATTCAATTAAATTTAATTTAAATTAATTAAAAAAATATTTTTAATTTAAATTCAATTCGAATCCAATTTGAATCCGATTTGAATCTAATTTAAAATTCTATCGAATCTAATTCAATTAGACTTTAGTCCAAGTTCTAATTGGATTGTATAATCTAATTATCCTCAAATTAAGTCAAACTTAATTAAATTTAATCTAATTTTAATTAATTAGAATAAAATAATTTTTAATTTAGGCTTAATTCGAATCTAATTTGAACTAATTCGAATTCAATATGAAATCCTGTCAAACCTAATTCAATTATGTTTTGAATTCAAGTCTTACTTAGAATGTTAAAATTCAATTAGCCTTAAATTAAATCAAGTCTAATTTAAATCAATTAGAACTTGATCCATAAATTAATTAAGCATAAAAATTTAATAAAACCAATATCAATTTTTAACCATCCAAAAAATGACCTAGGAAAAAAAATTTAATAATAAAATATAATTAAAAAATTATGATTATTAGGGATGGCTTTAGTGATGAAGATCTTATCATTGCTAATAATTTTAAAAAATATAATTGTTAGCAATGTAAATTTATTACTGATGGCATTTTGACATCGCTAATATTTTTTTAGTATTAGCGATAGAAAAATATCATTCATGATGATAATTTATGGTCACTAATAACCTTTCCATCTTTATTTTTTTCTTCCTATCACGTACTCTCATTTTTTTCCATCCCACCATCCATCACCCCCTCATTTTTCCAGCCCTACCCACATTTTTATCCCCCACCACCACCCCCCAGCTACACCTGACCCGCCTCTTCCCCACCGCCTCCCTATATTCTCGATCGTGAAGCCCTGGTTGCCTCCCATCTTGCCTCGGCTTGCCTCTCCATAGTAGCCTCCTCGAGCCTCCAACCTCCTCCCCCTAGCTACACCCGGCCTACCTCCCCCCAGCTGCCTCCCTAAGCTCTCGGGTACGAGCTTCTGACCACATCTCACCTTTCCAACTGCCTCCCACCTCCCCCTAGCCTGTCCCTATGCCCTCGTTTCCACAGCCCCTACTCCACCGGCCTAACCTTGAGCTCCCATCCATGACTACATTCCTGAGCCTCAATCCCTACTTGCCATCTTATACCTCCTCATGCCTCAATCCTTATGTGCCAGCCCATGCCTCAATCTTATATAATAGCCTACCTTCTATTGTGAGTATTAACGATAGCTAATACCATCACTAAAAATTAATTTTTTATTTAAATTATATTAATTAAATATAATTAGATATTAAAAATAATTAATTAAATATTAATTTAATTAGAAGTAGTATGGGACTTGGATCTCAGTATGTAGAGCATTGGAATCGAGGAAAGGTTTGGGTAGCTTGCAAACACGGAGCCAAGATGTGCCCAATGCACTTGGATCTTGGCATGCAAACTATTCGAATTGATGAAAGGTCCAAATAACATTGCAAACATGGGGTCGAGACGTGCCCTGCTCGCTCAGGTCTCGGCATACAAAGCATTCAAACTAAAAAAAGTTTAGGGTATCATTATAAACATGGAGTCAGGGCATGCTCTACGTGCTCGGGCCTCGAGTCCCAGCTAGCATGCAAGGCATCTGACCCTCATGAGCCCTGCATACTCAAGCCAATGGTATTAATTTTTAAAAAATTAGTTTTAAATTTATAATATTTAAATTAATTAGTCTTAAATTTTGGGCTGGACTTTAAGATGGGATTTATCTAGATGCCATTTTGGGGTGCTCGTGTGGCCTAGTCGTCTAGCATGCATCAAATCCACATGCGTGGGATGCGCATCTTGACCATCCTCATTTGCAATGATGTCATTTACTTTTATGATTATGCTTTTAGGAATGCTGCAATCTTAGTTCAAGGACATGCTATTATCCTTATAAAAAAATATGTCAATAAAGAAATGCTTGATAGGAATACAACAGTTGCCCATTTATATAGGAGTGGATTTATACCAAATTGTAAGCATTGGTACATGATTGGGGATCAAGATATGGTAGACAATTGTAAGGACTTTGGAGGCTCTACTTATCCAAGATGTGCAAGAGCTTAATGGTGATAGGCTTAAGCAAATGATTAGCACATTTGATGTGTTTGATCTGGTTATTGGTGGATGTCCATGTAATAATTTTTTAGATTGCAATCGTTACAATCATAATGGACTATAGAGTTGCCAGGGTTATAGCCATGCTTACACTTTATAGGATTGCTATACCCTAGAAACTAAGCAAGGCTATAACTATAGCAACCCCTATAGTCCATCACGGCTATGGTGGTTGTTACCTGAATGATTATTATATGGGCTTCTACCGATAATCAGATCAAACCCACCAAATGTGCTAATCATCTGCTTGAGCCTGTCACCATTAAGCTCTTACACATTAGCAAATATATTAGACAAGTAGAGCCTCCTGTCCATGCATATTATCTTTCATATCTTTCGATGTAGGTATAAACACTTGTAGTTTGACATAAATCCACTCCTATATAAATGGGCAACTATTGATCCCTATCAAGCATTTCTCTATCGACATATCTTTTACAAGGACAACGAGCCCATATTTGAACTAAGAGTGAAGCATTTCTAAAAGCATAATCACAGAAGTAAAGAACATCATTGCAAATGGAAATGGTCAGGATGCGCATCTCGCGCATGCAGACTTGAAGCTTGCCACATGACTAGGCTATGCGAGCACATAAATTTTATTTTTAAATTATTTTTTTTTAAAAAAATTTACTCCTAGTTTGTAGCTTGAGGAGGCGGTAGAAGGCTCGAAGAGGCTATGATGACTGCCTATGCGAGATGCACCTAAATGAAGGTGCTGCATTCTGCTCTTGTTATAGTATGGTCAAGCTTGGATGGTCAGTTACATTGTAGACAATCGCTTGCAGCCACCTCATGGTTAAAGGTGCAGAGAAACTTGCAATACAGGGCAAGCTTGGTTGGTTAGTTACATTGCAGACAACTACTTGCAGCCATCTCATGGTTAAAGGTGCAGAGGAACTTGCAATGCCTTATTTTTCAATGACAAATCTAGGCCTTCTTTACATTTTCATATACTAAGATTATCATGTACTACTGGATGAGAATTAGAGAATATCTAAATTAGGGGACTAGCAGACCAACACATTATCATGTACTACTAGATGAGAATCATTTTTCTGCTGATATATTACAGATACTAACTAACAATCTTTGTTATACGTGAGATAAATTTTGATAATCTTATTATATTTTGATAGCTATTTTGTTTCAACCAATTTTTAGGTCATCTGCCTGCTTTGATTTTTATTTTTATTTTTAGAGATTATACATCATGTCTTCTAGAAGTCAGAGCTATTCTAGCTAAGAACAGAGCTCTCAAGGAGAGAGTGATCATGCAACTAGCTCACATGATTCTGCATCTCTCACACAGGATGGTAAACTCTAATAGTTTAGATATTCTTATTTATGTTATTTTATTCTTTGCTAACTAATATAATATTCTTTATATTAGATATTTTATGCTTAAGTTCAGATGATAGGGGATCACCAGTGACCCTATAGTCATATGCAGTAGCGATCGGCTCTCAAACATAGAGTCATGGTCGAGAACCCGTCGGCTCGTGGCATCTCCGACTAGGTCGAAGGATAGATAGCTTATCCATATTCAGAACCACTCGTAAGTACTATAATTTTAACTAATATATTTAAAATTTAGCCATTTTAAAATTAATATTTCTTTTTCAAAATCAAATTTATAGCATGTTCAGAGAGTCTGAAGTATCTCGTGTGGTTATCATCTATTAGATGTATGACCTAAAAAGTCAATTATTAGCTGACACATTATATTTTTTTAGATCATATTTTTTGTACTTAATTTATTAAAATTAATAAATTAGATATTTTTTTATTTATTCATATGTAATGTGTCTATGAATCATCCAAGAAATTAATGGATAATGACACATATTCTTAAGAGTTGAGAATTCGAGACCTATGTCGTTATAGATTAACTCTTGAATTGCTCCTAATCATAGGATTATATAAGGATGGTGATTAGTTCGAATAGATTGACACACAAATTGCTTCTTTAAGGATAGATGAGCCTCGAGTCTGCAATATAGAGACACTAGGCAAAAATGCAGGTGGTTGTTAGAGAATATCGAAATTGAGTGTGATCATACAAGAGATCACATGGATATCTCCTCACTGGTCAGTAATCTTCTTGATACTATAGTAGTATAACCAATTCTTTGATCTATAATACCTCAACTACTCATAATGATATTGCTGTAGTTTGACTACATGTAAATATAGTCTCTTGACCATTCGAATTCTTGTCATGTATGTTGGCTATAATAGGTTAACTATAAGAGTAGGATGCACACTTATAAAGAATCCATCAACCTTAATTAGTAGATAAGAAGTAGTCTTATAAAATTTGAGAAGCTATGTCTATAAGTCTATGACCATAGCAAGGTGATTGATGAAAAAAATTTTCATGAGTATCATATTTGGACTTGAGCTAATTGAATTTTTTATATAATAGATATTGAGCTTTGACGAGTTTCCATAACCTTCATCTTATCGAAACTCACGATAGAAGAACAGAGTCACACGATAACTATACCTAGGGATTCCATTTTCTATTCTATTAAAATGATACCACATGTTGCTAGATGTCACTAGTAGATTATAAGAACTTACTATGATCATTCTAGATCAATAATCCTTGATGGATATGAGTTAGAAGTATTCTAATCCATCAAAAAAAGTTTTGATGATGCTATGATAGAGATTATGGTATATTTCACTACCAAATAGAATAAGAACCCATGGGATCACACACCAAAGAGATTTTTGACTAGTCAAGATGGTTGAATTACGATTATGAATCATAATAGGATTTAATTATCAATTTGATTGATAATTAATTCAATGCAATAGTTGTAATGATCAATTCTTAATTGCAATTGGATTGTGATAGGGCTCAATTTGATTGAGCGAAGGCATTAGAATAAAATCTAATTGAATAGGATTTGATTTGATTTCATTTGAATTTGATTGGTTCAAGCCCTATTGGATTATAAGATAATCCAATTTTCAAGAAATCAATCCCTAGTTTGATGAAGACTTGATTCAATTGATTTTCTAATTGGATTAGGAGCTTAATTAAATTAATTGGACTAAATCCTAATTAGTTAATTGGTTATAACTAATATCTAAGTTAGTTAGGATTTGGGCCAAGAATTAGTTGGGATTAAAACCAACTTAAAAAAGCCCATAAACAAGCACTACAAGAAATCAAACTATTAGCGATGGTGAAATGCCATCGCTAATAGTCCATCCACCATCGCTAATATTGATGCCATCTCTAATACTATCATAAAAGCCAATCTAAAAGTTTCTTATCACTAATTGGAACCATTAGCAATAGTAGAAGAGGCCATCACTAATAATAAAATTAGCGACAACTTTAGAGATGAAATGAATCCATCTCTAATTAATTTTAAATAAATTTAAAAGATTTTTAAAAAATATTAGAGATGGCATATTCATTACTAATGCGGTTGTTAATAATTATTAGTGATAAATTATTCCATCTTTAATGCCATCTCTAATTTTATTTAATTTTTAAAATAAATAAAAAAATAATTTAAAAAAATATTAGTGATGATAATTACCATTGCTAATATCGATAATAATACTTAATTTAATTTTTTTATAAAAATTAATAATAATATTTTTAAAATCTATTTTAATTAATTATAATGAATTATGATTTCTAATACCTATCATAATTAAAATCCAAAGATAATATGATAATCAAAAATTAAAAATTAATTATATTATATTAAAAATAAAAATTATATAATTTTTTATAAGTAATATAAAAAAATATAATATATAAAGAAAATCAAGTCTGATCATTATTATTGTCAGCCTCCTTCTTTTACTCCTCTCCGACAGCTGGTTGATGAGAGCTGGATGTTCCAATATCTTGTAATAAAAAAAATAAAATAATATTAGTAAATTTTGATACAAGATATATCTTTCAATATGGAGGCGTATCTTTCAATACACTCTTTCAATTTTTGAATAAATTATTTCTACATATTTCATTCAATGATAAGGAGCTATAGACATCTCTGAGCAATCGATTCAATAGTTAGATTAAATTTTTAGCCCCTAGATTCTCTTCCTAGACTCAAACCTAAATATACAAAACTTTTAAAAATAAAAATTTAAAATAATTAAAATAATTTAATAACATATATCTGATGTGATGGTTGAAATGATGAGTCCAGCTAGTCACACAGCTGTGGATCCTAGAGAAGCTCTATGACCGTATCGTGGATGGCATCCAAGAGACTCTAAGATCGCTGGCTTTGAAGTCTTTGCACAACCTCCTCCACATGCGCATCACTCCAGGTCTGGGATGTCGAGGCCTATGAGGATGTCGAAAAATATCAAGATGGTAGAGGATCAAAATTGTGGTAGAATCCTATGACTTGGCTCCTACTCACCCCCATCCTAATGGAGCTAAGCCATCTCTCAAGATCAAGGAGGGTTGAGAAGACAGCTCATCATCATACCTCTCAACAATATACTCCGCATAATGCATCTGTACAGTTAAAAAAATATTAGTTGTAATATAAAAATTAATTCTATAACAACTTAATTAGTAAATAGAATTTCAAGTTCTTACCATGATCCATTGCGACATAGAATCTAAATAGTCACCAGTCCTCTTAGATTGGTGTGTGGCCCACCACAACTACAGCTGGTCTGGTGGATGACCTAGCTACTGTGCCTATGATAAGTAAATAATAAAATTAAATTAATTAAAATATGTATATAAGAGTTTTTATAATTCTAATGAAGAGCTTTGATATTGATTTTTTACTAGTTTGTCGCCATAACATGTGTGCCGACCAAGCCGCTCGTATGTCTGATCGGATCCTGCTAGGCGATCAGATTCTGTTGGGCCCTCTATCGACTATTGGAGTACTTCTCACTACTCCACTTGCCATAGAATGCCTCCCATATGTTCGTCCACATCCAGTGATCTGTGGAGGATCTCTAGTTCGATGGTGACTGAGAATTGGAGTACTAGATGGCAAACTGCCTGAGGCTATAGAAGCAATCTAGGAGCCTCCGTGTGGCCACCTCCTCGAAGATTTGATGGCTAGCCTCCTTGTCCTGGAGAGTCTCAAATCAGTAATAGTCCTGCAAGATAGAAGCAAGCATGTAGTTATATGTAAATAAAATACCAACATATTGGAAATTTATAAAGTAATCTAGTTTTGACTTACCAAAAATATACTTGAGGCTACATCACGTGCTCTAGATGGCCAGCTGGAAAACTCATTCATCGACCTCGACATTAAGCATCAGATGATGTCGGTAACCACACGAGATACTTCAGACTCTCTAAAAATGCTACAAAATTAATTTTAAATAATAAATATTAACTCTAGATTTGCTAAATTAGAAATATATTAATTAAAATTATAGTACTTATGAGCGATTTTGAACATGGATGAGCTATCTATCCTTCGGTTGAGTTAGAGGTGCCGCAAGCTGGATGGGTCCTCGACCACGACTCTATGTCTATGAGCCGATCTTTACTGCATATGACTGTGGGATCATTGGTGATCTCGTATCATCCAATATGAGATGTGCGAAATCATGCAAGCTGGCCGCATGACCGCTCTCTTCTCAAAAGCCTGTCCTTGGCTGGAACGGCTCTAACCTCTAGAAGACATGATGTACAATATCTAAAAATAAAAATAAAAATCAAAGTAAGTAGATGACAAAAAAATTGGTTCAAATAAAATATCTATCAAAATATAACAAGATGATCAAAATTTAACTCACGTATAACAAAGATTATTAATGAGCATCTGTAATGTATCAGCGGTCCAATATTTCTTGTCCAACAATATATGATAATGTGTTGGTCTGTTGATCTCCTGATTTAAGCATTGTCTGATTCTCATCTAGCAGTACATGATAATCTTAATACATAAAAATATGAAGAAGGCTCAGATCTGCCATTGAAAAATAAGGCATTGCTCATTCCTTTACACCTTTAACCATAAGGTGGCTGCACATGGTTGTCTACGATATAACAAACCATCCAAGCTTGCTCTGCATTGCAAGTTCTTCTACACCAAAGTATGGTGAGATGGCTGCAAGCAGTTGTCTACAATGTAACAGACCATCCAAGCTTGACCATACAACAACAAGAACAAAATGCATCACCTCCATTTAGGTGCATCTCACATAGGCAGTCATTATAGCTTCTATCTCCAAACCCCCGACCGCTTCCTCGAGCTGCAAATCAGAAATATAAATTTTATTAAAAATAAAATAATAACTAAAAAATAAAATTTATGTGCTCGCATAGCCTAGTCATCTGACAAGCTCTAAGTCCAAACTACAAGTGTTAGTACCTGCATAGAAAGACGTGGGAGATAATATGCATGGATGGAAAGCTCTACTTGTTCAATATATTTACTGATGTGCAAGAGCTTAACGGTGATAGGCTTGAGCATATGATTAGTATATTTGGTGAATTTGATCTGGTTATTAGTGGAAGACCATGTAATAACCTTTCAGATGGCAACCACCATAGTTATGATGGACTATAGGGGTTGCTATAGTTATAGCCTTTCTTAGCCTCTGGGGATTAGCAATCCTATAGAGGGTAAGCATGACTATAACCATAGCAACCTTGTCCATCATGGCTATTGCGATTGCTATCTGAAAGGTAATTATATAAGCTTCCACTAATAACCAGATTAAATCCATCAAATGTGCTAATCATATGCTCGAGCCTATCACCGTTAAGCTCTTGCACATCAGCAAGGTCTTGGACAAATAGAGCCTCTGAAGCCCTTACAATTATCTCCTAAGAATCGGTCCCCATACAAGTACCGATACTTGTAGTTTGGCATAAATCCATGTCTTGGGCTCATATTTGTAATGCCGCCCAAATCTTTCCTCGGTTTGGATGCTCTGCATGTCAAGATCGAAGCGCGTAGGGCACATCTCAAGCCTATGTTTGCAATGTGGCCCTAACATTCTTTCAGTTTGAGTACTCTGCATGTCGAGACCGAAGTGCGTAGGACACGTCTTAGCCTCATGTTTGCAATCCAAACATTTCCTCAGTTCGAGTGCTTTGCATGTCGAGATCGAAGCACATAGGGCACATCTCGACCTTATGTTTGTAGCCTAAACCTTTCCTCGGTTTGAGCGCTTTACATGCCGAGACTGAAGCATGCAGAGCATGGCTCGATCCGATGTTTACAATGTAGCCCAAATCTTTCCTCGAATTGAGTGCTCTGCATGTTGAGACTAAAGTATGCAGGGCACGTCTCGGGCCGGTGTTTACAATGTAGCCCAAATTTTTCCTTGGTTCGAGTGCTGTACATGTCGAAACCAAAGCATGCAGGGCATATCTCGGGCTAATGTTTGCAATGCTACCTGAACCTTCCCTTGGATCGAGCATGCTACATGCCGAGACTGAAGCGTGCAGGACACGTCTCAGCCTCATGTTTATTTTTTAATATCTAATTATGCTTAATTAATATAATTTAAATAAAAAATAATTTTTAGTGATAGTATTAGTTGTTGCTAATACCAATGCTAATACTCATAATAGAAAAAGGCTATCATACAGAATTGAGACACGTGCAGGCTTGCATGCAAAAATTGAGGCGTTAGGAGGCATAGGTGAGCAAGGACTGAGGCTTGAGGATATGGCCATGAACGGGAGCTTGGGAAGATCGAGAGCTATCGCTCGGAGGCACGGGGAGGCAGGAGGCGATCGAGGGTTTGGGGAGGTAGGTTGGATGCAGCTGGGGGAGACGGTCGGGGGAGAGAGGGGTGGCAAGTAAATTGAAGGGTCGAAGGTTCAGAAAAGAAGGCAGGAGGCAGTCGGGGAGAGAGCGGGTGGCGAGTGAACCAAAAGATCAGGGGTTCGGAGAGGCAGGAGATGATCGATGGTTCATGAAAGGAGGCAGGAGGTGGTCGAGGGGGAGGCTGTTGGGGGTTTGGCAAGTGTGGGCCGAGTGCAGTCGGGGGAAGATGGTCGAGGGTAAGCTGCCAGCAAGGGGAGAGAGGGGATGGTGGGGGAACTGAAGGACTGGGGGTTCATGGAGGTAAGAGATGATCGAAATATCGAAGAGGTAAGGTTGGGTGCAGCCAGGAGGATCGAGACGGTCGGGGGCTCAAGAAGATGGGAGGTGGCCGGGGGCTTGAAAAGGCGGGCCATGTGTAGCCACGAGGAGGCCATCGGTCGGTTGTAGAGATAGGGTGTGGGGAATCGAAGGACCGAAGGTTCGAGGAGGTAGAAAGTGACTTGGGGCTTCGAAAGGCAAGTCGGATGCAGCTAGGGAGGTCAAGACGGTCGGGGGCTCGAGGATGCAAGAGGTAGCTGGGGGCTCGGGAAAGTGGGTCGGGTGTAGCCGGGAGGAGGCTATCGGCTGGAGAAGAGATGGGGTGGGGGGGACCGTAGGGTGAGGGAAGAGGGCGGTGGCGGTGTGGGATAAAAATAATGGAGGATAGGGGGTGGTGGGAAAATGAGGACCTAGTGGGTGGTAAGGTGGAGGAAAATGAGGGGGTGGTGGATGGTGACATGGAGAAAATGAGGGCACACGATAGGGAGGAAAAAACGAGACGAGAAGATTATTAGTGACGAGATTCTATCGCTAATAATCATTTTTCATTGCTAATATGCAAAAAATTATTAGCGACGAAAGTGACCATCGATAACATTATTTTCGTTGCTAATAATTATATATTTAAAATAATATTTTTTTAATTATTAGCGATGGTATTCTTGCCATGGCTAAAGCCGTCGCTAATATAAATTTTTTTTCTTAATTTTTTTGGATGGTTAAAAAATAATATTTGATTTTATTAAAATTTTAAACTTAATTAATTTATAAATCAAGTTCTAATTGATTTAAACTAGATTTAATTTAATTAAACTTGATTTAATTTGAGACTAATTGGGTTTTAATATTCCAAGTAAAACTTGAATTCAAAGTCTAATTGAATTAGGTTTGACATGATTTTGAATTAAATTTGAATTAAACCAAAATTAAAAATTATTTTTTTATAATTAATTTAAATCATATTAAATTTAATTAGACTTGACTTAATTTGAATATAATTATATTTTACAATCTAATTAGGACTTGGATTCAAAGTTCAATTGAGTTAGGTTAGATAGGATTTTGAATTGGATTCAAATCGAGTTCCAATTCTAATTATATTTAGATCAAACCTAAATTAAAAATTATTTTTTTCTAATTAATTATAATTAGATTCAATTTAATTAGACTTAACTTAATATCAAGTAATTAAATTTTATTATCTATGTAGGATCTGGATTTTAAAGTTCAATTGAATTAGGATTGACAGGTAATCTAATTGGATTTGAAACAAGTTCAAATTAGATTTGAATTGAACCTAAATTAAAAATTATTTTCTTCTAATTAATTTAAATCAACTTTAATTTGATTAATCTTGACTTAATTTAAAATTAATTAGATTTTATAATCCATGTAGGATCTGGATTCAAAGCCTAATTGAACTATATTTGACAAAATTTTGAATTAAATTTGAATCAAGTTTGAATTGATAGAATTTTAAATTAGATTTGAATTAAATTTAAATTAAATACCAATTTCTTCTAATTAATTTAAATTAGATTTAATTTAATAAATCTTGATTTAATTTGAGGTTAATTGAATTTTATAATCTAAGTAGGACTTAGATTCAAAGCTTAATTAAATTTAGTTTGATAGAATTTTAAATTAGATTTGAATTAGGGTCGAACTGGGGTTGGACTAGTTGTGGATTATTAGTGATGGTAAAATATACCATCGCTAATTCCATCGCTAATAACTTTTTAAATATTTTTTTAAAAAAATTATTAGTGATGGTAGATTTTCATCACTAATATTCAAAAATGCCATCATTAATTTTTATTTTATGTTTAAATATTATAAAAAATTTAAAAATTTTAAATAATTTTGATGGTAGCACGTGCCATCACTAATAATAATAACATCATCGCTAATAGTTTAATATTAGTGATGATGATATTTTTATCGCTAATAATCTAAATTTATCGTTGCTAATAATTTTTTATTTAAATATTTTAAAATAATTTTTATATTTTTAGAGACAGCTTTTATCGTCACTAATAATTTATTTTCTATTGCTAATATTGTTAGCGATGGCATCATTTTTTTGTCGGTATTGCGGTGGTAAAAAGCTTTATTAGCGATAGGGGTTTGTGGCCATCGCTAACACCGTCGCTAAAATCCAATTTTCTTGTAGTGAAGAAATGCTAGTTATACTAGAATTTTCCTTCATGCACCAAAAGGAGGAAGCGCATCCCTCATTATTTTGTGCAACAAAACTCCATGCAAAAGTGCCTTTCTCATGTCCCTTATTCCCTCTTTAAGATCTGGTTTAAGTTTTAAAAAAATCAGATATGGATATGTATCTAAATAGGACTCCTAATATGGTTAGGTTAAGGTCTTTGAAACCTAGTCTAAACCAACTACTTAGAGGTCTATAAAAGGAGGGGATTTTGGACGTGGGAGCCATGTGATTTTAGATTAGACCTCACATTAAGAAAGGTTTGGGCATGGGTTTTGTGCATGGAAAGAGTTTAGGGTGTTGGGTTTTTAAGAAGAGAGAAAAAGAGAGAAGGGTTCTATCTAGTTCTTCTTCATCCTCCTAGTTTTTTCTTTCATCTTGAGATTGTCTTAGAGATTGAAGAAAATCTTGTTCAACCATCTAAAAAGCATTCTCTATAAGGAAGCTAGCATCCCGAGGAGAAGAAAGAGCCTCCGATTAGATCAAGCCTCATGTGAATACCCGTAGAAGCCAGGCACTTGCGTGGCTACGTTAGAACTTGAAGACATCCATAGATGAATTTGAGGAGTTCTGCAATTTAGGTATGTGATTCGATCACTAATTAATTTTTATTCTCTAAAATTAGATGCTTTACTTCTTATCTATCATCATATGAACTAGGTCCATAGGTATTTGAATTAAATCTATACATGCGTAGGATTGAATATGATTTAATCTTGTCTTCCACTATTTATATTCAAAATTGTTTTGAAATCTTCATGTTAAATACCTAAAATCCAATAATAGTATTAGAGCCATGGGTTTGTATGAATGAAAATAAGATGATATCAGATTTGATACCTAAAATCTAATAGTGGTATCAGAGCCAAGGCTTCGTATGCATAAAAATAAGATGAGATTTGATTTCAAATCAGATGTAAAATTAATATGATTAATGATCTACATTGGTATGCAATGTAGTGACAATAGCTTTATATTGATGTTGGATCCTTTTGAAAATATTTTCAATTGTTTAGATCTAATTTTATAGATCTAAAAATATTATTTTTAGATCAGATTATTATTCATGTATGAGATATATGAGTAGAATTTTAAATCTAAAATTCTTTCATAGATTTGATAACCAAAAACTAGTTTTAAAACCATAACATATTTGGATCCAAATTTTGGTATTCAAATATGAAACTATGACAATAGCTTTATATTGATGTCCGATCCTTTTGAAAATATTTTCAATTATTTATATCTAATTTTATAGCTCAAAAAATATTATTTTTAGATAAGATTATTATTCATGTATGAGATATTTGAATAGTATTTTAAATCTAAAATTATTTCATAGATCTGAAAACCAAAAACTAGTTTTGATCATAGATTTGAAAAACCAAAAACTAGTTTCAAAACCATAACATATTTAGATCCAAATTTTGGTATTCAAATCTAAAATCTGAAAGTTGTTTCAAGATTATAACATGTTAGATTATTTAAATATTTTAGATCTGAAATTATTTTATAGATCTGAAAATTGAAACTAGTTTTAAATAATAACATATTTAGATTTGAATTTTGGTATTCAAATCTGAAATTTGAAAGTTATTTCAAGATTAAAACATTTTAAATCATTCAAATTATTTAGATCTGAAATTTGGAATTAAGTTCTGAATTTATGTTACTTTGATTAACAATTGGGCATTGGTAGTACAATTAGGTCTAGTGATTAAATTGCAATTATGGTTTTTGATTAGATTAGGTTAGAACTCATATTGATTTGAGAAATTGATCGAACCCAATCAATAATTAGTTAGGCTTAGGTTACAATGTCTCAAGATCAAATTGTAATTGGTTACATCCATTCATATTTGATGTGAATTGATATAATCAAGACCTAATTTGACTCAGCAATTCGAGGCCAAGTCACTAGGTTGCTTAGTCAATCGAGTTCATCCATATCCACTAGATCAGCCAGACATGTGATTATGCTAACCTGAACCTGGTCAGTCAGATATGAGATTATACCGACTCAATTAAATGAGTCATGAATCCAAACCTCCCCATAAATATTAAGTCTTAGGTCTTCTACAATTGTAGATATGTGGGTGTCCAACTGGTATTGATTGTTCTCAACTAGTTGTAGTAGTTTAATTGCATCGAAAAGATGCAACCATCTTATTAGCATGAGATGTTGCTAAGTAATAATTGGGTTAGGTCCAATAATTGGATAATGAGAGATCTAATGATGGCTTTGCCTAGGCATTGAATGGTGGATCTGACTTAACTAAGAACTGGACTAATAAATGGTCATATTGAGGTTTCATGACTTAGAGACCAATTGCTGCATCATGTTTAAGAAGCATTGGACAACAGTTGTCCACTCATTGGTATAGCATTGCCTAATAACCAGGCATGGTGAGGTATATGCATATCGATGGGACTGCAATGTCAACTAGAAATCCTAGTCATGTAGGGGTTTCCACATCTTCACAGGAGAGTGCAAGAGATCCATGAAAATAGTAAGAGTTTAGTTTGTTTAGTAAGGTTCTTAAAATAAATTTTAAAATTAAGTACAATTATCTAACTTAAATCTTCTATTCTTGTAGTTAACCATGTCAGTTTTCAATCCATTAGCCCATATTCTAGAGTCCAACTATCTAGTTGGCCTAAACTATAAGGACTAGTTTAGAAATCTCAAGATCATATTGAGTTTGGAGAAATTGGGCTATATGCTCAATCAGGAACCCCCCACCCCATTCTACCTGACCATCCAAGTGTCCTTCAGATGGTTGAACAAAAAAAAATGGATGCAAGATGACAATAAGGTGAAGGGTTAATTACATGTTGGCTTCAATAATTGTCAAACGAGTTATAGAGCTAGCATGAGGATATGCTTATTGCCAGGGCCATGATTACTCACTTGCAAGAGTTATATGGTGAGTAGAGCCACACCACGCATTTTGAAGTCTCAAAAAAACTTTTTAATACTAAAATGCATGAAGGACAGTCTGTCCACGATCATTATTTGACAACGATCAATGATATAGAATAGCTTGAGAACCTAGGCATTCCTATTCATAGGGTACTTTAGGTGGATTTGATCTAGTCCCTTACTGGTTTATTTGCTTAATTTGTTTTGAATTATAATATAAATATATTAAACTACAGTTTACTTGAATTGATGAACATGTTGGTGAGCAATGAGAGGACCTTGAAAAGTTCAAGGGCCGGCACCATTCTCACTATGAAGGAGGGATCTTCCTCCAAAAGGAAGTCTGTTGGAAGAAGAAAAAGGCTACGAAGAAGCAGAAAAAGGAAAGAAGAGTAAGCCAAAGAAGAAGGACACTTTAAAGAAGGCTGCTGCTAGCAAGAAAAAGTATTTTCATTACAATGTTGATGGCTATTAGAAGAGAAACTGTTCACTCTACCTAGAGAGCCTGAAGAAACAAAAGGCAGATGCACCTTCAGAAGGTAAATCCAATATGCTTGCTATTGAATCTAATATTATGGTTTTCTCTACTTCTAGTTGGGTATTAAATTCTAGATCAAGTGCTTATATTTATACTTTTATGCAGGATCTGCAAAAAAAGTAGAGGGCTGAGAGGAGGATATATGATCCTACATGTTAGCAATAGAGCAAAAGTTGTTGTAGTCACCATTGAAACATACCCTTTATAATTACCGTTAGGATTTAGATTAGTTCTTAAAAATTGTTATTATGTGCCTATTGCTAGCAAAAATTTAATTTCTATGTCTGTTCTAGCACATGATGGATTTGAATTTATTTTCAATGAAGACTTTTGTTTTATTTATTTGAGAAAGAAATTGATTACAAGAGCTTTATTAATTGACAATCTTTATCATTTGTATATGGATGCATTTATGAATATTAATAAGCAATTAGTAAAAGCTGTAGGACATAAAAGACCTCCTGAATCACAAGTATATGCGGCACATTAGACTTGATCATATAGAAGAGAACTGAATTAATAAACTGAAAAAGGATGAGATCCTTGACTCACTAAGTTCTGAATCATACCCAGTTTATGAATCCTACCTTAAAAAAAAAAAGACTAAGTTATCCTTTGTAAGATATGAGAAAAGAGTTACTAAACTACTTGCGTTAGTATACACTGATGTATGTGAGCCATTTGATGTGTAGGCTAAGGATGGTTATCAGTACTTCATTATCTTTATCGATGATTATTCATGATATGGTTGTGTTTCTTATAAGACACAAGTTTGAAGCCTCTAAAAAGTTTAAAAAATTTAGATATAAAGTAAAAAAATAAATAAAAATTTTCTTTAAGGTTCTTCAATTAGATTGAGGAGAATACCTTATTTTGGAGTATCTCAAGGACAATGGCATTGTCTCACTGTGGACTTCTTTTAGTACACCTTAACTCAATGGGATATCATAAAGAAGGAATACGATCCTATTAGATATGGTTTGATTTATGATGAGCTTCACCAACCTACCCATATTTCTTTGGGGACATGCCCTACAAACCTTCATTTATATTTTAAATAGGATTCCATCTAAATTTGTTCCTACCACACTATATACGATATGGCATGGTAAGAAGACAAATCTTGGTCATCTTAAGATTTGGAGATGTCCAACCTATGTTAAAAGACTAATGATGGATAAGTTAGATGCCAGATCTATAAAAGCTTTCTTTATAGGATATCCCAAAGAATCAATAGAATACTACTTTTATTTTTTAGAGGATCATAATATGTTTATGAGCTAACATGCCACATTCTTATAAAATAGTTTATCCAGGACTAAGATAAAGGGAGACTAATTGAGCTCGAAGAGAAAGTCTTTGAAGGGTGGCCAACTGTAGATTAGGTTGAATCTAGTGAACTAATAGACATAGTGTTCTACCATCTTGTAGATCTAATAAGATCTCACGTCTGAAGATATACAATGCAAGATTTCTAGGTCTACTTTCAAATTTTTTTTAAAAAATTAATTTAATAAAATTAAAAATTAATCTAATTAATTTTTAGAGCTACTGATCATATTAATAAATTCTACACTAAGGATCGAATGTAATATATTTGCAATTAAAATCTAAAAACTAAATTACTAATAGTAAAATAATTTTTACTACTCTACATGTTCAGAACATGATGCCTTACATGGGTAGCCGAACTCCATAATTTGATTACTGCTGGGGAGGTTCTCTCATCATGATGTAGTTACACAAGTCGTCTTGCCTTTGTAGATCATCCACATGAGGCCCTAATCCTGATCGACTCCTCCCAAGTGCTAGCTTGATGCCAAAAGCTTTGATGGCTAATCTTGATCAAACTACTTCGATCTTCCTCCACAAGCTCTTCGTATGCTCTAGATCACCAGCAAAGATAGGAGAGAGGTAGAGGAGGCTCTCCTAAATTTTTCATGGAATCTTGATGCTTAAAACTCACAAGGCCACTCCCTAAACCCTAGGCCAAAACCCTAGGACTGCACTCAGAAAACCCTACGCCTTAGCCTCTCTGGGTTTTTTTTTTTTCTCTCGAGGTTTTTGAATATTTCTCACATAGAAGGGGGTGCTCACGTAGTTATGTTTCTCACTCCGGGAATGTGTGCACACCCTAGAGATAACTCCCTTTTTAATTAGAATAAATCAAAGTGGAGTGAGCATGATAAGATAGGGATAAGGTGGTTCCTTCTTTGAATTCAAATCTCATTTGAATTCAAATAGTAACCAAATAAATTTTATCCATCTAGGGCATGGGAAAGAAGGGGGTGCACCCTCTCTTGTGCATGGAGAGATTTCACGAGAAATTTTTTTCTCATAGAAAAAAATGGGCGCAGAAGGAAGGGATAAGGATAGATGCACTACAACAAAATAGATTTTTTGCGATGCAAAAAATAAATTTTTATTGCTAATAATTATTAGCAACGAAAATTTCATCGCTAATATTTCATTACAAAAAATAGGGTCGCAAATAATAATTAGTGATAAAAATTTATTTTCATCATGCATAATTCTTTTTATGATGAAAAATTTTCATCAAATTTTTTTATTCCTTAAATTATCTACGATAAAACTATTTATGATGAAAATTTTTCTATTATAAATAAATTTTTTTTAATAAAAAAATCTATCACTAATAAATAATTATCTATGATGGATTATTTCTATCAAAGATAATTAATTATCTATGATGAAAATAATCCATCATAAATAATTTAAATATCTATAATGAAAATAATCCATTGTAAATAATTAATTATCTATGATAGAAATAATCCATCATAAATAATTTAATTATCTATAATGAAAATAATCCATCATAAATAATTAATTATCTATGATGGATTATTTTTGTTGTAGATAATTAATTATTTATGATGGATGATTTTTATCATATATAATTTTATTATTTACAATGGAAAAGTATCTATCACAAATAATTCCATCATAAATTAATTTTTTTTAAAATTATAAAAAAATATTTTTTATATTTTCATATCAATTATTATAATTTAAAAAAAAATAAAATAAAAAATCTATAAATAAATTTCATCATTTCATTCATCTATAAATAAATTTTATTTTATTATATAAAAATATAATTATAGAAAGTATTTTTTATAAATATAAAATATATAAAATAAAAATAAAAATATATAGAAATAGGCAGCCGACCATCAAGCACTGACAGTATCTGGAGAAGGAGAATGGGCCGAAGGAGGAGAGCACTCAGAGAAGTTCAGACTGGCCTACTGCTGCTTCATCATCTATATCATCTGCTCCATCTATGCCATCCGCTCCATCATCTACGTCTGAAATAGTTGATACTCATCGATGCATGCAGTCAACTCAGCAGCTCGTTGTCGATTTTCAGCAACCAGTCTTTGTATCTCTGCCAGTCGGACATCACAGGTAGCATGGATATCAGTCCTAGATGGACGTGAAGATGTAGGAGCTCTGATCTCATGCCCTATCCTCCTAACATAATAGGATCTCGTACCAAGCATCTGATCATAGATCTCATCATCTATGGGTGCAGTCGAGCTCTCTAGGATAGGTTGGGATCTAATGTCTATCATACGATCCTGAAAATTAAATTTATAACTATTCTAAATTTATACTAAAATCAAAATATAAATAAAAAAAATAGTTAAAAAAACTTAAATAAAGCTCCTGGCTCCCGATCGTCCAGCCCTCTAACCATCGCTGATGTGTCTTTTGGTAGATCTCGATCCTACCAAGAAGCTCACCACTCTCTACATCTCTCTACAATTTGAGAATAATTAATAAAAAAATTTTAAATAGTTAAAAAGTTAATATATGATAAATAAAAATTACTTACCATCTACTTTATATGGAGAATGAATGGCCTCGAACCCCCACAATGCGAGACTATCTATCTTGCCCGATTTGCAGCATTGTTGACACATTGATCATGCATAGTTAACATTCAAATTAGTCAATAAATAACTAAATTTAAAAATAAATAATATTTAATTATTAAATTCTAAATAAAAAAAAGTTACTTGATGTGTCAAATTCTCATACGTGCGGCATATGACAGCCCAATCCTCCATAGTGATGCTATCATATGGCTATTATTATGCTACCTCCACCTCCTGATCGTGCATTACAGCATACCAGTGGCGAAGAATGCGATGCCAGTACTTCTTGAAACACAAGCATAAATGATTATCTATAGCTCGCCACACGCAATTGTACTAAAAATCAATAATGTCAAAAATAGCCTACGAATAATAAATATTATAAGAATATAATGCTAATTAAATATTTAAATAAATATTATTATACCTATAAGTGACTATAGAAGACCTTCCTCTAAGGTCGTGTAACTTGATGCCAATCGAAGAGCATCATCGGGGCATATCTATGATAAATGATGCCCAGCTCAATCTGCCATGGCTCACACCATCCTCTAATAGGCCTGGTATAGCCTGATGGAATTTCGATGCGGAGACACTATCCCTCATGCTCGTGTCTCCATCGATCAAGGGTGAGGTTCTTCGACGGACCTCGCCCTAGCCTCACCATCGAAAGAGAATGGCCTGAAAAAATAATGAATAAATTATTAGTATAATAAACATCTATAAAGCTAATAGATAAATTAAAATTAAATTTTATTATATAAAAATATTAAAATACTACTTAGGCCAACCTGATTACTCAAACTCGCCTTAGTTGGACCTGCATGTACAGAGCCCTCCGACGATTCCAATGATGCAGTAGTGGAAATGGGAGAAGGCTCAAGGGTAGGCTGGAAAGTTGAACGTCATCATATCCCTCTTGGTGCTATACCTGCAATGCTTAAACTATGCATATAATTAACTTGACATATAAATGAATGTAATAATCAACAATAATAGTGAAAAATGCATAAATGCTAATAAATAGATTTGTATTGCGTACCATTATTGCAAGAGAAGATTCAACAAAGAATATAGATTTACTTATCAATATCTGTATCCTCCTCGATTTGTAGATCCTCCTCTAAATCACAATAATCGATTAATGTATCATCTTCTATCTCATCATCATTTATAAAATAATCGTCATCCTCCAAATCATCAAGATTAAATACAAAATTAGTTTCAACTTCATTGAACGGCAGATCAACCCTATTCAAAGGAGCTGTCATAAGTTCTTCATCACCAAGGTTCTTGGTTAATATTTGTTCTTCTTCTTGAAAAGCTTCCTCTTCATGTAGCTCTGAATTATTGTCCATCTTTAGTCGGGTTGGTATGTCATATATGCCTCTAGGTATTATTCTTTGTACGACATACCAATCACTTCAATAGTTTAGATCCTTTAAATATGTTATTTATTTCGCTTGAGTTGCTAATATATATGGCTCATTCTGTATCATGTTCGTGCAAAATTTATACTAGTAAAGTGTGAATTAATATGAATACTGATCTTCTTATTGCTAATATCCCACCATTCACACTGAAATATGAATACCAAATTTTTGGATCTATACTTCAATTCTATGATATCTATCAATATACCAAGATATTCAATCTCTTCTTCTCCTTCATATCCTATCATAGCAATCCCACTATTTTGGATCCATCTTTGCATCTCAAGCTCTCTTGTATGAAATCTCATTCCTCCAACGATGTAGGATGTATAGTAGTTAACCCTTCAATCGGGATTACATGCTAAATTATACAACTCATCGATCGCACTTTCTTCTTTATTGAAATACTTAGATTTTATCTACAATATAGAAAAAAATTATTTTATTATAAGTAATTAATTATATAATTATAAAAATATAAAATAATTTTAGTGAAACTTACATGGTCCCAAAATCATTTTGTAAATTCCATCCTATGTCATTCATCAACATTTATATTATTCTCTCTGGATAGTATATTCTTGTGCTCACTGCAATAAATCATCTTTTTTAATTTTACATCAACATGAAAAAAATTAGTTAGAACACTAAAATTATGCTTAGATAATACATGCTCAATTAAATATTTAATTTCTTCATAATTATTTAGAATATAAAAGTATGCTTTGGATAGCTCATTCATGTCCATAAACTCATATCTTCTTCCACCAAAGGGTCGAACCGTTTGTTTGAATATGGACAGTGTTAGTTCATCATCATCCCATTCATGATTAGCATTACGATCTGCATGATTGAATCTTATTTCGTTATCATCAAGATACATCAAGCAGAATGTGAGACACTCTATAGCTATGTATGCTTCCACTATGGATCCTTCAGGCTTTGCCTTAATGCGGACATATTTTTTTAAGGTACACAAGAATCTACAAATATAAAATAATTTAAAGAGTTCTAATACATTTAAAATATACAACTCATATGTCAAAGAGATTATGATTTTTTTATCTTTCAATAGGATACATCCACTGATAATGTACCGGATCGGTCAGAAGAGCTTTCTTTGGAAGATGAATAGCCAGGTGCACCATAACATCAAAAAATAATGGTGGAAAGATTTTTTTTAACTTACAAAGAATGAGCATAATATTCTTCTCAAACTTTTCGATTAAGTTAGTCTTCAACTTTTGGCAACACAGTTCTCGAAAAAAACTCCCAACTCAATCAATGTAGTTTGAACACCACCACTCAGATAGCCACGCATCATCATAGGAAGCAAGCACTGCATCATCACATGGGAGTCATGACTTTTCATGCCAGAGCTATTACCATCATTGTTGCCAACACATTGTGATACATTTGAAGCGTAAGCATCAGAAAATTTTACAGTTTTGAATCATCTACAGAAACTCTTCTTCTCCTCCCCCAAAAGTGAATAACATGCAAGTGGCATAAAAAATTTATTACCTTGATGAACTAAATGTAGCTCTGGTCAGATTTTCATTTCCAACAAATCAAGACAAGCTTTTGAATTATCTTTTATTTTTCTGGGATGTTCAACACTGTACTGATGACATTATCATAAATATTCTTCTCAATGTGCATCACATCCAGATTATGATAAAGTAGTAACTGCTTCCATTATAGTAGTTCAAAAAATATGCTCCGCTTCATCCAATTTAGCTCAGCTTCAGTACGCTTCCATTTGCGAGTACCCAATATTTTTCCAAATTTTATATTTTCAATGACTTCAAGTTATTCTAAAACTTTCACTCCATTTCGTTAGGTGGCGGATGTCGGTCAGACTTACCATCAAAATATTGGTTATAATGAGTCCTCCAAGAGTGATTAGCAGGTAGAAACTGTCGATGACCCATAAAGCAGATTTTTCTTCCATGCTTTAAATGTAAGGAGGACGTATTCTTGTTGCATCTTAGACATGCCAGATATCCCTTGATACTCTATCCAAATAAGTTTCCATATGTAGAAAAATCATTTATGGTCCATAAAATCAATGTATGTAACTTAAAATTTCTTCGACTGATAAAATCGTATGTCTGTACTCTATTTTTTCATATCTCCTTCAAATCATCGATTAAGGATCGTAGATATACATCAATTTTATTATCTAGTGCTTTCGAATCCAAAATCAATAGTGATATAAAAATAATGGCTCTTTCATGCATTTTCAAGATGACATATTATATACAACTAACATCATAGGCCACATGCTATGGAAAGTACTCAAATTATCAAAAGAATTAAATCCATCTATCGCTAGACCAAGTCGGATATTGCACGGGTCACATGCAAATAGTAGATGCTTTGCATCGAAGTCTTTCCATACTACAAAGTCAGTCGGGTGGCTAAGTATGTTCTCCTCCGAAACCCGATGTTCATGATGCCATCTCATTTCTTCAGCTATCTTTGTGGACATATACAATCTTTAAAGTCTTGGAATCAATGAAAAATATCTTAAAATCTTATGAGGTATTTTTTTTTCTTTCCTATTATCAGTTTTGTACCTAGGCTCACTACATTGTGGACATTCACTTGCTTGTTCGTTCTCCTTGTAAAATAATATACAATCATTTTTGCAGGCATGCATAGGAATATAGCCAAGTTTCAAATTTCGCATATACGTTTTTGCTTCAGTATATGATTTTGGAAGTGTCGATCCATCGGAAAGAGCTATTTTAATCAATGCTAAATTTTGATCAAAAGACTTCTGACTCCATCGATTTATAATTTTAATATGAAGCAATTTTATCAAAAACTCTAACTTGGAGAACTTCACATAATTTGGGTAGAGTGGCTCTCGTGCATCCTAAACAAGCTTTGCAAATTGTTCAGAATTTCCTTCTACCTCATTAATATTGTATTCATTATCAGAACTACCTTGAGATGCACTAGCACTCATGGGTACATTTAAGCTAACACTCTGATGTAAATCATCCAATAGTGAATCTATACCATCATGTTCGATAGGTTCAGTAGCATCAATATCATCTTCGATATCGTCATTGTCGTATACAACTTCATTCGGATCACCCTTCCCATGCCATATCCAGTGGGTATACTTGTTGTCCATACCAAAACATAGTAAATGCTCCTCAACAAGTAATATGTAATGATATACCATATTGACACATCTTTTGCATGGATACTTTATCTGACTGGCACTATCAACCTTACATCATGCAAATTTAATAAAATCTTAAATACCTTTTTGATATTCAAGTAAGAAAATATCCTTGATGTTCATCCAACTTTTGTCAATATCCATCTGACAATAAAGAATAATGATTCATGAATCCTAACTCCACCAACTCCTTCCTAATAGGTGTGGTCCTATTTCTTTCAAAAATGCATCATTTTTATTATTGCCATAGTTTTATTTTTTATTCAATATCCCAAAAAAATTTGGCAGCATCTTCCTATAGTTCTTCAAGTACACAAAATAGATAGATCATATATTAACCATATCTAATATGTACCCAAAGAACAAATGAGATAACTATGATAAAATTTCCCATAATAGAATATAGAATACTATGATAACAATAAAATATTCATCCATTTTTGAACTGCCCAAATCGGGGCATCCAAGAACCGTTCATAGACTCCATTTTGAGGACCCTGGGACTGACTCTTGAATAGGAGTCTATGGTTACATCAAAGCATGCATTAAATCATTATCAAACAGGATCCTAGATTAGATCCTGGATAGGATCTCAAATCGAGATTCAACCCGTTGGATGATCATGATCCAAATCCCAAATCGGATCCCGGACATGATCCCAGACTGAATCCTAGATAGGATCTTATATTAAGATCCAACCCAAATCATGACCCAAATCCCGGATAGGATCCTGACTCATATTCCTAATCGAAACTTGATCTAGATCCCAGACTGAGATTTGATCCGGATCATGACCCAAATTTCAGATTAGATCCTAACTCATATCCCTGATCCAAACTCGATTCGGATCCCAAACCAGATAGTTCATATACATTAGAAATTAAAATATTCGGCTAATGCAAATTAAAATATTAAATCATAATCATAATAAAATATAGGAACTAAATAAATAAAAAGATTAAACTATAACAAGTAAAAACATAAAAATCTAATTAAAAACCTAACTATTTTAATTATAAAAAATATCTAATTTTTAATTATTATTACTATTATTATTACTACTACTACTTTTGCTATTATTATTATTACTATTACTATTATTATTATTTATTTTTTTACTATTATTAATATTACTATTTTTATTATTACCACTATTACTATTATTATAATTATAATTATCACTTTTACTATTATTATTACTATTACTATTTATTATTATTATTTATTATTATTATGCTTATTATTATTTTTATTATTTATTAAAATTTAAAAAATTACCAAGGACTAAATCCTCTATGGGCCCTCCACCCTCCACCCGTTAAAGCCCCCCACCCCCTACGGCTCTCCTCTGCCATCCACCACCCTTGGCTCCTCACCCGAGCCATCACCACCACCCCGCCATGCCCCATGCACCCCCATCCACCCCACCCATCATGGCCCCCTCCCGGCCCCCCAGCCCTAGCACCACCCATATACCCATCGCGGCCCCCACCCCCTGCGGCTTCCTTTCTACCGCCACCACCCATGGCCCCCCACCCGACCTATCATCGTCGCCCGCCACGCCCATGCACCCCCCTCCGCCCTCCACCCATCGTGCCCCCTGACTCCCCAGACCCTGCACCGCCCATCTACTCGTCATGGCCCCACACCTCCTGTGGTGCCCCTCCGACCCCTCCACCCCTATGGCCCCCTCCGCTGCCCACCACCCATGGCCCCCACCGACTCGTCACCAATGCTGCTCCATGCCCCATGCACTCCACTCCGCCTCACACCATCCGTCCCATCACCACCACCCTCAGTGCCCCACCCTCGGTGACCCCCCAACCCTATGGCACTGGCCATCCACCTACCACCACCAACGACCTCCACCAGGCCCGTTAACCACCAGCCTACAGTGGGCACCCACTTTCCATGCCCCGCCGCCCACCATCGGCCACTGCACGGCAACACACATGGCCTCCAGATTGAAAGAGTAAATTAAAAAAAAAAAATCTAACCCACAGTCGATTAGGATCGAATAAAGTTACTTTCGATCAGTTCAAGCATAGTGGCAATGGCAATGGTGTCGGCAACGACGATGACAATGGTGGTAGCAACGATAGCAATAGTGAAAAACATGGTTGCTGGCCGGTGGAAGCCCAGGAGGAAGGGGAGAGAGAGGACGAGAAAGAGAGAGAGGAGAGGAGAGGGTTTTGGATCGAGAGAGAGTCGATTTTGCGGGAGTAGAAGGAGATATTTAAAGGATTTTAATGATGAAAGTATTTGAGACAAAATTTTCATTGCTAAAATAATTATTAGCGATGGAAACAATATTTTTCTCATTGATATTAATAATTTATGATGAAAAATTTCATCGTAAATAATTTTGTCACTAATAATTCCTACCAAATATTTTTCTAAAAAATTTTTTCTTCTCCAAAAAATATTAAATAAGTTATTTATGATGGAAAAGATTTTTCATCAATAATAATTAATTATTTATGACTAATTTTTTCATCATAAAAAATTTTGTCGCTATTAATCTACAAAGAATAAATCATAAAAAAAGTTTGATTATTTGCAATAGAATATTTCCATCGTAAATACTAGTTATTAATGCCAAAAAAAAATTTCATCATAAAAAATGATTATTTCTGACAAAAAAACTTTCGTCGCTAATAATCTATCATAAATACTTTGACCAAAATTTTAAATTAAAAAATATGAAATATTTTAAAAATAAAAAATGGACAAAAATATGCCATGCATGGCCAATGTGACGAGGTTGAGGGGTATGAGCATGTCCACTGTTAGCTAGTCCACAAGTCAATTAATATTTTTTTCTAATTTTTAAAGAATAATATTCTTTTAAAATTAAAATTTTTATTTTTTTCTGAATATTATATGATGTTAAATTTTAAAGTCCATCTTCATCGTTCATTATTTAAATAATTATCATACAAGCACCGTCATAAAATATTACCTCGATTAGGTAGCTCTAGCTATGCAGATCGATAAAATTTGATTTCGATGATCATGGATAACCGCATGATGATCTGATAAATAGAAACCATCGATCAGTTTAAAAATTTACAATGATGATCTCCATGACATTTATAGAATACTAAAAAAATTTAACTTCAATCGAATATAATTATCATAATTAATTTAGTATGTAATGATTTGGACCATTAAATAAAAATTAAGTGATTAAAATGTCAATTAGCATGTATTTATTAGAAAAATTTTTTAGATAAATAATCTTTATTGATAGTTTGATCATTTCTATGGCGGTGATCATAAAAAGCAAATCATGTATATATAAACTATCGAAAACTATATGTCTCCTAATGCACATTCTTAAAGTTATTAAGTAATTATATTTATGCTTTTATAAAATATACTTAATATGGTTGATTTATATATGCAAAATTTAGATTTTATAATCACCATCATATATGTTGGGGATAAATCCTGCTCCTGCCAAAGTCAAGTTCGGTCCCAGCCTGATGAGGTCAATGCGGAAGAACTTCAGCGGACGCATCCTAGCTGAACTACTACATCCGACCGAGCTTCTCAGTGGCTGAGCCTCAGCCGAAGTCTTTCAACCAACCGAACTATCAAGCGGTCGAGCTTCAGACTCTTAGCGACCGAACTCCTCAAGCGACCATTCTCTCAGCCGACCGAGATCCTTCAGGCCCCTAGCGGCCGAACTCCTCAAGCGGACGGACTACTTATTGCTCGAGCCCCTTCGGACTCCGAGCGGTCGGGCTTCAACCGAGACCCCAGCGGCCGAACTCCCCAGTGCTCAGGCTCCGGGCCGAACTCCTTCGGACTCCCAGCGACCGGGCTTCAGCCAGACCCTTGCGGGAGCCGAACTTCCCCAAAACCTCCTCTCGGGCTGAGTTTCTACGGAAGCCGGACTTCCTATAGACTTCTTCAATGGACGAGCTTCTCAATGACCGAACTCCTTATGATAGATTCCTGCAGGCAATCTCGCTACGGTTACACAACAGTAATAACCATCGGCATTTATCAGGAATAATGATCGACAATAACGATCGGCATTTATCAGAAATAACGATCGGCATTTATCAGCAATAACGATCGACAATAACGACTGGCAGGACAGTTACAATAAGCTTTCTCTATAAAAAGGATCCTTCGGATACCTTTACGACAGGTTCTGAAAACCCTTTTCTTCTCCATATTCTGTCGAGCACTCTATTCCTGTTGACAGGAACTAACTTGAGCGTCGGAGGGTCTTGCCGGAGCCACCCCCACCGGTTTCGAGCAAGACTTTATTTTGCAGGTCCCCGGTGGCAGCCTCTTCGGTCTCAACTCCGGCGATGATAAGTTTCTGCGTCAACAGATTGGCGCTAGAAGGAGGGCACGAACCTCCGAGGTTCCCTTGTTCTTAAAGGAGTGCTCGGCGATGATTTCTCTCTCTAAAAATTCATCTTCTTCCTCACTAAAGTTCTCTCCCGAAGAGAAGAAAATGCCTTGAGAGCTTCGACTCGACGATCGGTGGCCTGCACGCTAGATTCGTCTGTTCCTGTCTCAGCCCCAATAGCCCAATTTCCATACGAAGCCCTCGCAGACATGAGGCAGGTCAACCTGCTGGTCGGGTTTGTGGCTTCACCGAGATGATGCTGGCCGTACGACAACATCCAACGGGGACTTTGCCAACAAACTCACCATGAGGACACGAGGAACCGGCCATAAGGTAAAGCATTTGGGCATACCAATCGCTCTTAGGAAGGAGAAATGGAGAGCAGAAGTTCTTCTGCAGAAAATTTCACAAGGAGACTGGAACGAAGTTCGGCGGAAGAGAAGCCGAACTCCCCCTCGAAGATCATCAATGAAGTTCGGTGGAAGAGAAGCCGATCTCCCTCTCGAAGATCATCAAACGAAGTTCGGCGGAAGAGAAGCCGAACTCCCCTCGAAGATCATCAATGAAGTTCGGCGGAAGAGAAGCCGAACTCCCCCTCGAAGATCATCAATGAAGTTCGGCGGAAGAGAAGCCGAACTCCCTTTCGAAGATCATCAATGAAGTTCGGCGGAAGAGAAGCCGAACTCCCTCTCGAAGATCATCAACGAAGTTCGGCGGAAGAGAAGCCGAACTCCCCCTCGAAGATCATCAATAAAGTTCGGCGTAAGCGAAGCCAAACTCCCCTCGAAGCTCATCATTGGAATAAAGTTCAGCGGAAGTGAAACCGAACTCTCCTTCGAAGCTCACAATCCAGTGAAGTTCGGCGCAAGCAAGGCGGAAGTTCTCCCGCGGAATGAAGTTCGGCATAAGTGAGGCCGAAAACCGTAG
>QRFJ01002244.1:0-97508 GCA_006176705.1 Cocos nucifera | reverse complement strand
GACGGACCCGGACAGGATCGAGCCGCGGAGGCCACCGATCGTCGGGTTGCAGAATGAGCCTGAGTCACTGGGGCTGGAGCTGGAGCGGATGGACTCGAACGAGATCGGGCCGCGGAGGCCGCCGATCTCCGAGTGGAGGCTCTCCTGGGGGGCATCTTTTCTCTTTGGAAGGGGATTTGAATTGAAAAGAAGAAAGGTCTCTCGAGCACTCCTTTAAGAACAAAGGAACACCGGCTTCCTTTAAGAAGAGAATCTTCGTCGGTAGGGGCCCTCCTTCTAGCGCCAATCTGTTGACGCAGAAATTGGTCGTCGCCGGAGTCCGCCGGAGTTGATGCCGATGAGGTCGCCGACGGGGACCTGCAAAACAAAGTCTGGCTCGGAGCCGGTGGGGGGTGGCTCCGGCAAGACCCTCCGACGCTCAAGTCAGTTTCCGTCAACAGGAATGGAATGCTCGATAGAGTATGGAGGAAGAGAAAAGGGTTTTCAGAACCTGGCGTAAAGGTATCCGGAGGGTCCTTTTTATAGAGGGAGCTTGTTGTAACCGTCCTGATCAATGCCGGTCGTTATTGTCGATCGTTATTGCTGATAAATGCCGATCGTTATTGTTGTGTATTGTTGACCGTATAGCGAGATTGCCTGCAGGAATCCATCATAAGGAGTTCGGCCATTGAGAAGCTCGTCCATTGAAGAAGTCTGTAAGAAGTCCGGCTTCCGTAGAAGCTCGGCCCGAAAGGAGGCTTTGGGGGAGTTCGGCTCCCGCAGGCACCTGGCTGTACCGATGCGGAGTTAGTTCGGCTTTTGCAGGAGTCTGATTGAAGCTCGGCGAATGAGCAATCAAAAGTAGTTCGGCCCACAGCCGACTGCAGAGGAGTTCGGGCGTTGGTTGTCCGAAGGAGCTCGGCCGACTGAGAGAATGGTCGCTTGAGGAGTCCGGCCGCTAGACGTATGAAGGAGCTCGGCTACTAGGGAGTTCGGCTAGATGTAGGAGTTCGGCTAAGACGCATCGCCGAAGCTCTTCCGTTGCTATCGGTCGCATCAGGCTGGACCCCGAACCTGACTTTGGCAGGAGCGGGATTTGTCCCCAACAATAGTTATTCGATGGGATAAGTCTGAAAACTAATCTCATGATATTCATAGGAGGTAGAAAGAGGACCTAGCCGTTTAAAACAAAACTCTAATAGATCCATCCATCCTGAGCTCAAGTTAGGTCAAAATCTATATTGTGCCGTTCCAACCACACCAACTCAATATAAGATAGATCTAGCCTAAACTAAAAGGATCATTAACAACATTAGACTTCCATAAATATTTAATCATTAATAATATAATTAAGTTATTTTAATAAAATAAAATAAATAATTAATAATAATTCATAATTTAAAAAAATTCTCTTAGGATGAGCTTCGTGCTGCAAGCAGAGAGGAGGCCGGGAGGCGGCAACAGAGAAAAAGAGCGGCGAGAGCAGAGGCGGGGTGGGAGGAAAGGCACTGCAGGGGATCACCGAAGGAAGGAGGCGGGGCCGGAAGAAGATGTCAATGCCAGGAAGGTGATGACGAAGGGCTTAGATTTCTTTTTTAATAAAAAATTCTTCTAACCATGGTTAAGCTCGAAGCAACGATATTTTATCAGTTGACATGCCCAAATTTTATTGGATTAGTCCATGGATGACTCTGGTAGACTAAGTCTACTAATAATTTCCTAGATATGAGGCTCAAGAATTTTCCTCCCCCAATTCCGAGCCAAAAAGGTTAGGACGATGGAAGGACAGATCGGTATGGATGGGTGGATTCACGATAGCTATTGGTTTTGGTAGGGATGTAATCCGAGCAGAGCTAAATCAAATAGTTAGTGGCACAAGCCTAACTTGGTTTAAAATTTTTGGGCTTAAAATTTGATTTAAAATTGATCAAACTTTAATATTTTAAGTTCAAATTTGACTCAATCAAAAAAGAAGATATTACTCAAAATTGATTTGACTCGACTCAAATATCGATCAAACCATACTCGAATTCAATTTTAGATTTTAGCTTATACATAATGTTGGGGATAAATCCCGCTCCTGCCAAAGTCAAGTTCGGTCCCAGCCTGATGTGGTCAATGCGGAAGAACTTCAGCGGACGCGTCCTAGCTGAACTACTACATCCGGCCGAGCTTCTCAGCGGCTGAGCCTCAGCCGAAGTCTTTCAACCAACCGAACTATCAAGCGGCCGAGCTTCAGACTCTTAGCGGCCGAACTCCTCAAGCGGCCGAACTACTTATTGCCCGAGCCCCTTTGGACTCCGAGCGGCCGGGCTTCGGCCGAGACCCCGGCGGCCGAGCTTGTTCCAACCCTCTTAGCGGCCGAGCTCCCCGAACTCCTGTCCAGCGGCCGAACTCCCCAGCGCCCAGGCTCCGGGCCGAACTCCTTCGGACTCCCAGCGACCGGGCTTCAGCCAGACCCTTGCGGGAGCCGAACTTCCCCAAAACCTCCTCTCGGGCCGAGTTTCTACGGAAGCCGGACTCCCTATAGACTTCTTCAATGGACGAGCTTCTCAATGGCCGAACTCCTTATGATGGATTCCTGCAGGCAATCTCGCTACGGTTACACAACAATAACGATCGGCATTTATCAGCAATAACGATCGACAATAACGACCGGCATTGATCAAGACAGTTACGGTTACAACAAGCTCCCTCTATAAAAAGGACCCTCCGGAATACACTGACGCCAGGTTCTGAAAACCCTTTTCTTCTCCTCTATACTCTATCGAGCACTCCATTCCTGTTGACAGGAACTAACTTGAGCGTCGGAGGGTCTTGCCGGAGCCACCCCCCACCGGTTCCGAGCGAGACTTTGTTTTGCAGGTCCCCGGCGGCAGCCTCTTCGGCCTCAACTCCGGCGACGATAAGTTTCTGCGTCAACAGATTGGCGCTAGAAGGAAGGGCATGAACCTTCGAGGTTCCCTTGTTCTTAAAGGAGTGCTCGGCGATGATTTCTCTCTCTGAAAATCCATCTTCTTCCTCACTAAAGTTCTCTCCCGAAGAGAAAATGCCTTGAGAGCTTCGACTCGGCGATCGGCGGCCTGCACGCCAGATCCGTCTGTTCCTGTCTCAGCCCCAATAGCCCAGTTTCCATACGAAGCCCTCGCAGACATGAGGCAGGTCAACCTGCTGGTCGGGTCTGTGGCTCCGCCGAGATGATGCTGGCCGTACGACAACATCCAACGGGGACTTTGCCAGCAAACTCACCATGAGGACACGAGGAACCGGCCATAAGGTAAAGCATTTGGGCATACCAATCGCTCTTAGGAAGGAGAAACGGAGAGCAGAAGTTCTTCCGCAGAAAATTTCACAAGGAGACTGGAACGAAGTTCGGCGGAAGAGAAGCCGAACTCCCCCTCGAAGATCATCAATGAAGTTCGGCGGAAGAGAAGCCGAACTCCCCCTCGAAGATCATGAAGTTCGGCGGAAGAGAAGCCGAACTCCCCCTCGAAGATCATCAATGAAGTTCGGCGGAAGAGAAGCCGAACTCCCTCTCGAAGATCATCAATGAAGTTCGGCGGAAGAGAAGCCGAACTCCCCCTCGAAGATCATCAATGAAGTTCGGCGGAAGAGAAGCCGAACTCCCCCTCGAAGATCATCAATAAAGTTCGGCGTAAGCGAAGCCGAACTCCCCTCGAAGCTCATCATCGGAATAAAGTTCGGCGGAAGTGAAACCGAACTCCCCTTCGAAGCTCACAATCCAGTGAAGTTCGGCGCAAGCAAGGGCGGAAGTTCTCCCGCGGAATGAAGTTCGGCATAAGTGAGGCCGAAAACCGCAGCTCATCATCCGAATGAAGTTCGGCGGAAGGGAAGCCGAACTCCCGCTCCTGATCAATGAAGTTTGGCGGAAGAGAAGCCGAACTTTCCCTTGAGGCTCTCATCGCTCAAGTCAGGCCGAACTCCCCCATCTCGAGTATGTCATCTACGAAACCTGCTGCAAAGAATTCTTTGGAGGCGGAGTGAAGTTCGGTAGCTAAAGCAAAGCCGAGCTCCACTTGAGCCCGTCGTCAAGGGAGTTCGGGTAATGAAGGATGAAGTTCCCCCATTTGCAACGAGGCGGAATGAAAGTTCGGCCACGTCTACGACCTCGAGGCTCATCATCGAGGAAGCCCCGACAAAGAAGCAGGAAGTTCTGCCGTGGAAGAATCTCGCGGGAAATCGGAATGAAGATTCGGAATGAAATCCGACGCCAGGAAAGCCGAGCTCCATGAAGTCCTCCCGCGGAAGCTTTCGCGGGAAAGCGGAGCGAAGTTCGGCTCAAGTGAGATCCGAACTTCCGTAGTCGCCACAAAGTTAAGTTCGGCCTAAGCAAGGGCGGAACAAAGTCTCCCGCGGAATGAAGTTCGGCATAAGTGGGGTCGAACTCCGCTGCTCATCGGAATAAAGTTCGGCTGAAGCAAGGCCGAACTTTCCTCAGAAGCTCATTATTGGAATGAAGTTCGGCGCAAGTGAAACCGAACTTCCCTTCGAGGTTCAATCAAGTTCGGCGCAAACAAAGGCGAACAAAGTTCTCCCGCAGAATGAAGTTCGGCATAAAGTGAGGCGGCGCAATAAAGTTCGGCGGAAGTAAAGCCGAACTCCCCTCGAAAAGCTCATTATTGGAATGAAGTTCGGCTCAAGTGAGGCCGAACTTCCCTTTGAAGCTCACCATAAAGTGAAGTTCGCTTTAAGTAAGGCCGAACTCCCCCGCTCGAATATGTCATCTCTAGAAAGAATTCACGGGAGGTGCAATGAAGTTAGGCCGCGCTCGAGACCACCCGAGGGCGAGCGAGGCCGAACTCCCCCTCATGTACGTCACCAAGGAAGCCCCTGCAAAGAATTCACGGGAGGTGCAATGAAGTTCGGGCAAGCAAAGCCGACCCCCTCTCTGCAAGCAAGGAAGTCCGGACAAAGAAGCATGAAGTTCTCCCGCGGAAGGTTTTGCGGAAAAGCGGAACAAAGCTCCGCGCAAGCGAGGCCGAACTCCTCGTACATCATCGAAATGAAGTTCGGCGGAAGCAGGGCCGAACTCCCATCAGAAGCTCGTCATTGGAATGTAGTTCGGCTTAAGTGAGGCCGAACTTCCCTTCGAAGCTCACCATCAAGTTAAGCGCAAACAAGGGCGGAACAAAGTTCTCCCGCAGAATGAAGTTCGGCCGCGTTTACGACCTCCACAGCACAAGGCCCGAACTTTTCCAAGGAATTCCCACGGAAGGTTTTGCAAGCTCGGCCGCGTCCACGACCACCCCATCTCAAGTGAGGCCGAACTTCACCTCGAGCTCGCCACCAAGGAAGCCCCGACGGAAGGGCGCGAAGAAGCCCTCCTCCCGAAAGGTTCCGCAACTACGCCCCGCTACTCTAACTCGAATTCTCAGCGAAGTTAAGAGCCGGCCGCCAAGACCTGAAGCACCATGGCCTCCCAAAACGTGCGCGATCTAAGCAAGTAATGCCCCTAGCATCGCGACTACGGCCACGACACTGAGGAATACATTCAGCTCCAAGACGAGATTAAAGAGCTCGGCGGGGTAAATTCCTTCAACGCCAGCCTGAAGCAGGAGAAGATCGGCTAAGAGCGCTACCGTAACTGGAAACTACAAGGTCGGCCACCTCACGGCGTCATCAACGTTACCCCAGAGGAGGGGCTAGATACATCGGCGATTCGTCACCTCCCAGCGTCAAAACCAATGAGAAGCACGCTCCAAATGAAAGAGGCCAGCATGAGATAGAGGAGGTCGTCTGGACGGGACTTACTGCCCGAGGGAACTCAGAGGAAGAACGCCCCGACGACCCTGAAACGGGGATGTGCTGCCCGTAATTTTCCTTCGGTAACATTCTTCCCTTCCGATAATACTGTTTCTGGATGCAAAAACTGTACGATGACAGCGAAGGAGCAGCCAATAGCCCGTTAGGAACAGGAGGAAGACCTCGTCCTAACGCGAGCAAAGTCGAAGGCCTCGTTCACCTTAGACGAGATGGGGGGAGAAGGCTCGGACGACGGTCCGCATGTGCCCCCACAGCCCGTTAGGAACAGGAGGAAGACCTCGTCCTAACGCGAGCAAAGTCGAAGGCCTCGTTCACCTTAGACGAGATGGGGGGAGAGGCTCGGACGACGGTCCGCATGTGCCCCCACAGCCCGTTAGGAACAGGAGGAAGACCTCGTCCTAACGCGAGCAAAGTCGAAGGCCTCGTTCACCTTAGACGAGATGGGGGGAGAAGGCTCGGACGACGGTCCGCATGTGCCCCCACAGCCCGTTAGGAACAGGAGGAAGACCTCGTCCTAACGCGAGCAAAGTCGAAGGCCTCGTTCACCTTAGACGAGATGGGGGGAGAAGCTCGGACGACGGTCCGCATGTGCCCCCACAGCCCGTTAGGAACAGGAGGAAGACCTCGTCCTAACGCGAGCAAAGTCGAAGGCCTCGTTCACCTTAGACGAGATGGGGGGAGAAGCTCGGACGACGGTCCGCATGTGCCCCCACAGCCCGTTAGGAATAGCGAGCAAAGTCGAAGACCTTAGACGAGATGGGAGAGGCTCGGACGACGGTCCGCATGTGCCCCCACGGCCCGTTAGGAGCAAGGAGGAAGACCTCGTCCTAACGCGAGCACTTACATCAACCTCAGCCAAAGGAGATGAGATATCCTCCGAGCAATCTTATCAACTTCGGCCAAATAAGGTCCCCCGAGCGACTAGGCTGACCTCGGCTGAAGAGCGCCGACTTCGACCTCGGCGAGAGATAGGATTTTTGACCGAATCAACCTCGGCTAGAGAGCCTCAACTTCAGCATCAACTTTAGCCAGAAATGAAATCTCCCCCGAACTTCGACATGGATCCGATACGAAGTCCGGAAGAAAAACTTTGGCAGTCGCCTTATCTGCACTCCCTTCCTTCGAATTTCGAACTCGGGAGTGGGGGGGCTAGTGTTGGGGATAAATCCCGCTCCTGCCAAAGTCAAGTTCGGTCCCAGCCTGATGTGGTCAATGCGGAAGAACTTCAGCGGACGCGTCCTAGCTGAACTACTACATCCGGCCGAGCTTCTCAGCGGCTGAGCCTCAGCCGAAGTCTTTCAACCAACCGAACTATCAAGCGGCCGAGCTTCAGACTCTTAGCGGCCGAACTCCTCAAGCGACCATTCTCTCAGCTGGTCGAGATCCTTCAGGCCCCTAATGGCCGAACTCCTCAAGCGGCCGAACTACTTATTGCTCGAGCCCCTTCGGACTCCGAGCGGTCGGGCTTCAGTCGAGACCCCAGCGGCCGAACTCCCCAGCGCCCAGGCTCCGGGCCGAACTCCTTCGGACTCCCAGCGATCGGGCTTCAGCCAGACCCTTGCGGGAGCCGAACTTCCCCAAAACCTCCTCTCGGGCCGAGTTTCTATGAAAGCCAGACTCCCTATAGACTTCTTCAATGGACGAGCTTCTCAATGACCGAACCCCTTATGATGGATTTCTGCAGGCAATCTCGCTACGGTTACACAACAGTAATAACCATCGGCATTTATCAGGAATAACGATCGACAATAACGATCGGCATTTATCAGAAATAATGATCGACATTTATCAGCAATAATGATCGATAATAACGACTGACAGGATGGTTACAATAAGCTCCCTCTATAAAAAGGACCCTCTGGATACCTTTACGATAGGTTCTGAAAACCTTTTTTTTCTCCATATTCTGTCGAGCACTCTATTCCTGTTGACAGGAACTAACTTGAGCGTCAGAGGGTCTTGCCGGAGCCACCCCCACCGATTTCAAGCGAGACTTTATTTTGCAGGTCCCCGGCGGCAGCCTCTTCGGCCTCAACTCCGGCGACGACAAGTTTCTGCGTCAACAATATAGATGATTAAAATTATAGCAAAGATCACTTATCAAAAAATTATCTTATAATCAGACGTTATTTAGCCTTTTGATTACTCATTTTTTATTTAATGGTGCAAATCATTCTATATTAAATTGACTATTATAATTATATCTGATTAAAATAAAATATTAATAATATACTATAAATATCATAGAAATCATCATTGCAAGTTTTTGAATCCATCGGTGATTTCTATCTATCAGATCATCATGTGATCGTTTGATAACATAAATATCTATCAGTGATTTGTATCTATATATCTGATTAAATTTTATCGATCTACATAAATAGAGCTACTAAATTAAGGCGATATATTTTGATGGTGCTTGCATGATAACAACTTAAATAATGAACATTGAAGATGAGCTTTAAATTATAAAATTATGTAATATTTAAAAAAATAAAAATTATTTTAAAAAATATTAATTTTTAAAAATTATAAAAAAATTATTATTTTGCATGCGAGAGAGCTAATAGTGGATGTGCTCGTACCCCTCGATCCCGTCGCATCGACCATGCATGACTCATTTTTATCCTTTTTTTATTTTTAAAGTAGTCTATATTTTCTTTTACTAATTTAAAATTTTGGTCAAGTTAATTATGATGGAATATTAATGATGGATATTTTTTTATCATAAATAATCAATTATTTATGATAAAAATTTTTATTCCATCATAAATAACTGATTATTTATGATAAATAATTTTCATCACTAATAATCCATCTTTTAAATTTTTTTAAATGATTAATTAACGATAGTTTATTAATGATGAAAGTTTTTCATCATAAATAATCAATTATTTATGATGAAAAATTAGTTTTTATTATAAATAATAATTATTTATGATGACAAACTTCTATCTCTAATCATCAATCTTTTTAATTTTTTTTTAAAAATTAATTAATGATAGTTTATTAGCAATGAAAATTTTTCATTGTAAATAATGATTATTTATAATAAAAAACTAATTTTCATCATAAATAATTAACTATTTATGATGAAAAATTTTTATTGCTAATAATCAAACTTTTTAATTTTTTAAAATAATTAATGATAGTTTATTAGCGATAAAAATTTTTCATCATAAATAATGATTATTTATGATGGAAAATTAATTTTTATCATAATAATTGATTATTTATGATGAAAAGTTTTTTATCACTAATAATCAATTTTTTTTATTTTTTTAAATTAATTAATTAATGATAGTTTATTAGCGATAAAATTTTATCATCATAAATAATCAAATATTTGCAATAGAAATTTATTTTTTATCATAAATAATTGATTATTTATGATGAAATTTTTTTTTCATCATAAATAATTTTTATTAGTGATGAAATTTTTTTCGTTGCTAATAATTTTATTTGTAATAAAATTTTTCATCATAAATAAATCCATCGTAAAAGAGTATATTTCTTGTAGTGATGGTTGCCCATTCAAATTTAAATTTCATTTGAATTTGAATAGAAACTAACCAAACCTTATCCACCTAAGGCGTGAGAAGGCTGGGCTTGTGCCTCTTAGTGTATGGAAAATTTTCACAAGAATATCATTCTCGTAGAATTTAAATAGGCATCAAAAAGATGAGGTGGCACATGGGAAGACTAGTCAAACTAGTCTTCAATTTATTATCCAGTTGAACCAATCCAAACCAATTTGGCTAGACCCAATTAGATCAAATTAAACCCAACTTATTTAGACTTAATTAGGCTTAATTAGATTCTAATTAAATAAAAAATTAATTAAGCCCAACCCTTGATCAAATCAAGGATTAAACCTTCTCGACGATTAGGTCATCTCATAACCTAATCAGATCAAACCTAATTGAATCCAATTTAATTGGACTTGATCCAAAAATTATTATTTAATTAAATTAAATTAATTAATAATCAAATTATTAATTAATTCTCTCATAAATATATAGTCTAAATTCAGTGGGTATCCAGGCAATAGAGTTTTGTCAATATGAAACTCTTGATCGAAGAGTTCCAAACCAGTGAGACTCTTGACCATAATGTTACAAATAATTGAAACTCATGATCACAGAATCTCAGACCAGTGGGACTATCAATCATAGAGTCCCAGATAAGCAGGACTCAAAGTTCCAATATAGTAGGACTCTTGATCGAAGAATTTCAATCTAGTGGGACTACTCACCAGCCATCAGATCAGGTAGGAACCTCTAATATATGTGATCCCATAGGTTCAAACCTAAGCTAGTAGCACAAGAGGTGATTTTTATATGAATCGAAGTGATCATCTAGCAATGGTACCTGATGTTCGAATAGGTTGAATAATTGCAATCATAATATTCAGAACCTACGCGAATATGGTTACTATATAATTCATCCCTTTGACTTCTATATATAAGATGACTCAAAGTTAAACTACCAATCCTAAAAAATACATCCATATCGTATCTCAATGCAATCAATCCTGTGACTCCTCACTAGACTATCCTGGCCAAGACTTTGCTAAATTGAAACATAATTAAACATAACTCCTAAAATCAGGAATGGTCAATCTCATCTTGATACATGCATCAACTCCTCAAGTACTTGATTGTGCCTAGAAATCTTCTATCACTAAATTAAAAGTTCAGATAGTCTAGCACCAAAGCATAATGAGTTGCTTGAAAGTCACCATGGTGATCTCAAATTGAAGGGATACTTATACTTATATTCCATCGAATCAAATCTTGACAGCAGAAAAGCTTCGATGTTGGTCATGTTCAGTACAGATGTACCCTTACATCTCACTTGCATGCCATTCCAGTATCTCTACACTATTTGATTAAGAGGAAAACCAATCATATGGCATAGAACGACCTACACTTGATAAATATTATCATCCTTGGTAACAACGTATCATTTGGTCGCAAATAGTTCCAAGGACTAAATGATAAATTCTTCTTTTTCAATTCTAAATAGTCTTAATAACTTCATCATAACATAGGAGTTAATTATAAGATGTAAAAAATTTATAATAAAAATATTAAAATAATATTTATTCATTAATAATTCATATATAAATATAAATATATAGCTCAACCATCAATAGACTGATGATTGGCTTTGGAACACTATTCCCAACAATCTCCCACTTGAACTAAAGCTAATCAGTGCCGTATCTAATATCCATCTTTGACTTGAAGTCGTCGAACTCCTTCACCATAATGGCTTTTGTAAATGGGTCGATCAAATTCTTCTTTCCATCGATCTTCTGAAGGTTAACGTTACCTCAATCCACGATCTTTCAAACAAGATGGTAGCGATATAGAATATGCTTCATTCTTTAGTGTACCTTCAATTTTTCACCTGAGCAATAGCTTCAGATCTATCGCAGTAGAGTAGAATTGGACCATCAAGAAAGGATGCTACTCTAAGCTTGATGATAAATTTTCTCAGCCACACCACTTCTTTGGCAGCATCTGATGTAGCGAAATACTCCTCGCAAACTAAGTCGACCATAGAATGTCGCTTGAAACTCTTTCAGCAAATAGCTCCACTATTAAGTATAAATACATATCCTAACATACTTTTGCTATCATCGTGATCAGATTGGAAATTAAAGTCTATAAATCCCATAAGTCTCAAATCTGACTTATCATAAATAAGCCACTAGTATTTAGTATTTCTTAAATATTTTAGGATAGTTTTAACAATCTTCCTATTATTCTTTCCAGAATCAGACTGGTATCTACTTACTATCCCTAGTGAGTATGCCATATATGATCGCGTACATGTCATGGCATACATGATAGAACCCATTACTGAAGCATATGGAATTCTACTCATATGCTCTCTCTTGAGGTATTGTCGAACAATCCTTCTTCAAGAGAAAAATTTCATGACCTATCAGTAAATAGCCTTTCTTGAAATTCTCTATACTGAACTGCTTCAACACAGCATCAATGTACGTGGACTGCGACAACCCGAGCAATCTCTTAGATCAATCTCTATAGATCTTATCCCTAGGATGTAGAAAGCTTCTCCCAAATCCTCATGGAGAACTATGATGATGGTCAAATCTTTATTTCCTGTAATGTAAGGATCTCATTCTGGATTAAGAAAATATCATCTGTATATGATACAAGAAATGCTACCGCTGGATTATTAGCCCATTTGTATATGCAGGGCTCTTCTCTGTTCTTAATGAAGCCATACATTTTGATCATTCTATCAAAATATATGTTCCAACTCTGAGATGTCTGCTCTAGTATATAAATGGATCTTTGAAGCTTGCATATCTTAGACTTATCTATGGATATGACCCTTTCAGATTGTGTCATATACACCTCTTCGTCTAGCTCTTCATTCAAGAAAGCTGTGTTCACATCCATTTGCCAGATTTTATAGTCCAAATGGGCAGCTATCACAAGCATTATCCAAATGGCCTTGAGCATTACCATAGGAGAAAATATTTTATCATAATCTATACCATAACGTTGATAATATCCCTTGGCAATCAGACAGATCTTATAGGTCTTCGCCTTCCCATCTACACCCGTCTTCCTCTTGAAAATTCACTTATATCCTAGGGATTTTACCCCTTTGGATAAATCAACCAATATCCATACATCGTTGACCTTCATGGACTCCATTTTGGATTTCATAGCCTCAAGCCATTTCTTAGAATCAGGTCTCTGTATTGCATCCACATAGGTGATCGGATCCTCATCGTTCTTATCGAGTTTGATAGGATCACCATCTTAGATCAAGAAATCGTAGTATCTGTTTGATTGATGTGGTACTCTACTAGATCGCCTCAAGGGTGTAGGTACAATGGGCTTAGAGTTTGATCTAATTAAATTTGGTTCATGTTCAACTACTTGTGTCAGTTTTTTCACCTACTTAATTTTCTCAAGTTCGATCTTAAAGGCATTAGTTCCTTCATCAAAAAATTTTTTTTCTAAAAAGATTATTTAAGGCTGACTAATATTTTTTGTTCATCAACAAGATCGAAATAATATCTTTTAGTCTTTTAGGGGTATCCTATAAAATTACACTTGTCAAACCTAGGTCCAAGCTTATCCATTATTAAATATTTGACATAAGCCAGATATCCCAAAATCCTAAGATGTGAGAGTATTGGCTTATGCCCTGTCCACATCTCAGATGGCATTTTGGAAACAAACTTACTCGAAATCCTATTTAGATTGTAATAAGCCGACTCGAGCGCATATCCCTATAAGAAAATTGGTAGACTGATAAATCCCATCATGGATTGAACCATGTCCAACAAAATTTAATTTCTTCTTTCAGACACACCATTATACTGTGGTGTTTCAGGAGAAATCCATTGGAAGAGAATTTCATTCTTTCCAAGATATGTTTGAAATTCACTAGAAAGATACTCACCCCCTCAATCACACCAAAGAGTTTTAATGCTCTTTCCAGTTTACTTTTCTACATCATTACGTAATAGTTTTAACATTTCAAATAACTCTAACTTATGCTTCATCAAGTAGATATATCCATACCTAGATAGATTGTCAGTCAATGTTATGAAGTAGAAATATCTACCTCCAGTACTTGAGCTCATGGGTCCATATATATCATTATGTACCAGACCCAAGAGTTCACTAGCTCGCTCATCCTTTCTAGTAAAAGATGATTTGATTATCTTACCAAGAAGATAGGACTCACAGATTGAAAATGATTCACAATCATTGACTTCAAAAATTACTTATTGAGCCAATATGTTTATTCTATTCTTGTTAATGTGATCTAACCTATAGTGCTAAAGGTAGACTTCAGATGCATCATTTATTCTAGGATGTTTACCAGAGGACTGGACCATATTAATAGGCTGTGATACTAAATAAATTCTATTATTCAATTATCTAACAAACATCGTAATAGCATTCAAAATGATATTATAAATATTTTTTTATTAAAAATTTATAACTATTTTTGGCCAATAGGCCTACAGAAATAACATTCAATAAAAAGTTTGGACAAAAGTGACATTCACAAAGAATAACTTTATGAGAATTGATTACAAGCTAGAATTGGAACTTATCTTCCATCTCCAACATTCAAAAATCTTTTGCTTTCATCAAATCTTCTACTGACCTATAAACCTTGCACTGAATTACAAATATGATAAGAGCTTTCAGTATCCAATACCCAGGCAGTAGTATCACATATTAAGAAGTTGTAAGATGTTATCAAATAATTACCTTGCCTAGCAACTGCTTGCTTCTTTCTTGGCCTATTCGAATCCAGGAAGATAACGTACTGAGGATAATTCCTCTTCCAATGTCCTAGCTTCTTGTAAAAGAAGCATTTCACCTAACTCTGGTTGAACTTGTGCTCCTTGGTCTGATCCTGTGCAGACATCCCAGTATTTGGCTACACCTTCTTATTATTCTTCTTCTTATTCTTCTTTTCTTTCTTAAAGGATCGACAACCAGAAGAAGACCCTTCCACAATATTCATTGACTCTTTATGGAGCTGGTGATCCTTCTCAAAGTTCTACAGTAATCCTAATAAATCATGATAGTTCACTACAGGCTTTGTCATTCAAAAATGAGTAAGGAGGACGAGGAAGGACTTGGGTAGGGAGTTCAGTATCGCATCCTTTTCAAGCTGCTCGTGCAAGAAAAAGCCTAGTTTACTCAAGCACTCAATCATCTCGATCATGTATAATACATGATCGATGACTGATGCCCCATCCCATATTCGAGTATTGAAAATGGCATAACTAGTCTTGTGTCTCTCAGCGTCATCAGATGTGTCAAAAGAGTCATTCAATATTTGAAGCATCTCCTATGGTTGGATGTTTTCAAACCTGTAGCTAAACTCATCATTTATTATCGCTAGCATGATGCATCAAACGGTAGTACAGTTGTTAAACCACTTCTAGTAAGTATCTCGGACCATCCCTCTAGCATTCAGAGCTGACTCCTTAGTTGCTGGATCTGTCAAAATACTCAAAATCTGCTCATGCTCTAGGATGATTTTTAACTTTCAATACCAGCTATCAAAGTTGGATCCCATCAGTTTTTCATTATCCAATAATGATCGAAGCGATAGGATAGTGGCCATAGCTATATAAAAAAAGAAAAATCATAACTTAATTAGTATATGAATTATTTATCCTAAAGATTTGGATTTTAGTCTAAAGGTTCTCTCACTATTTTATATGAATTGATAGCCTCTACCTCCAATTCGAGGAATTATCTTAATTTCTTAGTAGATACTAGAATCCACACAGACTACCCATAAGCCCGACTTTGGTCGATCAATCCATATGCATCTATGGATAGGTTCATAACTAATTATTTCTCTAAATAACTTCTAATAATTTTAATTTTTTCCTAAAAATCTAAACAGTAGGCTTTGGCCTCCACTAAAAAGATCTGGTGAGGTCCAACCATTAATATGACTATATTTGGTACATCTAACTAACAAATAATCAGGCCCAACTTTAACCGACCAACCCAACCATCATTAGAAAGACACAACCAGATCATCATATTATAAATGATAATTTCATTAGTCAATAAGTACTAGGCCTTTGGGCCTCCAATAATTATTAAACTAATAGATCCATTATCACTCAACTTAATAGAAGGCTATGACTTATTTATCATCATAACTTTATTATTTTTAAGAATCTAATAATTTTAGAGGATTTGATTAAGTCATTTTAAGAAGAGGAGAGAAGATTGACTAGCCAATTTTGATCCTCCCACTGACTTCATCAAGTCAGATAAAAAAGAACCTAATTCAAGCTGATATTAGGAGCACCTAAATCAGTCACACTGATTTATCTAATTGATATGGATGAGCCCAAATTACCAAGTGATTTAATCAATCAAATTCATCAGGATGGTAAGGTAAGTGAGATCAGTGGAAGGAACATGCCATTAACTCATCAAGGATCGAATCAGTGCGAATAACTTCTAGTTAAAAACCACTGATCTGGACTGCTAAACTTATCTTAGACACCACCAGATTTATTTGTTTCAATTTGATCAATCTAGTAATTTTAGATTCAATTGTATAGCCATGAATCAAGTTCATTTGATCCTTGTTAAAGGCATGGACTTGACCAACTATAACTATTATAATTAAGTATAAAGAGTCTTTAACCTAATCTAAATCAATATTTGATCAGATTTGATCAATTACTCTAATTTAGTCTATTCTTTAACTAACCTTAAGTCTAATCTAATTAATGGATCTAATTCATCTAACCTAATAATCCAAAAATTTTATGCACATGAGTTAGGATCTTTAATTCATAATTCTATACCCTAATTCATAATCCTTGATTTTTAATTAAGTTTTTGGTTAAAGAGTTGGGGTTCGATATTTCAAAAATATTTTTTAAAATTTTGAAATGTCCTTTTACAATCTAGTAGTGTTCAATAAATGGGTTAACTCATTTCAAAAATGAATCAGCTCATTTCAAAAATAGCTACTAGTTATAGGTTTATGCACAAAACATAAAAATCATGAATCTAAATTTAGATCTAATTCAACACATTCATGATTAAAATAGATTAAAATAATTTTAATTTTTTTTAATCATTTATCTTTAGGAATGAGTTCACGATGGCATCCCTACCATCATAAGAGATCCCCATCGAATGAAAAAAGATGGCCTTTAAATCATACTTATCCCTTATGATCGGATGACTTGGTAGCTCATTCAAGCTCGATTACTAGGCTACTAGAATAAAATACATATCAAATATGCTAATTTTTAAATTTTAAAGTATATAAATCATATTTATCAACCTATGGCTTTGATACCACTGAAGGTATAGTACAGGATTTCTAGCTCTACTTTTAAAATTTTTTTAAAAATCTAATATAGTAAAATTAAAAATTAATCTAATTAATTTTTAAAGCTACTGATAATATACTAAGGATCGAATGTGATATATATGCAATTAAAATCTAAAAACTAAATTACCAATAGTAAAATAATTTTTACTACGCTACATGTTCAGAACATGATACCTTGCATGGGTAGCCGAACTACATAATTTGATTACGCTGGGAAGGTTCTCTTATTGCAACATAGCCACACAAATCACCTAGCCTCCGTAGATTATCCACATGAGGCCCTGGTCCTGATCGGCTCCTTCTGAGTGCTTGCTCAACGTTAGAAGCTTCGACGGCTAATCTTGATCGAACTCCTTCGATCTTCCTCCATAGGCTCTTCAGATGCCCTGGATCACCAGGAAAGATAGGAGAGAGGTAGAGGAGTCTCTCCTAGATTTTTCATGAAATCCTGACGCTCAGAACTCACAAGGCCACTCCCCAAACCCTAGGCCGAAACCCTAGAGCAACACTTAGAAAACCCTATGCCTTAGCCTCTTTGAATTTTTTTTCTCTCAGGGTTTCTAATATTTCTCACATAGAAGGGGGTGCTCATGCACTTAGGTTTCTCATTATGGGAATGTGCACATGCCCCAGAGATAACTCTCTTTTTATTTAGCGCAAATCAAAGTGGAGTGCGCATGATAAGATAGGGATAAGGTGGTTGCTTCTTTGAATTCAAGTCTCATTTGAATTCAAACAATAACCAAATAAATTTTATCCATCTAGGGCATGAGAAAGAAGGGTGTGCACCCTCTCTTGTGCATGGAGAGGTTTCATGAGAAACTTTCTCTCGTAGAAAAAAATGGGCACATAAGGGAGGGATAAGGATAGGTGGTTGCCCATTCAAATTTAAACTTTATTTGAATTTGAGTGAAACTAACCAAACCTTATCCACCTAAGGCATGAGAAGGCTAGGCATGCACCACTTAATGCATGGAAAATTTTTACGAGGATCTCATTCTCGTAGAATTTAAATGGGTGCAGGAAAGGTGAAGTGGCACGTGGGAAGACTAGTCAAACTAGTCTTAAATTTCTTATCCAATTGAACCAACACAAATCAATTTAGCTAGGTCCAATTAGACTAGATTAAACCCAATCTATTTAGGCTTAATTAGGCTTAGTTAGATACTAATTAAATCAAGATTTAATTAAGTCCAACCCTTGATCAATTCAGGAACTAAAACTCCTCGGTAATTAGGTCATCTCAAAACCTAATCGGATTAAACCCAACTGAATCCAATTCAATTGGACTTGATCCAAAAATCATTACTCAATCAAATTAAGTTAATTAGTAATTAAATTACTAATTAAATCTCTCATAAATATAAAATCCAAATTTAGTGGGTATTCGGGTAATAGAGTTCCATCGATATGAAACTCTTGATCGAAGACTCCCAAACTAGTGGGATCTTGACCTCAGTATCCCAAATGAGTGAAACTCATGATCACGAAGTCTCAGACTAGTGAAACTCTCGATCATAGAGTTCCAGATAAGTAGAACTCAAAGTTTTAATGTAGTAGAGCTCTTGGTTTAAAGTTTCAGTCCAATGGGACCCCTCACCAGCCATCAAATTAGGTAGAAAACTCTAATTTGTGTGATAGCGTAGGTTCGAACCTAAGCCGATAACATAGAAATTGATTCTTGTACTAATCAAAGTGATTATTTAGAAATAGTACCCAACTTTCGGATAAGTCAAATAGTCGCAATCGCAATATTCAAAATCTATGCGAATATGATTACTGTATAATTCATCCCTTTGATCTCTGTGTATAAGATGACTCAAAGTTAAACCACCAATCCTAAAAAATACATCCATATCATATCTCAATGCAATTAGTCCTATGACTCCTCACTAGGACTATCCCGATCAAGGTTTTACTAAATTAAAATATAATTGAATATAACTCCTAAAATTAGAAGTGGTCAATCCCATCTTGATACATGCACCGACTCCTCAAATACTTGACTATGCCGAAAAATCTTCCATCACTGAATTAGAAATTCAGGTAGTCTAGCACCAAAGCACGATGAGTTGCTTGAAAGTCACCGTGGTGATCTCAAGTTGAAAGGATACTTATATCCATATTCCATTAGAGTAAATCTTGACAGCAGTAAAGCTCCGAAGTTGATCACATTCAGTGTAGATATATCCCTACATCTCACCTACATGCTATACCAGTGTCTCCATACTTCTTAGTTAAGAGGATAATCAATCAATATGGCATACAACGATCTACACTTAATAAATATCGTTATCCTAGGTAACAATGTATCATTTGATCGTAAATAAATTTAAGGACTAAATGATAAATCCTCCTTCATCGAATCTAAATAGTCCTAAAGACTTCATCACAATATAGAAGTTCATTAAAAAATATAAAGAATTTATGATAAAAATGCCAAAATAATATTTATTCATTAATAATTCATATACAAATACAAACATATAGCTCAACCGTCAACAGACTGGTGATTGACTTTGGAACACTATTTCCAACACCATCCTCTTGAAAGGTACTTGGGTATATTTACAAAGGACGTAGAGGAAGTATTCCTCGTGGAAGATAGGAATCAAGTAGTTGATTCTAAGATCTATGATAAGATGATATCAAACATTGACTCCGAGAAATGGTTGAATGCTATGAAGTCAGAAATTAACTCAATGCATTTGAATCAAGTCTGGACCTTAGTAGATCCACCAGAGGGTATTGTATCCATTAGGTATAAATGGATCTACAAAAGAAAGATAGGTGCAGATGATAAAGTAGAGACCTATAAAGCTAGGCTAGTGGCGAAAGATTATAATCAACATGAAGGCATTGACTATTAGGATACTTTTTTATCTGTAGCTATTATGAAATCCATCCATACATTGCTTGTCATTGCAACTTATCATGATTATGAAATTTGGTAGATGGATATGAAAATTGCATTTCTTAATGGATATCTTAAGAAAGATTCTATATGGAGCAACCTTTGAGTTTCACTTCTAGTGATGAAGATCGCAAAGTTTGCAAGCTGCATAGATCCATTTATGGATTGAAGCAAGCTTCTCAGAGTTAGAATACTTATTTCAATGATGCAATCAAATCATTTGATTTTATAAGAAATGAGGAGAAACCTTGTATATACAAGAAGGTCAATGAAAGTGCTGTCACATTCCTCGTACCATACGTGGATGGCATTCTTCTTATTGAAAATGACATTCCTTTGCTGATCTTGGTCAAAAGATAGTTGTCTAAAGAATTCTCCATGAAAAACCTAGGAGAAGCATCTTATATTCTTGGAATAGAGATAAATCAAATAGGATGCTTGATCTTTTATAGAAGATGTACATATAGAAACTACTAAAAATGTTTAGCATGAAGAACTCTAAAAAGAGATTACTATCCCTTAGATATGGCATTAATCTCTTCAAGAAAATGTGTTCTACCACATCTGAGGAGATTCAACAAAAGAGCAAGTTCTCTTATACTTCGATAATAAGGAGATGGATACCATGTTGTATACACGACCTAATATTGCCCTTGCTGTGAGTGTCATGAGTAGGTATCAATTGAATCCAATTGAAGAGTATTGGACTACTATGGAGAATATCCTTAAGTACTTGAGAAGGACTACTATGGAGGAAGTCTTGAGTTGTGAGTTGAGGGATACACTAATTCTAACTTTATGTCTGATCCTAATGATAGAAGGTCTATATCAGGATGTGTGTTTCTTTGCAATAGTGGTTTCACTAGCTGGAAGAGTTCCAAGCAATCCATCATAGCAGACTTAATAATGGAATCTGAATATATTACTGCTTCAAAAGCTGTAAAGAAGGCTTCTAGTACAAAAAATTTATTACAGAGCTCAGATTGATGCCATCAAATGCCATTGCCCTATACTGTGACAATAATGACATCATAGCTCTTGCTAAAGAGTCTAGGTCTCATTAGAAGTCTAAGTACATCGAGCAGTGATATCATATCATACACGATTATCGCGAGAAGAAATATATTAAGGTACGAAGAGTAGACTCCATGGACAACATGGTAGATCCACTAATAAAACAGTTGAGCCAGCAAAAGATTGAAATCCACCATGAGAAGATGAGACTTAGATATATGGCCAATTGGCTTTAGGTCAAGTAGGAGATTGTTAGATGTATGACCTAAAAAATCAATTATTGGCTGACATATTATATTTTTCTAGATCATATTTTTATACTTGATTTATTAAAATTAATACAATGAGCAATTTTCTTATCCATTCATATATAATATGTCTGTGAATCATTCAAGAAGTTAATGGATAATGACACATATTCTCAAGAATTGAGAATTCGAGACCTGTGTCGTTATAAATTAACTCCTGAATTACTCTTGATCGTAGGATTATCATAGGAACAGTGATTAATCCAGATAAATTGGCATATAAATCACTTTCTTTAGGATGGATGACTCTTGAGTCTACAGTGTAGAGATATTGAGAAAAAATATAGATGGTTGTTAGAGAACATCGATACTGAGTGTGACCATACGAAAGATCACATAAATGTCTACTCACTTATCAGTGATCTTCTCGATGCTATAGTGGTATGACTGATTCTTTGATCTATAGTGCCTTGACTACTTATAGTGAAGTTACTATAGTTTGACTATACATAAACATGGTCTCCTAGCCATTCGAATTTTTATCATGTATATTGACTGTAGTAGGTTCACTGGAGGAGTAGGGTGTGCACTTATAAGGAATCTATCAACTTTAGTAGATAAGAGGTAGTCCTATAGAATTTAAGAAGTTAAGTCCATGAGTCTATAGCTATAGCAAGATGATTAATGGAAAGAAGTTTCCATATGTATGACATCTGGACTTGAGCTAATTGAATTTTTTATATGATGAATGTTGAGGTTTAACGAGTTTCCATAACCTTCATCTTATCAGAACTCATGATAGAAGAATTAAATCACACGATAACTATATTTAGAGATTCTATTTTCTATTCTACTAGAATGTTACCACATAGTTCTAGATATTATAAGTAGATTGTGAGAACTCACTAGAATCCTTCTACATCAATGATCCTTGATGGGTGTGAGTTAGAAGTATTCTAATCCATCAAAAGAAGTTTTGATGATACTATGATAGAGATCATGATATATCTCACTATTAGATAGAATAAAAATCTATAGGATCACACATAAAAGAGGTTCTTGACTGATCAAGATGGCTGAATTATGATTATGAATCATAATAGGATTTAATTATCAATTTGATTGATAATTAATTCAATGCAATAGTTGCAATGATCAATTCCTAATAGTCAGTGAATTGATGGAGGATTTAATTTGCAATTAGATTGTGATAAGGATCAATTTGATCAAGCAAATAAGTTAAAATTAAATCTAACTAAATAGGATTTAATTTGATTTAATTTGGGTTGATTGAATCAAGCCCTATTGGATTATAAGATAACCCAATTTTCAAGAAATCAATCCCTAGTTTGATGAAGACTTGATTCAATTGATTTCCTAATTATATTAGGGGCCTAATTGAACTAATTGGACTAAGTCCTAATTAGTTGAATATTTATAACCAATTTCTAAGTTAGTTAGGATTTGGGCCAAGAATTAGTTAGATATAAAACTAACTTAAAATAGCCCATAAAGAAGGAATCTTAGTTGCACTCGGATATTTCTTTATGCACCAAAAGGAGGGAGCGGTCCCTCATTATTTTGTGTGACAAAACTCCATGGAAAAGCCCCTTTCTCATGTCCCTTATTCCCTTTTTAAAATCTATGTTGGGGCTAAAACGGTTCCTCCCAAAGTTTTGCAGGGTGTTCGATTTCGATATAATTTCATCCAGAACTATGGCAACCATGGCCAAACTTCAGTCAAGTTTTGGGCAAAATGATCCTCTCAACTATAATTATCAGCTTCCTAGTTAATTGCAAAACCCACAAGGCATGATGAACTTCATCTGAACGAGCTTGAACAATAAAAAGAATCACCATTCGATCGACTATGACCTAAGACATAAGATAGGTAGCAGGACTCCAAGTAGCGAACTCTAGCATAGTCCAATCTAGCCGACCTTAGAGATAACCAAACTTCTCTCTGATTGAACCTCCTTCTGGCCTTATCTCTCCACTATTGTTGGCAGATTCTACCAAACCTAGGTTAAGGACCTCAGATTGGTAGAACACTTTCTCAGTCAAACTTCTATACCCCACTCAATGAATGGCAAACTTGGACACATTTACGTCAAGAGTTAGTTGTGCAAACTTGAATCAGCAAAAAAGGACCTCATCATTATGCAACAGTCCTAATCGACAAATCCATTATTCGCTTGGACCTTCAATTCAAAAGAGTTACCTACTTATGGATAACCTCGAAGGTAGTAGGATTCTTGAGAGGCATCAAGAGCAATGCCAGTTGAACTCCGTTGAATGCTAAATCCCAACACCTTCTGACTTTGCTTATGGTAGACCTTGGTTACAGCCAAATTCCTTCATAGCTGACAGTATATCCCATCAACCTTATGCCAGAAATCTTATCCAGCTGAATTCATCTCCAAACGAATAGCCAAACTCCTCAATACTATCGCAAGCAACATCAGCAAGTTTTAACCGATTGTCAGTTCGTCACTTGCCACCCAAAGGTTGATCCTCAAGTTTGGCTTATTTAACTTTAGTCTCTCCACCCTAGCTTGCATAGCTCTCTAATAAAGGTAGAAACCACATTTGAACTCCAATAAATTAATCTCAATTGTCTACAAATCCCAACAAAATGACAACTCATTCTCCATAACAAACTCGTAATAGTCCGAATGGCCCACCAGTAGATGGTTATAACCATCACCATCAATCTATTACAAGCTCTGCCTATAAAAGAATTTTTTAGATACATTTTTTCTTTCTTAAGCTCTCCTTCCCACTCTAATTCTTCTGAGTACTCTATTCTTGTTGATCAGAAAACTGACTTGAACATCAGAGGGTCCTATCGGAGCCATCTATCTCTGGTTTGGACTCCTTCTTGCAGGTCTCAATGGCAACCTCATCTACCTCATCTTCACCAACTCCAGCAACTCCGGTGCCAACATCATTTTCTATACCAATAGGATTGGCACTAGAGGAAGGATTTCTGAGCCCTTGACTCTTAAAGGAGTACCTAGTCGAGTTCATCTTCTTCCTTTCTTCTTCAATTTTTAAGCTTCTTTTTCTTCTAATCTCTTCTTGAGATGCCACCAAGGAGATCTTCAACCCAGAGATCCACTGCCTTCGCTACCAGATCCACCTACTCTGATCTCATCGTCGGCACCTCAATCTTCGTCGACAATCATGATGGATCTAAAATTATTCAACCTGCTAATGCAGTAGGTTAAAGGCCTTACTAAAGCAGTAAAGGCTATGTAGCAGCCTTCAGCACCAGTCTAGCCAAAAAGATCTTCACCAGAATATCGAGATCTGACACTAAGAAGACCCACATGGGTGAGTCGACCGATGACTCTAGAGAAGGGAAAGCAGAAAGTAAAAAGCTTCTATTTTCACCATGATTCTAGTCTTGGAGAATCTCTGCCCCTTCGGCCTACCATATTTTGAGATTTATGATGAAGATGACATTCTCAATTAAAAACTTCAAAAAATAAACTGATGGATCGAGAAACTCCGCCATGTTGTCCCTGCTCATCATGATGACATATGCATCGACCCCCTATTCTCTACTCGAATTATGCAAGAGCCCATCCCACTCAACTTTAAACTTTCTCAATTTGAAAGTTACAATGAGACCATCGATCCAGTTGACCACCTCGAGACCTTCAGGATGATGATGCTACTTTATGGTGTGCTTGACACCATCTTGTGCTGAGCTTTTTCCTCCATCTTGAAGGAAGCGGTAAGAAATTGATACTCAAATCTTAAACTGGGTACCATCTTTTCTTTTGATCAACTAAGCCACCAGTTTGCAGCTCATTTTATTAACAGTTGGCATCAGAAACGAGGTTCAAACTTTCTTGTGAACATCAAGCAAAAGGAAGGAGAGTCCATCTAAGCTTATGTTAATCACTTTAATGCTACTGCATTAGAGGTCCAAAACTTGAACCAATTAGTTGCTATGGCCGCACTGAAGGACAGTCTCTAGAAGAATGATCTTCTCTTCCCATTAAAAAAGAAGTACCCCCAGGACTTCGCTGATATGCTAGCCTAGCATAGGATGGCCTCTAGAAGAATGATCTTCTCTTCTCAGTGGAAAAGAAGTACCTCCGAAACTTTGCTGACATGTTGATCCAAGCTGAAGGCTATGCCTGAGTGGAGGAGGCCTTCGAGCTGAAAGATGAGGAGGCCACAAGAGAGCAATAGACGAATGAATCAAGTAAGCCTACAATTATTGAAAAGTCGAGTAAAGCTCGACCACGCTCTCAAACTTCTCCTAAGCGCAGACAAGCTAGGACTCCAACCCAAGCTCATCAGTAAGGAAGCCCAGGTCGAAAGGCACAGTGGAACTTTCCTCCTCGAAGGTTTCATAATTATACTCTTTGAATGCTTCAAAGATCTAGATACTGATGGAGATTAAGGAGCAGTTAGCAAGACCAAAGAAGATGCAGTCCCATCAGCCAAGCACAACCCCAATAAGTTCTATCTCTACCATCATGATCATGGTCATGATACCAAAGAGTGCATCCAGCTTCAAGATGAGATTGAGGAGCTCATTAGATGAGGACGGTTGGACTACTTTCTAAAACATCGACTGAAAAGGAGGGAGGATCGGCAAGAGCCCTACCATAGCCTAAACTACCTTGGAGAGACGAGCCATAAGAAGATCGACTTCCACTTAGAATCATCAATACCATTACTGGGAGACATCGTCAAGGGGAGATTAGTGAATCAGTAGAGCCAGTGAAAAGATAGAGAATTGAAGAATCCATCACCTTCACTGAAGAAGATGTATAGGGAATTCAGTTTTTGCATAGTGACGTGATTGTAGTAAGTTTAAATATTGTTGACTATGTGTGCGCGGTATTTTGATTGATAATGAAAGCACTGTAGATATTTTATTTTAGGATGCATTCTCAAAAATGTTCATACCTGATGGTCGCATAGGACCAATAAGTTCTTCACTAGTGGGATTTACCGACGATGCAGTACTGATTGAAGCAACAATAACCTTATCTATCATAGCAGGTCGATACCCGAGGCAATCAAAGGCCCAAGTAGATTTTTTGGTGGTGAAAGCTCCATCAGCCTACAAAGCTATTCTTGGTCGATCTAGCTTGAATGCGCTTTAGGCTGTAGTTTCAACCTACTACCTGAAGATAAAGTTTCAAACTAGTCATGGGGTTGGAAAAGTCAGAGAAAATCAAGCCCCGGCATGACATTATTACACCATTGCTTTGCAAAGAAGAAGGTAGGCAGAATCTTGTCCAATGGATGGGCTTGATACCCATGATAGTTTGACTGAAGAACAAGGGGGACCAATTGAAGATCTTGTTATAATTTTCTTAAACGATGAGCATGAGGACCATACTATCTAAATTGACTCCAATCTGAGAGGAAAAATTAAAAAGCAGCTTATCGATTTCTTGCAGAAGAATGCTGACATCTTTGCTTGGATGCCCGTAGATATGTCGGGGATTGACGCAAAGGTGATGGAACATTGTCTGGTTGTAGATCTCAAATATTGGCTAGTAAAATAAAAGAAGTGTAGCTTTGCACAAGAATGGTAGAAGGCCATTGCAGATAAAGTAGATAAACTCCTCAAAGCCCAGTTCATCCAAAAGGTATCATACCCAAACTGGATTGCAAACATGGTCCTTGTCAAGAAAGCAAATGGCAAGTGGAGAATGTGCATAGACTTCATAGACTTAAATAAGACCTATCCAAAGGATAGCTACCCCTTACCCAGAATTGATCAGCTGGTGGATGCGACTTTAGGCCATGAGCTCCTCACTTTCATGAATGTCTTTTGTGGTTATAACTAAATCTAGATAGCACCAAAGGATGAGAAAAGAACTACTTTTATTATTAATCATGGTCTTTATTGCTACAGGGTTATGCCCTTTAGATTAAAGAAAGCAGGTGTAATGTACCAGCGCCTAATGAATAAGATCTTTAAGGAGCAGATTGATCACAATATGGAGGTCTATGTAGATGACATGCTTGTTAAAAGTCGATCTTTATCGATTCATATTGCCGACCTTGAAGAGACCTTTAGTACCCTCTAGGAGTATAAGATGAAGCTGAATCCAACCAAATGTGCATTTGGAGTAACTTTGGAGAAGTTACTAGGATTTATGATGTTGGGGCATGAAATTGTGATAAATCTAGAAAAGATTCAAGCTATCCAAAAAATGATCACCCCAAAAATAATAAAGAAAGTCCAGCACCTTACAGGCAAAATTATAGCTTTAAATCATTTCATCTCAAAATCGATGGAGCGTTGCATGCCCTTCTTCCAAGTACTCAAGCAGCCCAAGAACTTCTATTGGACTCTTGAGTGCTAGAAGGCCTTTGAAAAATTATAGAATTACCTCGGTTCACCTCCTTTTCTTACTAAGCCCGAGCCTGGAGAAGAATTATTTCTATATTTGGCGCTATCTCCAGCAGCTATTGGAGCAGTCTTGATCAGAGAAGAGGCTAAAATTCAAAAGCCCATCTACTATATAAGTCGAGTTTTGAGAGACGTAAAAATAAAGTATATAAAATTAAAAAAATTAATTTATGCCTTGTTGATTATAGGCCGAAAGCTCCGACCTTATTTTCAGGAGCATATGGTCATGCTTCTCACTAATTAGTCCATAAAAGCTGTTCTTCACTGGCCTGACACCTCTAGAAGAATAGCTAATTGGGCCATCGAGCTAACCAAGTTTGACATCAACTTTCAACCTCGACCACCTATTAAGGCTTAGATATTAACATATTTCATTATAGAATGTACCATTCTAGATCCAGTCGAACCTGAAGATAGCACCTTCAGTTTGCAGTCGAACCTCATAGAGGAAAAAACCAACCTCCTTGAAGACTTCTGAGCTCTATATATTGATGGTTCATCTGATACCTCTAGAGTAGGTGCAGGCTTAATTCTGATTAATCTAGAAGAAGTTATTACTGAGTATGCACTGCATTTTAAATTTTTCACAATAAATAATAGAGCAAAATATGAAGCTCTAATTATGGGATTGAGAATAGCTAGATAATTAAAAGCGGATCATGTGAAGGTCTATAGCTGGTAGTAGGGTAGGTCAATGATACTTATGAAGCTCAAGAGGAAAATATGATAAAGTATTTAAAAAAGATAAAGAGCTTGATCTTGACTTTCAGTAGTTTCAACATCCAGTAGATCCCTAGAGCAGAGAATACTAAAGTCGATCTTCTCTCTAAATTGGCCACTTTAGCTCCGAATGAACTACCAAAAGAGGTTTATTGTGAAATTCTGCAACAGCCAAGCTTGGAGGAATCCCAAATAGTAATGCAAGTTGATCATGAGCCTAGCTGGATTGACCCACTCATTACCTATCTCAAAGATGGTATTCTCCCAAGAGATCCCAAAGAAGCTCGAAAGCTAGAAAATCAAGCTTCACGGTATGTTCTGAATGAAGGCAAGCTATACAAGAGGTCGTGTTTTTTGTCACTCCTTAGATATCTCCGACCTTCTGAGGTCGATTATGCATTGAAAGAGGTTCATGAAGATATATGTGAAAATCATCTTAGAGCTAGATCGTTATCTTATGAATTGCTCCATCAAGGATACTATTGGAGAGATGTGACCAATGTCAGAGAAATACTAATATTCAGAGATAGCCGGATTCATAACTCACATCTCTAAGCGCTCCTTGGCCATTTGTGCAGTAGAGAATGGACATACTTGATCTTTTTTTCGTGGTATATAGATAGAGAAAATTTTTTCGGATAGTTATGGATTATTTTACTAAATGGGTAGAGGCCGAACCCTTGGCAAAAATCACTAAAACTAAAGTACAAGACTTTGTTTGGAAGTCAATAGTTTGCAGGTTCGATCTATCTTAAACTCTCATAACAAATAATGGGCATCAATTTATAGGAGCAAGGTTCATCGAGTTTTATGAAGATTTAAACATCTTCCATCATTTCACATCAGTGGCTCACCCTCAAGAAAATGACGAGGCCGAGGTAACTAACAAAACTTTGCTTTAAGGGATTAAAGCAAGACTTGAAAGGGCAAAAGGAACATGGATGGACAAACTCTATCATGTGCTATCGGCATATAGAATTATCCAAAGATTACCAACTGGAAAAACTCCTTTTGCCCTAGCATTTGGAACAAAAATAGTGATACCAGTTGAAATTAGACTTCCCTCAGCAAGAGTTAAAGGTTTTAGTGAATAGGATAACTACCAAGATCTCAGAGTGAATCTCGATCTACTAGAAGAAAAATGAAAGAAAGCCCAAATTTAAATAACAGCCTATAGATAAAAAGTGGCCCGCTACTATAACTCTAAAGTTAGAAGCAAAACTTTCAAAGTGGAAGACGTAGTACTTCGACGAGCGGATATCTCACAATTGCAAAATTGAAAAAAACTTGCCCCAAACTAAGAAGGCCCTTATGAAATTATGGAAATCGCTCGACCTGGGTCTTATTGTTTAAAGGAGCTCGGAGGAACTATATTTCCACGGCCTTGGAACTCAGAAAATTTATGAATGTACTATTGATGAATCCATTTTCAATAAAATTCTCTCATTTTAACATTCTCTTCTTTGGTGCAAAAACTATGTAATGGTAGGAAATTGTTCAACCAAATTTTATTTTCAAATTGAAGACCTCTGGTTCTTAATCTGGAGATGTCAAAGAGAGGCCCTCTCAACGATCTTTTTGTGTCCTGGCAATTTTGTTAGGAATAGAAGGTGGACCAAGTCCTAACAAAAAAATTAGCCAACCACATCAGAAATAGGAGGTGGACCTCGTCCTGACATGGATAAAGATCCGATAAAAAATTGAAGACCTTCGATTCTTAAACTAGAGACGTCGGGAAGAGGCCCTCTCAATGGTCCTTTTGTGCCCTGGCAATCTTGTTAGGAATAGGGGATGGACCTTGTCCTAATAAGAAAATTAGCCAACCATGTTAGAAATAAGAGGTGGACTTCGTCCTGACATGGATGAAGATCCTAGAAATATTGAAGACCTCCAGTTCTTAAATCGGAGACGTCGAGGAGAGGCCCTCTTAATGGCCCTTTTGTGCCCTGACAATCTTGTTAGGAATAGAAAATGGACTTCGTCCTAATAAGAGAATTAGCTAACTACATCAGGAACAAGAGGTGGACCTCGTCCTAATGTGGATAAAGATCCTACGAAAAATTGAAGACCTTCGATTCTTAAATCGAAGACGTTGGGGAGAGGAATAGGAAATGGACTTCATCCTAACAAAAGAATTAGTCAACTACATCAGAAACAAGAGGTGGATCTCGTCCTAATGTGGATAAAGACCCTATCAAAAATTGAAGACCTCCAATTCTTAAATCGAAGACATCGGGGAGAGGGCCTCTCAACAGTCCTTTTGTGCTCCGGCAATCTTATTTGGAATAGGAGATGAACCTTGTCCTAACAAAAAAAATTAACCAACCACATCAGGAATAGGAGGTAGACCTCATCCTAACATGGATGAAGATCCTTTGAAAAATTGAAGACCTCCGATTCTTAAATCGAAGACGTCGAGAAGAGACCCTCTCAACGGCCCTTTTATGTCCGACAATCTTATTAGAAATAGGAGGTGGATATTATCCTAATAAGAAAATTAGCCAACCACGTCAAGAAGGTGGACCTCATCATGATATGGATGAAGATCCTATAGAAAATTGAAGACCTCCGATGAAGATCCTTAGAAAATTGAAGACCTCCGATTCTTAAACTAGAGACATCGAGGAGAGGCTCTTTCAACGATCCTTTTCTACTCTGGCAATCTTATTAGGAATGGAAGGTGGACCTCATCCTAATAAGAAAATTAGCTAACCACGTCAAGAATAGAAGTTGGACCTCATCCTAGCGTGGATGAAGATCCTACGGGGAATTGAAGACCTTTAGTTCTTAAACATGCGGTTAACCTCATCATAACGAAGGTGAAGACCTTTGGTTCTTAAATAGAAGATAGCTGGGAGAGGCCCTCTCAATGGCCCTTTTTGTGCCCCAAGTTCCAAAATGAAAGATAGAATGCAAATATGAAGTCTTGTTTCAGTCCCCAAACAAAATCAAAGACCCTTGTTCATAGATAAGGAGGATAGATACACAAAATATAGAGCAGAAATTATTATTCTGAGAGGACATCAATGTCAGACACAATAAGGAAATAACGCGAATTGGCAAGCGTCAAGCTAAGATGAAATACAGATAGGTAAATGAAAGAAACTTCATTTCATTAAAAATAAAAGTTGTTACATGGGTCATTAAGATTGATTACAAAGAAAAAGAGAGAAAGAAAGAAGAAAGGCCAAAGTATTATTCAAAGTCAGACTTTGGGTTTTCGGTTCTAGCCAATACTAGAGCATGATTTAAGTCATTGACCTTTTCTTCAAGATTCTTTTTTGTCGCTAGACTCTTGCCAAGTAATTTGTTCGCCCTCCAGAGATTGTCTTCCATCTCTCTCGGTCTCTTTCTTAGAATGGTGGACTCAGCTTTGGCATCCTTCACTGCACTTTCATTGAAAGTCTCTGAATCTTGAGCTGTAGGAGTTCAACCTTACTCTTTTCATAAGCCGACAAAAGGTCTCCCAGCATTTTCTTTAAAGATACGATTTCTTCCAAATCTCCTTTCGAACTAGATTGAGCTTTATCTGCCAACTGTGTCAGGAGTCAAGCTACCTTTGCATTAGCCACTTTGAGCTTATTTTTCAACTCCTCTATCTATCTACACCAACTGATCCAATAAGTGTTGTATGCTATATCAGCATCATGGAGTTATTTTTGGATGTCGAAAATTTTTTTCGACCAATTCCAGTCGTACTCTCCCTTACCTTGGGCCTAGGCCGAACCTTTTTCCAATTGGCCAATCTTTTCTCTTGCCTTGCGAAGCTCGACTTCAAGAGAGTAGATTTTTGCAGTCAAATTTTAGGCTTTATTGCCAGCAAGTTTCTATGCCTATTCCAATTCCTCAATTAAGTGGTACTTTTTAGCACTATACTCCCTAAAGAATTATTTAGAGGATTGATGGAGGTGGTTGATTTCAATAGAGGCATCAATATAGCACTTCTTGAACTTCTGGAGTTCGTCCTCAATTTTTTTTAGTTTCTTCTTTGTTTGATGTACTTCTCGCTTCAGACTTACGATGTGGGCCTTCAAGGGAATACCTTGAGGCAATGGTTCGACTTTAGTGGGGGCTGCACTCGACACATAAAATACCATGACAAAGAAGAATGGCAAACAAAAAGATTATCTTTTATTGATTAAAAGTGTTTGAATACATGAAAAATAAAAGAAAAAAGGTACAATGGATAGAGATCTCAGACCTCTGCAGGAGGACTGGAGGAGCTCAATGCAGCATTGGTCGGTGCAGTCCCTTCGATGGTGGTAGGTGCAGACATAGTAGGGTCGGTGGCAGCATCCAGGATAGCAGCTTCGCTCAGAGAAAGTTTGGTTTCATCTTTGGTGGATTCGCCCAACAAAAAGCCAAGCTTCAACTTTGGGAACTTATCCACAACCCTCGACTAGCAGAGGTCGTATCCCTTAATGAAGGCCTCCTGAGCGAAGGCTACCTTGATGTTTCTTAATTCCTCTGAAGATTTGAAGCTGGAGATGGCCTCTTCCATCGCTCACCTATTCTATTCAATGAAGTTCGCCTCGACTTCCTTCCTTCTTCCCTCCTCCAAATCCAAGGTAGCCCTCAAATCAACAGACGTCTACTCCTCCCTTTTAAGCGCCTCTTGCAGGTGCCAATCTTCGACCGAGAGATGATTCACTTTGGCCTTGTGCCCTTGGACCTCCTCGGTGGCTCTTTAGGCCTTGGCTTTTTCGGCCCTAATCATCTCAAAGTTGGCCATCAATTGGTGGCCGATCTGCAAAACAACAATATCATTTATATAGTCAAAGAACACATGACTAAACTTGAAAAATGAAGTAAGAAACCATTACCTTGAGGAATGTCCCAAAGGAGTCCTTGACCCACTGGTCAAGGTTGGTGCAGGTAATTCTTTTAATAATGTGTGGAAGCACACATCCATCAGCTAGGGCCTTAACGACCCTCCAGTCATTGAAGGAGACATTCTCCTAATCGATGCTATCTTTATTACTTCCTCCTGAATTTCATTGGGGGCGGGCTCTTCTAGCAATCTTTTTCTTCTTCTTTCCTGCCTCCTCTTTAGAAGGAGCTGGAGAAGGGATCTCGGAGGGCAAGCTCAGGCTCGTCAGTGGCACTGCAACCTCTGGGATGGAGACTTCTTCTGCAAAGGGGTAGAGCTCGGGCCCCCAACCTTCATCCACTTTGACGGTTCCCTAGGTGCCTTCTTCTTCCACTTTTGGGCTTGAAGCCCTCTCTCCAACAATTTTATTTCTTCCAGAGTCATGTCTGCAGTAATCACAAAGTTGAGATTAGAAGGGAGATAGAAAGAACAAAGTAGGGTGAATATAAATACCTCTCGAGATGAGCAAACTTAGGCCAAGATTGAATAGAGTCTGATTGTCAATGAGTTCAGATAGCAAGAAAATCTTATAATCTTTCAACCTATTAACAAAATCAAGATCCAACCTTTCTAGCCCTAGGGCTCGATGGATTGAATCCCTTAAATGCCCCCACGAAGGAAGACCCAAACCTAAGGATGGACAAGAGACAAAAAAAAATTTTCTTCCAATTATGAATGGATGAAGGGGCATCCTTCAATAACCCCTTCTTGCTAAACTAGGGGAAGAAATACTACCAATTCTAAGCGATGGGATGGTGTTTGAAGGTGAAATAATTATGGAATAGTGAAATAGTAGGTTGGACTTCAATAGAGATATAAAGAGAAAGAAATTCTATGATGAATCTAAAGAAATTTGACACCATAGAAGCTAAGAAGATATCTAAAAATTGAAAAAGTGCTACTATGAAAGGAGAAAGTGGAAGTTTTAATCCAATATGGAAGGCCTCCAAATACAAACAAAAGTGATCTAGAGGAGGAGCATAAACTCGGCCGCTCGATCCAGAAAGCTCAAGTTCATACTCGGAAGGGATCCCGTACTGGACTCAGATTAACAATAAGTCCTCAGGGCATAGAGAGCAGGGGATGGTCTCGGGGGCAAAGGCAGGCCGAGGTGCTTCTGTGGATTTGGTGGTTTTTCTAAGGATAAGGTCTAGCAAGTTTAGGCCAGTCGGACTCCTAGAACCAAAAGATCAGGATATTTTGGAAGACATATGGATTGAACTAAATTCAAACAATTCCTCAAAGTTAGAGAAAAAGGATGGCAATATTTTGAAAGAACCAAGGACAAATAGTAAAATCCTATGAAGAGTTCAAGAAGATGAGAGTAGAAAAAAAGCAAAGAAACACACAAAAAAGATTGGGAACTAACCTAGATCAGTCGAAGAACTCAAGAAAATGGCTAGAAAAGTAGGGAGCTGGCAAGGGATGCACCGACGATCGGAGAGGCTACAGTGGAAGAAAGACGAAACACCCAGAGAAGATGAAGAACAAGGAGAAGAAGAACAAGAACACTAGCCAAGGTAAATAGCCAAAGGAGAAAGATGAGCTTAAATAGCCAGAAGAAGTCAAGGAAGGTCATGATTGCAAATCCTCTCCACCAGTCGCTACCTGCCATGTGTTTAACATCTGCCAAAACAATAATGGGTCAGTACCTAGAGTGCCATGCTGGGAGAATTTCGAATGTTGTGGTAATTTTAAGTCATTCAGCCATTAAGGAAGCCTCGGCGCTAATTAAAAATATCAAAACTTTTCACCTTCCAAAAAATAGGATTTTCGAAAATAGTGGAGAACTTCAGCAGTTGTAACTTCGGTACTCGCTTCATTCAATTTTCAAACTCGAAAGTAGGGAGACATATGTTGGGGGTAAAATGGTTCCTACCGAAGTTCTATAGGGTGTCCAATTTTAGTGTAACTTCATCCGAAACTATGGCAACTATGGCCGAACTTCAACCAAGCTATGGGCAAGATGATCCTTCCAACTATAATTATCAGCTCTCTAGTTAATTGCAGAACCCACAAGGCATGATGAACTTCATCCAGATGAGCTTGAATAATAAAGAAAATCGCCATCCGATCGACTATGACCCAAGACATAAGATAGACAGCAAGACTCCGAGTAGCAAACTCTAGCATAGTCCAATCTGGCCAACCTTGGAGATAATCAAACTTCTCTCCGATTGAACCTCCTTCTGGCCTTATCTCTCTGCTATAATTGGCAGATTCTACCAGACCTATGTTCAGGACCTTAGATTAGCAGAACACTTCCTCAGTCGAGCTTCTATAACCCACTCAATAAATAGCAAACCTGGACACATTTACGTCAAGAGTTAGTTGTGCAAACTTGAATCGGCAAAAAGGACCTCATCGTTAATGTGAGACCGAGCTTCTTCCTATAGGACTAGCCGCAGTCCTAATTGATAAATCCATTATTTGCTTGGACTTTCAATCTAGAACAGTTACCCACTTATGGATAACCTCAAAGGTAGCAGGTTTCTTGAGAGCCATCAAAAGTAATATCAGTTGAACTCCATTAAATGCTAAATCTCAACACCTTCCAACTTTGCTTATGGCAGACCTTGGTTATAGCCAAATTCCTTCGTAGCTAATAGTATATCCCATCAACCTAATAGCAAGAACCTTGTCTAGCTGAATTCATTTATAGATGAATAGCTAAACTCCTTAATACTATCGCAAGCAGCATCAGCAGGTCTTAACCAATTATTAGTTCATCACTATCATCTAAAGGTTGATCCCCAAGTTTGGCTTATTTAACTTTAGGCTCTCCACCTCAGCTCGCACAGCTCTCTAATAGAAGCAGAAACCACATCCGAACTCCAATAAATCAATCTCAACTGCCTACAAATTCTAATAGAATGACAGCTCATTCTCCATAACAATCTTGTAATGGCTCGAACGGCCTACTAGCGGATGGTTATAACCATCACCATGGATCTATTATGAGCTCCGTCTACAAAAAGGACCCTTCAGATACGTTTTTTCTCTCTTAAGCTCTTCTTTTCATTTTAATTCTTCTAAGTACTCAATTCTTCACTACTACAAAAGGTCGTAGCTCAAAAAATCATTGCCATAGGCTATGACAGCAGTTATTTAACCGCTGCTACTGTAGCCATCGTCGTAGCTCTATGGCAGCAATTGTTGCAATGATTGTTTGAACCGCTGCCATAGATAGCCTATTACAGCAGTTTATAAATTATTGTAATAGATCGATCTATAGCAGCGGTTATGTAACCACTGTCATAGGTTATCTATAGCAGCGGTTACATAACCACTATCATATATAATCTATAGTAGTGGTTTCTTAACCACTGTCATAGTTCTAATGCAGCGATTAATACTGTTTGCACCAAGAATCTATGACAGCGGTTGGTACGGATATGGCAGCAATTATAAAACTGCTATTGTAGATCTTGAATAATTAAAAAATTAAATTTTTTATTTTTTATATATTTTATCTGATAAATATAGATATAACATAAAAATATAATAAATATAAAAATTATTCTAAAATATTAAAATTTTATTATCAAATAAAATTTATTATAATATTTTTTAAAAAAAGTAAAATACATCAAAAGTTTTCTAAATCTACATCATCATCATCGTCACCCGGAGCTAGAGCTAGAGCCAGAGCCGAAGCTAGAGCTAGAGCTAAAATGTGGGCCAACATATCCTCGAAGCTCGTGACTCCAAAATATGCACTGAGCATCGACAGATGTGCGCTTCTCAGCCCAATCTACCCATGTCGCAGCATGATCTGCCCATGCCAATGCCTCCTCAAGCTCTTTTCGACTGACGATACTGAAAGTCTGTAAGGAGACACTCGTCTTGGATTAGTAGCTCGTCGGCATATGTTTGAGTCTGCATCAGATCCTCACAGAGTGCTCAGGCTTCAAGACTAGAGATAGATGGTCATGGGGTCTAAAGGTATCTGGGCCCTCGCTCACGAGCGCATCTAATTGATCCTATAATTATAAATTAAAATAAAATTTTATAAGAAATACTATAATACTAATCATATATACTAATATATTTAATACTTATAAAAATATGTCTAATCGCGGCGTTTATCGACCTACCAGTCTTGCCCGTGCGGCAGGATCGAAAGATTTTGCTACAGCTGGACATCACTCCATCTCTCATCAGCTATAATAAAAAATAAATTTATCAAAAAGATGATAAAAATTAAAAATTTAATTTTTTTAGTAAGATTTAAAATTAATTATCTTTCTATGCACATGACTGGCCATAGACTCATGGCCTAGAGTGTGCATATACTCTTGGGCTGCACGGCTCTTTCGATTCTAACGGAAGATAGTCTAACAAGTATTCAAATAAATAATAAATATTTAAAAAATATTTAAATAAAATTTTAAGTGCATTGAAAATTTAAAAGTTAAAAATTTTATCTTGAACTCCTGGCTCCTCCAGTGTCCAACCATCCTCTCCCATTAACTCGAAGGATAGTCCTGTATCTAAAAAATAAGCTCCTCCAGAGTGTCTCATCGGTGCTCGAGCTATCCTCTATGGAGCTTGACCTTATAACCCCGGTACAACTCTCCAATCTTTCTTAATCGGACATCTCGAGCCCTCTCATGATCGGATAGTCGTACCTTCTCTACACGAAGTTATCAAAATTATAAAATTATTCTAATCAAATATATATAGTGTAAACATATAAAATACATAAATATAACTAAGATGCACGTACTTACCCATATCTCCTTCCATACCCTATCTCTGACGGCAACATCCATCAAATGCCAGTCTATGGGCTCTATGAAAATGATGTCCGATCATCTCACAAGCACTCTAAAAAAGGAATGCATCTTTCATGCGATCTCCCCTACCGACCCTCCCTCTACATCGTAATAGACCATCACCTGATGCTAGCGGTTCCATACGTGTTCCATACGTGTGAAACCATAAAATATCTGACTGAATGATGCACCTATAATGCAAATATATTATGCAAATATATAAGTGTACAAATACTAAATAAAAAATAAAGTTGTGCTAATATAATAAAAACGTACACTCAGATGCCTGCATAGTATCATGTGTCTCAGATATGGACAACAATAGAGGCTCAGCTATGGTGGAGTAGATGCCGCTGGTAGAGTAAATATCATCGGTGGAGCAGATGCCGATGGTGGAGGTCCCTGAGCAATCGATGCCGAGGTGCACGGAGTATGCTTCGACTGCTCTTCGGATGTTGAACTGCGCATAACCCACCGAGAGACAGGGATGAAAGCTAGATGGCATTTCGGTGCCATCGTGATCTGCAACATTAATGAACATTAATAAATATAACATGTTGAACAATAATATTAGTATAGCATCAATAAATAGTCTCTAATATGTATACTAATCAATTAATGGGTCTATCGTTATGCAATGCGATAGACAAAAGCAACAAGATATAAACATCCAAAAAATATTATGCAATAAATTGTACAACATGAATTATATTAAGGATGAGCAACAGTCGTAGATCTGATCTCTTATGCAAACCTTGGTGTTAATCCAAAAACCTAAAAGAAGAATAAAGTAGATGATGGTAGCACCTTAGGGCTTAAAGTTTGAATCTTAGAAAGACATATCAAATTCTATTCACTCAAAAGTCAAGCCAACTCCATGCTTGAGATAGCCGACTCCGTGCTTGAGACATCTAGCTCGAGTCCTCCCCTAGTTGGCTCGATCATGGCCCAAGCTGGCTCGACTATGTATCCAAGCCAGCTCAGTTGTGTGCCATCCCCTCGATCACTCCCTCTCTCCCTCTCTCGATCTCTCTCGCCGACGACAGTGGCGAGGCCAAACCCCTCCCTCTCAGCTTTTCCATCTCTTAATCTTCCTCTCTCCCTTTCTCGATCTCGCTCATCAGCGAGGTCGGACCCCATCCCTCCCTCTCTCACTCTCTCGATCTTCCTTGTCGGCAAGGCCGAACCCCATCCCTTCCAGTGATGCCGACGAGGCCGAACACTCTCCCTCCCTCTCTTGCTCTCTCAATCTCCCACTCTCCCTCTCTCGATCTTCCTCACCAACGAGGCTAGACCCCCTCCCTCCTAATGATGGCGGTGAGGCCGGATCCCTTCCTTCCTCTCTTCCTCTCTCGATCTTCCTCACCGACGACGGCGACGAGGCCGGACCCCCTCCCTCCCTCCCTTCCACTCTCGATCTTCCTTGCTGACGGCTGACGAGCAACCGGTCCTCCCTCTCTCAATCTATTGATCTCCCTCTCAGTCTCTCCGTTTCTTAGTTTTGGATCCCAAAATCAGGTCTAGCCTTTCGAGATCCATTAGGGTCCAGGTCTGGTACTTCAAGTACAGACCCATCGAATATTCGGATTCAGATCCGATATCAGTAATTAAAATTGAATCCAGATCTAAATATTCAGATTTCAATCCAAACTCAATTCGTTGATAGATCTAGTCCACAACCACCGACATGGCATAATCCAAGACTACCGCCATGGTATGGCCCAAAAGCTATGACATACAGATAATTATAATATTTATAATAAATATTTATAATATTTATTATAAATATTTTATAAATTATTATAAATATACATGATTAATAAATAATACTATAAAATTAAAAAAAATTATACCTATGGTTATAGAGAGCCGATCGCATCGAAAGCTTCGAGGATCGCCGGCGATGACACTAGAGGAGGACGATGGCACTAGAGATAACCTTCGAAACAAAAGCAAGAGAGTGAGATAGAGAAGAGAGAGAAAGAGGAAAGAGAGAGAGAGCAAGGACGGTCGGGGATGGGGGGCTAGGGGAGGGGGCACAGTGATGAGGAGTCCCGAAAGGCATAGTGATGGGGGGTCGACGATCAGGTGGGGGAGTGTGGGGGGCCCGGTGGGGGGGTGGCAAGGAGGAGCGACCGGGGATAGGGGGTGGCAGGGTGGCAAGAAGGGGTGGTCGGGGATGGGAGAAGGAGGGGCGGTCGGGGGAGGGTGGGGGGTGGTGGAGAGGGGTAGCCGAAGATGGGGGGTTTGGTCGGAGATGGAGGGAAGGAGGGACGATCGGAGGGACGGTGGGGGGTTGGGTGGGGGATGGCGGAGAGGGGCGACCGAAGATGGGGGGACAGGGGGTGGTAGGGTGGCAGGGAGGGCGGCCGGGGATAGGGGAAGGAGGCACGATCGAGGGGAGGGTGGGGGGTCGGGTGGGGGTGGCGAGGAGGAGCGGCCAGGGATGGGGGGAAGGAGGGGCGGCCGAGGAGAGGGTGGGGGTGGGGGGAGTGGGGCGGGTGGTGGGAGGGGCGGCCGAGGATGGGGGGCTGGACGGGGAGGGAGAAGGAGGGGTGGTGTCGACCAAGGGGAAGGAGGGGCGCACTGGTCGGGGGGGAAGAAGCCTCACCGACGATGGAGAGGAGGGGGAGAGATAGAGAGAGATCAAGCACGCATGAGAGGAAAGCAGAAAAAATTAAAAAATTTTTAATCTAACCTACAATAGTGGTTATCGAACCGCTACCATAGATCTACGATAGTGGTTATCCAAAACCACTGCCATAGATCTATGGCAGTGGTTCTATAACTACTACTGTAGATCTATAGCAGTGATTTTTGATAACCGCTATCGTAGGTTGAAAATAATTTTTTTTAATTTTTTTTAAATATTATATAATTTTAAAATTTAATACCCATCTTCATCGATTATTATCTAAATAATTATCATTAGACTATCATCGCAATAGATCATCTCGATCCGATGGCCCTAGCTCCATCGATTAGAAAATTTTGATTTTGATGATCATGAATGATGATGCACTGATCTGATAGATGAAGATCTTCGATAGATCCAAAAACTTACAACGATGATCTCGATGATGTTTGTGGTATACTATCAAAGTTTTACTTCAATCAGATATTATTATCATGGTCAATTTAGTACGAAATGATTTCAATCGTTAAATTAGAAACAAGCGATCAAAGGGTTAAATAGTGTTTGATTATGAGATAATTTTTTAGTTAAATGATCTTTGTTATAATTTTAAATATTTTATATGATGATGATAGTAAAATTTAAATTATTTTCATATAAACTATTCATGTTAAGCAGATATTGTAAAAGCACGAGCATAACAACCAGTGAAGTTTCAGAATGATTATCAGAAGATGTATAGTTTTAGATCATTCTTCATCTCATAAGTTGAATTTTATAATCACCATTATAAAAAATAATTAAAGTAGTAGTCAAAATTATTTATAAAAAAATTATCTCATAATTGGACACCGTTTGGTCCTTTGATCACTCATTTATCATTTAACGATCAAAACTAATCTATACTAAATTCACAAAGATAACGATATCCGATCAAAGTAAAATTTTGATAGTATACTACAAACATCACCGAGATCATCATTGTAGATTTTTGGATCCATCAAAGATCTTCATCTATCAGATCATTGCATCATCGTTCATGATCATCGAAATCAAATTTTTCTGATCGATGAAGCTAGGGCCATCGGATCAATGTGATCTTTTGCGACGACACTCTAATGATAATTATTTAGATAATGAATGATGAAGATGGATATTAAATTTTAAAATTATATAATATTTAAAATATATATATATATAGCAGTGGTTATAATTAACCGCTGTCATAAACAAGCTTATAGCAGTGGTTCCTACTAACCACTACTATAGGTTGACAGCGGTTTTACTAACTGCTGCTATAGGTCCGACTTATAGCAGCGATTACAATGAACCACTGCTATAGGTTGACCTATGGCAGTGGTTTTTTGTAACCGCTGCTATAGGTCCGTCCTATAGCAGTAGTTAACGAAAATCACTGTCGTAGGATCTATGACAGTGATTTTGAAAATTGCTGCCATTGTATGTGCTACCATAGACCATTTTTGTAGTAATGCTTATTAGTTAGAGAATTGACTTGAGCATCGAACGATCCTGTCGGAGCCACCTATCTCTAGTTTGGACTCCTTGCAGGTCTCGGTGGCGACCTCATCTACCTCATCTTCACCAACTTCAGCAACTCCGGTGCCAACACCATTTTTTGCACCAACAATCTGATTTAAGTTTTCAAAAAATCCGATACGGATATGTATCTAATAAGACTTCTAATATGTTAGGTTAAGGTCTTTCAAATCTAGTCTAAACCAACTAATTAGAGGCCTATAAAAGGAGGGGATTATGGATGTGGGAACCATGTATTTTCATATCAGAACTCACGTTAAGAAAGGTTTGGGCATGGGTTTTGTGTGGAAAGAGTTTAGGGTGTTGGGTTTTTAAGAAGGGAGAAAAAGAGGGAAGGGTTCCATCTAGTTCTTCTTCTTCATCCTCCTAGTTTTCTTCTTCCATCTTGAGATTGTCTTAGAGATTGAAGATCTTATTCAACCATCAAGAAAGTATTGTCTGCAAGAGAGCTAGTACCCCAGGGAGAAAAAAGAGCCTCTGATTAGATCAGGCCTCATATGGATACCCGTAGAGGCCGAGCACTTGTGCGGCTATATCAGAACTTGAAGTCATCGACATATCCAGATTCGAGAAGGAGTTCTGTGATTCAGGTATATAATTCAATCACTAATTAATTTTTATTCTCTAAAATCAGATGCTTGTTTTCTTATTTATCATCATATGAACTACATCCATAGGTATTTGAATTAAATCTATGCATGCATAGGATTAAATATGATTTAATCATGTCTTCCATTGTTTGTATTCAAAATTGTTTTAAAATCTGCATGCTAAATACCTAAAATCCAACATCGGCATCATCCGATGCTTGATACTAGGGTCGGTGAACGAGTTCTCCAGTTGGCTGTCTAGAGCTCGTGATGCAACCTCAGAGATATTTCTGGTAAGTTAAAATTAATTTAATTTTTAAATTTTTGATATATTAATATTTTAATTATATATTAATATATGCTTGCTTTTATCTTGTAGGAGTATTACCGATTCGAGACTCCCTAGGATGAGGAGGCTGGCTGTCAGACCTTCGAGAAGGTGGCCATGTGGAGACTTCGAAATGGCCTCTACAGCCTCAGGTAGTCCACCATCCAACACTCCGATTCTTAATCACCATCGAATTGGAGGTCCTTCATGGATCACTGGATACAAGCGAACATATGGCAGGCCCTCTGCAACTAGGAGAGCAGCAAGAAGTACTCCAGTAGGCAGTAGAGGGCTAATAGAATTAGGCCATCCAACAAGATCTAATCAGGCATACGGGCGGCTCAGTCGACACATATGTTGTAATCGACAAACTGGTAAGAAATTTATATCAAAACTCTTCACTAGAACTATAAAAATTCTTATATGCATATTTTAATTAATTTATTTTTATTATTTACCTATTGTAGATATAACAATTGAATCATCCACTAGACCAGCTATAGTTGTAGTTGGCCATACACTAGTCTAGAAGGATTGGTGATATTTAAATTCTACATCATGATAGATTATGGTAAGAACTTCAAACTTTATTTATTAATTAAATTATTGTAGGATCTTATTTGTATATTAGAACTAATATATTTTTAAACTGTATAGATACATTATACGATGTACGTTGCTGAGAGGTACGATGATGACCCATCTTCTCAGCCTCTCTTGATCTTGAGGGATGGCTCAGCACCATCGAAGGGGTGAGTAGGAGTCAGATTATAGAATTTGGCCACAGCTTCAATCCTCTACCATCTTAATATCTTTTAGCATCCTTACAAGCCTCGAGATCCCAGACTTGGAGTGATGTGCACATGGAGGAGGTCGTGTAGAAGCTTCTAAGCTAGTGATCTTAGAGCTTCCTAGATGTCATCCACGATATGATCATGGAGCTTCTTCGAGATCCACAGCTATACGACCAACTGGGCTCATCATTCCAACCATCACATCAGATAATTATATTATTAAATTTTTTTACTTATTTTAAGTTTTCATATTTGAAAGCTTCATATATTTAGATTTGAGTCTGAAAAAGAAAATCAAGGACTAAAAATTTAATCTATCCATCCAATCGATGGGCTAGGAGTATCTATAGCTTCATATTATCGAATGAAATATATTAGAACAATCTGTTCGAGAATTGAAAGAGTATATCAAAAGATACTCTGTATCAAAATTTACTAATATTATTTTATTTTATTTATTATAAGATACTAGGACATTCAAATCTTATCCACCAACTGCTAGAGAGAAGTAGGAGGAGACGGATGACGATGAGAATCGAACCTAATTCTTTTGATATATTATATTTTTTCTATACTACTTATAAAAAAATTATATAATTTATATTTTTAATATAATATAATTATTTTTAATTTTTGATTATCATATTATCTTTAAATTTTAATTATAATAGGTATTAGGAACTATAATTTATTATAATTAATTAAAATAGATTTTAAAAAATATTATTTTTAATTTGATTAAAAAAAATAATTATTAGCATTAGTATTAATAATAACTAGTACCATCATTACTAATTATTAACAATAGTATTAGAGATCAAATTATCATCATTAACATTTCTTAAAATAATTTTTTATTTTATTTAAAAATTTAAAAAAAATAGAGATGACATTAGCAATGATAATTTTTGTCGCTAATAATTTTTAGTGATGGCATTAGCCATGAAAATGCTATCGCTAATATTTTTTAATTTTTTTAAAAAAACTAATTTAAATATTAAAAAATAATTAGCGATGGAATTATTCCATCTCTTAAATCATTTCTAATAGTCTTATTAGCGATGGCTTATTTTTTCATTGCTAATAATGATAATTAGTGATAAAAAAAATTTTAGATTGATTTTTACGATGGTATTAGCAACGATGGAACTATTAGGAATGGCAGACGGTCTATTAGCGATAGCTAACTACCATCGCTAATATTTTGAATTCTTGTAGTGAGAACCGAGGATGCACTAGCCAAGGTTGCTAATGCTTCTCCCCTAGCCTCTGCTTGTGATTTTATTGGCAGAACTTGATGCTCCAGTCGAGAAGCCCGATGCCCTATCCAACGCTCAGAACTAGGATCTTTTTCTTTTTTCTTCTTTTTCATTTTTTTATTTCTTTGTACTTAAGCTCCATAAAGGCTGAGCAAATTTTGTGGTTGGGTCCTTTTTTATATTCTTTGACTTCAACTAAGCTAATCTTGTAATCAGCCAGACCAGTCCAATGTAAATCTTTTTATGGCATTTCCCAAATTGGGTTATGCTAGGGTGCTCCAAAGGATCGAAATGTCCATTGTTTCTCAAAAAAAAATGTACCATCAGGTTCAAAAAGAATGTTCAAGATTCTCTACCTACAATTGCCAGCATTAGATTATGATCATCCCTATGTGTGTAATTAGTTCAAAGTGGAGGGCTATTCTATAATGCATGATAATGGCCGATGCAATAAAAATTATGAACTTTAGACATATTTTGAAAATCAAAAAGGAATCACCTGCCCAATATCATCAATTTGCTCTCCATTTTTGGTGCCATCAAAACATTCTGTGCGCTAGTCAAAGCACCCTCTTTCCATCTCATATATAGAGCGCAGGTTCTCTACGGTGCACCGCACATCATCCATCGTGCGATGGATGGTTGTACATGGCCTAACATATTGGACATGCATCTACATGCAGCCATCCATCATATGATGGATGAAATGTATTGTGCACCATATGATATAATGCACAATAGAGGATCTATGCGCTCATATATAGACCAGTTCACTTCTCCAAAGATCGTCACCCTATCACCCTTAAAACCTCCGGGCATCAAAAGATATCAATGGCCACCTTTGTCATCTTCTTTTCTTTGCTCTTCTTTTCCTTGGCATGCGGCCAACTACATGATACTATGCCATAGCCTCACACTCCACACAGTCTGGTCTTCAAGAACACCTTGTCATCCCCCCTAGCCTTCAACTTCTTCCACCCAAAGAGCTCACCACAAGTGGAAGTGCCACTGCGAATGGTGTCATCATTCCCGGGCCCAACATCTTTAAAGGTGAGGGTAGATCAAGTGATGGAGAGCATATGGTCGGCCTTGTCGAGTCACGGGGATGTTGGGGCCAATGGGATGGCAGCAGTTGTGTTTGGGTTCATGTTTGTGGCACAGGAAGGCAGTCATCATGATGAGGTGGATGGCATGGGGAGGCAGGGTGTGGATGTCTTGCTCCATGTACGAGTAGATCAAGGTGGCTGGCACGAGGAGGTGGTCGGCATGAGGAGATAGGCAGTGCAGGTTGTCTTCTTTGACATCAAGGTAGATCGGGGAGGTGGCTAGCATAGGGAGGCTATCAGGATAGGAAGGCAGTCATCGCAAGGAGGCAGTCATCGCAAGAAGGTGAATGGCACAGCAAGTCAGTCCGCGAGGGGAAGGGGGTGCCACTAGATGGTTGGGAATTTGGGTTTAGGTGTTGGAGATGATAGACTCACCAAGTCAATGCTTTTACAAAAAAGTAATAGCAACATGAGTTAGCTGGTTTGTTTAACTGCTGGGATGAAAATTTTCTAACTATCCCTGTGTAATGGATGGTTAGGATCTTCCTACTATTTTTCTAAAAAAATTATTGGAGAAGAACCATAGCATTTTCCAAATCTTTTTACTTTTCTAATGCAAATTTTATTTCATCAATTCCATTTCTATTATTTATACTTCATTACCATCTATAATTTTCCAAGTTTTAGACGTCAGTACTCTTCAAAGGGTTAGCCTCTCCAACCTCGTCCTGGATCTCTACTCAACTCCTTAGAAGATGAGAATCAATTGGTCATTTAGAGAGGCTTCTAGAGAGTTAGCCCCTTTATTGTTGTCCTCGATTCTTATTTGACTCATTCGAGGATGAGGAGCACCAATTGGTCATTTGAAAGGATCTCTAGATGGTTAACCCCTTCATCATCGTCCTTGGCCTTTGCTTGATTCATCTGAGGATGAGGAGCACCAATTGGCTATTTTGAGAGATCCCCAAAGGGTTAACTCCTTTGTCATCATTTTTAACCTCCGTTCAACTCATCTGATAATGAGGAGTACTAGTTTGGTCATTTTGAGGGATCTCCAAAGGGTTAACTCCTTCGTGGTTGTCCTCGGCCTCCACTCAACTTGTTCAATGAGGAGGAGTGATAGTTGGCCTTTACGAGGGATCCTTAGAGAGTTAGTTCCTTCATTGTTATCTTCAGCCTCCACTCGACTCATCCAAAGATGCGGAGCATTGGTTGGCAATTTTGAGAGTTCGAAGTAGAGAAATTGGATAACGACGACTCTTCTTCTATTCACAATTTCATGTACACATAAATTTAGGGAGACTTATAGCTCTCCTTTTGCTCTTTGGGTTGATTCAAGAGCTCTACATGAGAGGCGAGAGCACTATTTTCCTTTTGGTTCATTTGAGAGCACTTCTAGAGGCCTTTGTATTGTATGCACCACATGTAATTGGATGGCATCAAATCCTATGGTGGAGAAGACACCATGCTACCCCTTGTATTTCATCAATTCCAGATTGCACATTGTCCACCGTGCATATGCTCCGAAATTTGTCCTAATTCACTTGAGGTTTTTTTAAAAATATTATGATTTAAATAATAAGTTTCAAAAATGTCACTATTTTAATTCTATTTTCGAGAATACTATAGTCATGGTGAGTAGGAAGCCACGTGTTAAAATTGCATGTTGGACATGTAATTTAAGACTTGAACCCACATGTCCAACATGTGTGTTAAGCTGACCTAGCCTTCACAAGTGAATTTTCAAAAAATTGATGGTTATATGAACTCAAATGTTGAACATTCAAGTTCCATATGAACTCGCATATACAACATACAAGTTCAATTTGAGCTAGCCATTCACATGATGAACCCGCATCTTGAAAATGTGAGTTCATATTGAACTCACATCTTGAACATGCATTTTCAGTATGATCAAAATGCAAGTTCTTTTCAACCTCCCACCCCCATTTAACCAATCCCCCTCCCCCTTCCCTCCTCCCCTACCCCACCCCCCTCCTCACCCAAAGTTGCTAGGCCCCTCCCTTCTTGTGCCTTACTAATTGAGATGGCTTCAAAAAGAGGTGGTATGAAAGCAAAAAAAGCTCGAGTAGACAAAGGAAAAGAACCAACCTGTAAGTATGATGAAGATTTATTTTTGAATAGTGAATGTGGGGAAAGGTTTAGAGATAATTTTTGTCATAGAAAAGTTGTAAGGGATAGGATAGTGGATCTAGATCAATTTAGTGATTTTTAAGTTAAATTTTTATTTAAAAAAATGATTTTGTTACCCATGAATAAGCCAATCTATCCCACTCTTATGAAGTATTTTTATGGTAATTTTAGTTTTGACTGATCAAGTTGTTCTATTTCTTCTTATGTGAAAGGAAAGATGATTGATCTAGACTATATCATGCTCAAATATTGAACATTTCATCAGATGGTGATGAATATTTTAATATCACTTGTTGGAATCATCGATTTTTAAAATATCTTTTATCTGCTAGAATTATTTATGAGGACCATAGTATAGTTGGTACCGCTAAACCTAGTGCATGTGCATTGCCTTTATTGAATCAACTCATTTATCATATTTTTATATTTAACTTTCTACTTAGAGGGGGTCATCGAGATAATGTATCATTTCTAGATACTTATCTTCTGCAAATGATGCTTACAGATGGTAGGGTTAATCTGCCAATATATGATGATATATTATATGAACGAATATTTTCAAAGTACCAAATCTTGTTTATCCTATGGAGCCGTCATAACTTGTATCTTCAAGATATTTGATATCTCTATTAGTGATGATGATGAAATTATTAAGCTTAAATTCACTTATATGTACAACTAGTCATCTTTGAGGCATATGGGATATATTTATTCTAATGAAATATAGAAGTGTGATGAAGGACAAAATACAGATGAAGATGATATTACTAACAGAGACTAGCTGATATCAGCCTAGCCAGTCTGCATAATTTGATTACATGTGTTTGATCTATGAGTATTGTCAGCTTGAATAGATGTACTCGAGGTATCTCTGACGAGATGTAAAGATGAGAAATTTGCACAGTTTCAATAGTTCACACTACTTTTATCGTCAGTTTTCTTTGCCACCATAGGACCCTCCAACGGATGCTTATGCCCCTACTTCTTTTAGTGGATGCTTAGGCCCCGACTTTTGATTGCAGACGATCATGATTAATCCTTTTTTTATTTATTTTTGGGCTTATGAGTTGTATATATTTTAACTTATAACTTGCATATTGTTTGTATATGGATTTATGATTTATGCATCATTTGTATTGGAATCATGACTTCTATAACATCTATATTTACAATCATGACTTACGTATGGTTTGTATTTGAATTTATGACTTCGATCATTTTCTGTACAAGTTTCATTTATAGTGATATATGAGTTTGGAGGTTGGAGTTATTGTTTAGTTTAGATCTTTAGAGCATGCCATGCCAAACCGGTCATCGAATAAAAACCCTAGAAGGTCGGTCAATTTTGGTCTAGACTATGTCATGTCGATCAGACATGGTCCAAATCCTTAAAGCGTACCGTATTAGGTCTATGGGTAGAAACCCTCCATTTGATTTGACATAGTCCAGATCTTTAGAGCGTGTCGTGCCAAACCAGGCATCGAACAAAAACCTTAGAAGATTGGTCAATTTTGGTCTAGAATATGTCATGTCGGTCGGACATAGTCCAGATCCTTAAAGTGTGCCATATTAGGTCAATGGGTAGAAATCCTAGAAGGTCGATCAATTCTGATCAAGTCCATTTATTTGATCTGACATAGTTCAGATCTTTAGAGCATGTCGTGCCAAACCGGGCATCAAACAAAAACCCTAAAAGGTTGGTTAATTTTGGTCTAGACTATGTCATGTCGATCGGACATAGTCCAGATCCTTAAAGCATGCCGTATTAGGTCTATGGGCAGAAACCCTAGAAGGCCAATCAATTCTGGTCAAGATCGTTTCTTTGATCTAACATAGTCTAGATGTTTAGAGCGTGCTGTGCTAAACCGGACATCGAACAAAAACCCTAAAAGGTCGGTCTTCAGAATGTGTCGAGCTGGTTGATCTTTTCAAGGTTGGTCGACCTGGCCTTCAGTCTCCATCTTAAATTGTGCCAATGGCCGATCGACCTAGCCCTCAGAGTGGTGACCAGTTGAATCTTGAGCTTTTCCATCAATCCCGATCAATATCAGTTGATCGATCGATCGAGCAATCAAAGGATTGATCAGTCGATCGATTTGAAGCTAGGTCGACCATAAATTATCTGAGCCTTTTGATTGATCCTGGTCAATATCAATCAGTCGACCAATCGAGCCATTCAAAGGTTTGACCAGTCGACCAATTTGTAGCCCGATCAATCGCAAAAAAGCCAAGGCTAGCAAGCCGTGCCAAACCAGTTGATCGATTTGAAGTCAGGTCAACCATCGATTACTCGAGGCTTCCAGTTGATCAATATGAGCTAGTTGACTAGCCAAGCCATTCAAAGGATTGACCAGTCAACCAATTTGTGCCTCGATCGATCACAAAAGAGCATGTCAAACTGATCGACTGGTTTGAAGCTAGGTTGACCGTCGAATACCTGAGCCTTCCGATCAATCTTGGTCAATATTAGCTAGTCACCAGCTCAACCAATCAAAGGATTGATCGATCGATCAATCTTATGCCCTGATCGACCACAGAAGAGTCAAAATCATGTCATGCCAAATCAATTGATCGGTTAAGTGTAGGTCAACCAGACTAAGATATGGGTATTATGATCTACATACTATGCTAGCTTGCATGCCATGCCAAAGGGTAGGTCTATCAACTTGCGTACCATGTCCAATCTAGTTTAGGTGTTCAAATATATAAAGTTAGATTTACGTGTCATGCCAAATCCAACATAACCGATCAAAATGCACTAGTCGATCTGACAACAAACACACCAGATAGGTTGCATGCCGATCGATCCGACCAACTTGTGTGCCATACTGAGCCGATCGACCAGCTTTTATGAAGTTTCAGCAATTTGGGATTTTACAAATTCATCTCTTGATTTAAGAACTACAAAACTATACACCATGCATTTAAATTATTAATAAATATCTTATATTTTTATACTGCCAAAAAGTTTGGTACAAATGTTTGTGATAGCAAATATATATATATATATATAATTTAACTACAATGTGTAATATATAAAATCATATCCCACATGGTGGCCGTCTCCTCGTCCATATAGGTTGCTTTCGATGATGCACTGACTCTAGTTCGCTAGGTCCCACATCCTCCTTTGTATGATGGTAACTATGGATAGGATACTCCTATGCAACCCCCTCATCTGTATAATGAACATGATATGAAGGTTCCTGATCAGTCATCTCCATGGTATACTCAAAATGTATAGCTACCTTTGAAACATAGGGAATCTGGCTCACATCTCATACGTATATGCGGCTGATGATATGTACGGAGTTCATGAGGAAAACTTTGCCATCAAAACTGGAGAGGTGGTAGATTGAGAACTGCCTCATCTATGTCGAGCTGGAGGAGGTGGTCTGGATGATGCGGGATAACCAAAAGATAGAGGAATCTCCTACTCTATCTCAAGATCAAGATGATGGACACGCATGGTGATATGACTATGCTGGTCGACCATATGTAGAGCAGAATTGCAAATATCCTAAATAGATTACGAAGATGTCGATGTCAACTCTGGATCAGCAAGACCATATATCCTCACTAAGCCATCACTCTAACAAAGCAAAAAATCAAATACATATCAATATAATATTAAATTAATAAATATATTGCTGTTGTAAATGAGTGTACCAGATAATCAAATATAGCGCTACTATGACTAACGTAATGCCGAGTGATGTGCCTGTACCACTACATGTAAATATCATTGAAGTCCATGATACCATCAACTAGAGGCCCATCTATAATATAGTCATGATAACTCTCTCATAATATAAGGAAATACTAATGAGTAACACCCCAATCTTGATCGACCTATCCTCTAAGTCGATCCGATGTAGTCTAGCATCTATATCACAACCATCTGGAATAGACTGGTGAATACCAAACTGACATAATAATCAATCCAAAAATGCTACTCTACGACATGAAAATAAATGAGCAACACTCGACTATGCCATATATCCTGTTCGATAAAATAGTAATCAGATAGCTGGATGAGGACATCGATAGTATATGGCTTCCATACCACCTATGTATGAAAAGAATGAGGATTAATTAATTTGATATGCATTAAGTTAAGAAAATAAACTTCTAATAAATACGAGATGCTAGTATAATGCTTACCTAGTCTATAGTTTGTCGATCGAGACAATATCGATATGAAATGAGAACATGAGTCGATACCTTCTTGACCGAATAGAAATCTCTCCATCATACATGTAATATCATACATATGTTAGATACTCTTTATATATACTTATAAATATATATAATCAGATCATTTATCTTATCCCTAACAGACCAGCTGGCAATGCACCACCATCAGGTAGATCTATAATAGGATCAGGCACATCTCGATCTAATCTCTATGGTGCTATAAAAGAAAACCCATCCCGTGCCCACACCTGTAATAGTATAAGAGGTCCGACTATTTCATGTACATCTTTCCGACTTGTCCTATACATCTCTCTGTACAACTATGCCAGGGCGGCACTACCCCAACTGTAGTGTCCCGCAATCTCGAAGTGGTCAAGTAAAGATAAAAATATAATATGAACTAAATTTTCAGAATTATCTCCAAATATACATCTATTCATGAGCTATAAGATATATATCCTAGCATAATACTGTATCGCAAACTCATCAGCATCTGGTGCTAACTTAATAAAATGCTCTTCCAACCAAACCAAATTAAGCCGCGATCCTATAAGCATACCAACTGGTAGGCTAACACCTAATAGATCTAGACAAATCTAACGCCAATCATATTGGATGCTACCCATCACTGTAAATTCATCAATTGGCAATCTAAGCTAGATAGAAACATCCTGCAATGTGATGATGCACTCTTCCTGAGGTAAATGAAATGTATAGATCTCTGATCACCACCGCTCTATGAAGGCTGCAATCAAAAATCAATCTAGCTGTATGAATCCGATGTGACTCAATCCCTAGAATCCAGCCTAACATAAAAGCAGTATAATATGTCCATCTAGTCGCGTTGATCTATGCAATGCTAGATCCCTCCGACGGCATATAAGAAACCTCGATTTCTTATAATAATAAGTAAGAAATGATATAAAATAAAATGAAGTAAATACAATAAATGTCTGTTAGAAGATGTCACTGATATAAATTCATACCTCGCCATCCCAAATTGATGATGATCGATGAATAGCATGGTCATATAGTACAGAATCATCAACCGGCCCTAGATCCATGTATACGATATGCTGTGAGCATTGAATAATAGTTACTATAAATAAAATCATTTAATAACTATGATTGGTTCCATTACAATGTGGTGGTTGTATAATATGATAGATCAATGTTTGACATTTAAGTACATATCTTAAAAAAATTATTCAAATACAAATAAATTTCATATAATATAATAATTGCATGTTTTTGGGTACATATCATTCTCTATATCTAATTCTTGGACATATCCATTTGTAATGGCCTGCCTCAGCATATGCTCGACATGTAGGCCGATTAGTAGATTATCTTCAATCTAGTTTATTTTGTAATCTTGAGGAGCTTGGTCTACCTTTATATCATAATCGTTCTTGTACAAGTACAATAACAAACTTCTCTTGGATTTGTGGTCAATAATTCTAATATGATATGGACTGAAATTGATGAGCGTAACTGCGATGATAATTATTTATAGTGTAGCAATGATCGATATAACATAAAAAATCAATTATGGCATGAGCACATGCAGCCATGACATGTGAACAAAACAAATGGTAGGCTTGTCATTTCTGACACATACATATATGCTCAAAGTCTCACTGCACCATATGGAGTTATTAGATTTATGTTAATAGAAAGTGAGAAAGATGAGCAACAAATAGCTAACCTGCGTGTTATTATCTTTGTTCATATAAGGCCCTCCCATCGCCATCTGCACTTGGAATGAATACGCCGCTAGTCCTATCAAAGCTTGTAATACTGTGCTATATAATTTTGGATTGGTTAGAGATTACATGACTTGTAATAAATTGTGTAAATCTTTCACCTCTTTCAAGTGCATCAACTACCTGACCACGGTAACCTTCAAAATAAGATACAAGATAGAAAAATATCAATTTTGCTAATACAACTATTGATAGAAAGTGAGCAATTTTATGAACTCCATTGAAATACTGATAAATTAGTAGTCAGTGTTCTATATCGTCCACCACCATTATATGCTTGAGTCCATTTATCTAAAGAAATTTCATTTAGCTACTGAATGGCTTCTGATTTAACCTTTTCAATCTTCTCATACATTTCTCAAACTTCTTGATTTTTGTTTGCGTGCTAGCTTTTTTCACCATATTTCATAGTTTTGAATTCCATAATCGCGTGTTAAAATTGCTTGCTACATGATGCAAGCAATATACATAAAATACATGTGGTAGTTGCCAATCAAGAAATTAATTTTGTACTGCAGATAAAATACCAGCATGTCAATCTAAAATCCAACAAATATTCTGACGTGCAGTAACAAAACTTCTCATATACGCTAAGAACTAACCCCATGTATCAGAAGACTCTTCATCTATTATAGTAAATACGAGAAAAAAAATTTGATTATTGCTATCCACGCTATTGCAATCATTATCTTCTCTCAATATTTTTCATACAAGAAGGTAGCATCAATACTAATCACTAGTCGATAATATTTGAACCTTTCAATGGAAGGTGCAAAAGTCCAAAAAATATGATCAAATATAGCACATGACGGATGACCTATAAGAGTATTGATGAATTTAATCTAAGAGCTGGGATTGAATTGCTTTATAGCATGCAACTATTTTGATAACAATTCCTATGATTTATCCTAATCACCAAATATCATAGCCATTGCTTTTTGCTTGGCCTCTATAACTTTCTATAACCCAACGTATAGTTATATCTATTTTTTAATACTGCACTGATGCCAGTAATAGAGATTGTAGGTACTTCTTTCATCAGATCTCATATTTTATTAGCGATAAAATTAGAGTCTAGTCCAGAATAATCCTGAGAAAGCATAGCAAATATGTATGCGGACCAGCATATCATGTGACTTCAAAGTAATTATGCCGCTTAATTGCTCTAAGCATCCATTGACATCCTGACTCCCTGTTCTTATATTTAACAATTTATAATTTTGACTTCGAGTAAGTCACTTTGAACTCATGATATGTATCAATTAAATATTATTTTACTATATTTTATAGTTTAACCTTATTCGCAAAGTAGAGTCTCTTATATAATTCTTCACCTCTTTTTCATATTTAAGAATGTACTTGCAATGCAAAACACATTGACATATTAGTAGCTACCCAATCAAACTAACTGAATGTTCTAAAAGGAGCTTCAAACACTAATAAATTTGGGACTCCTATGTCATTTAAATCAATATTGTGTGGATTTTCCGCATCATGAGATATGTCAGCTTTCTCAGCATCAACTTTCATATCATTTTCACTTGGCGCATCATCTTCATGAAAAAGCCGATCATCTGCATGAACCATATCAATACCACTTGTATATACTGATGCTTATCTGATGACATTCTATATTACATCATCATCCTCTATACAAAATTGCTCATCTATATATCTTGAACCTATATTCGCCAGGATATTATCTATATTGTATGGGCTGGAGTAAATAATCGGTTCCCCTATCTGTGTTGTCATTCCTAAATTTCGATCACATGCTACAAAATTATCCTAATCGTTAATATTTTTGGTGTCTTCTATGGGCTGGACATTGAGATACAACTTCGCACCGAATAGATAAGGATGAAAATTTAATGTTGCAAAAACTATCTCTATATCATCATCATCTGAAATCAAAATTATTTCATACTTAATTACTGATGGTTACATAACTTATGAATATCTATATATTATTATTATTTTATTTCAACTTCTATCGATATCAAATACTTGGTATATTTTTTGCTCTAACTTATCAAATTTTATTCTATTTTTAATTCTAAAGACCTTCCGTGATTGTCTATTGTACTCGATGCCATACGGTCCATTAACTATCGAACTATTAATATAGCATAATATTATAATAATTTCTATTTTCTCACTACTTATATAATAAAAACTATTAATTAAATAAAAATATTATATATATATATATATATATATATATATATATATATATATATATATATATATATATATATATATATATATATATATATATATATATATATATATATATGATGTAAATAACATACTTTGTTATGCCCATAACTAGGTGCTAGATGATATGAAAGTAAAATGAAACAACACATGGTCGGTTGAACATTGTGATAATGCATTCATAATATAAGATATGTAGTTAATGCATTCTTAATATTTGGTGTTGATAACTTAAAATCATCGATTTTACCTATAAAATTAAGATTAAAAAAATATTAATCATTTGGGATAAGAATAAAAAATAAAACTAGCTTAGCATGTGTACTATGAAAGCCATTCAATTTAATATATTTTAATTTTAATTTAACTATGTAAAAGTTTCTTCCTACAATATTGGTAAAGGATATTTAATATATTTTAATTTTTGAGGAAAATGATGTTTAATATATTTAATTAAAAAAACTTATCTATCGAGGAGAGCTGTCGATCGAGAAGGAGGAAATAATCGATCACGAAAGGAGAAGCAGACTAGTCGGGGTGGAGTGGAAGCTGATCGGCAAGGGACGGAAGTCGATCGAAAGGAATAGGAGATCGGTCGGAAAGAATGAGGATCAAGAAATGATGTCGATCATGAGGTGGAGAGCCACACTATCGGACAGTCGGAGATGGGAGACCATAATGTCGGATGGGCAAATGTGGGGACCATGATCTCGGACGAGCAGAGGTGGCGGACCATACGATCAGATGGGCGGAGGTAAGTATGAAGTGGACGAACGATCATCAGTGGGATGATGAAGTGGCACTGAACTTGCATCTTGAAGATGCACTTTGATGTTAAAATCACATCTTCAAGTTGTGATTTATTTTTTTAAATTATTTTTAAAATCTTTTAGCATGTGGCCAGGTCATCTTCTAAACTCACATTTTAGGAATGCGATTTCACCACGTGGCTTCCGGTCATCCCAAAATATGATATTTTTAAAAATAAAAATAAAAAAAATATTTTTAAAAATTATTATTTAAATAATTATATTTTTTAAAAAAATATTTGGATCGGGTGCGTGCAATAATTTCACCTTCTAGAGAGGGGAGAGGACAAGCAGACGATGGACGGTATGGATTTTTTTTTCAGGTGGTCAACTGGTAAAGTGATCTGGATGGCTGTTTTATAATGGCCGTCCGTATAATATGCTGATGTTGTCCGGACTGATTTGGCCGTCCGAAAGGACGGACTATTTGGGTTGGAGTGATGCCACATCACCTTCGCATGGCGTGGGGAACATTGTCGAATTTTTGTGCGAAGGACAGATGGGTTATATGGCGTCGCTTTCTCCAGGTGGATTTGCAAGTAGGGGACGGTGGATATGGCCGTCCGCACAAAGAATTTATACGGGAGGAGGCGGTGCCAGAGGGAAGGAATATTCGAGTGCATGGTACCTTTCGCACATTAATGCGCCTGGGTGGCAAAACCCGTCGCGGGAAATTATTGTCTGCGCTGCGTGTACCGTGCGGCCGGGCATACCAGCCGTTGCTTCATATGGTGATGCGTTAAGATACATGATTGGTGAATGTAGTTTGAACTCGCGGTAGATGCAGCCAACCAAAGGCACAAATTGTTACGTGGTATATTAAGATGCATGCATGCCTAATGGATAAGGTTTACAGAAATTAGTGATTATAATTGGCTGTATGTACTATCATACTGCAGTCCGGGTAATAATTTCTTGATGGCATTGTTGGGCCATAAAGAAAAAGATTTGAGCTGATAACCAAAGTTTCAAAAATTTCTTTGTTCACGTCGCCCGTGTGATTAGCACTAATTTTTTTTTTTTTTATGTGCCGCATTCCGATTTTGTATATGAGCTAATTTTTATGAAGATGTGCAAAAAATTTTTCTTTTAATTTACTAATAAAAAAAATTTAAATCAATAATAACTAGAAATTCTAACTTTTCTTTTCATATTATCATAAAAAATTGCTTATCCAAGCCCCAACATATTATTTACTTTAAAATATAAAAATAAAAATAAAAATAATAAACATCACATCATTCATTTATTTGATATTAAAATCTCCGTTGATTTAGTGATTGGTGGGATCTAATGAAAATAAATAATAATAATAATAAATCTTATTCCAAGCCCGATAGAGTTTGTACTTTAGGATTTGTTAAGGTGATAACATCCAAAATTTGGTAAGATCCATGAATTAAACTGGTACAAGTGATGTATATATATATATAGAGTAGACTGATCCAACCCACTCGAAAGGCTAAATTCATAAAGATCTATTCAAATCCTTTTTCTTCCTGTGAGACTCTAGCTGACTCTACCTAGTTCACTCGAAAGATATTGTGGGCATTTATAAAAATAGGCTAGCCCGGCTTAATTTTATTGGTTACACTAATTCAACTCATTAATTCTATAAAATTTTGGATTCAATCATTCAAATTTTTTAAAAAATAAATTAATTGAATAAAATATAATTAAAATTTTCATAATTTTTTTAAAAATTTTATTAAGTTGCTTTACAAAGTCTTTGAATCAATACATCCAATTGCGCTAATCGCCAGAATATCCCGGAGATGTCAAATAGAAAATTTCTCCCACTGGACTGAAGCAAAGATCAATCATCACGCTTCATCAATTTGACATGAAAATTGCCTGGCAGATCAGACGAATAACATCAACGCTCTATACAAATCCCTAATCCCAAATCAATCTAGTAAAGTAAATGATGAACGGAAAGAAAACACATACGGGAATCTAAGACCCAAGAGTACTTTTATATTTTCATGGGACGTGCTTTAGCTACACAGGCAAGTATGTTCACATCATTCGCATACAGCATCACTTATGCGTGTACCCAATCCGGAATTCAGGTGAGTGTTGTATTTGTACAGGAGAGACAAGGTGCGTCCACGCAGTTTGCAGATGATACAGATTAAACTAGGTATACATTAAGCATGCATCAAAAAAAAAAAATATCTATGGAGATGAACATTGCTCCAAATTGGATCACGCATCGTATGTAATGGAATACTCCGATGACTAGGCCTAGAGATAACATGAGACATGCCCATTGATTCTATGAGATCTTTTGTACTCTAATTTTATATGCTGCCCTCATATCAAAGCGGTGTGACTGTTCGCATGAATTAGAAAAAAAATAAAAAAACTCTATAAACATGGAAGAAGCATGTTCATGTTAGACAGAAACAAAATGGTCAAGAGGTATCTCCAACATTATTAGAGGCACCATTGGAAAATAGTGGGGGAAAAATAGTGGGGGAAACACAAGAACAGCCCCTTGAAAAGGTGTGGGAAACATGAGCAAAATGCACGAGGAAGAAGGTGGAAACTACTAAGAAACTTGTACATACCTTGCATTTTCCAGGTGTGTTACATAAGTCTCAAGAAAATTATTGAAAATCACATCTTACATGGTTACTAAGTAGAGAAGATTTCGGGACTAATCCATATATATATATATCTCTATTCTTCATGTTGTATTTTTTTCCTAGATATAAAAAGATGATGCAAATAAGAAGAACAGCAAATATATTGGCCTTCTGATTGGTAAATACATTAAATATATATAAATTATTAAATATATGTGGCTATTGTTATTGATATGTGATAAACATATTAAATATGTATAAATATTAAATTATTAAATAAGTTATTTTTTTTATCTTTTATACAAAATAAGGTTATGGATGGAAAGAGCTCGATTTATAGGTCACAACAAAAAATAATTAAAGCAAATAAGATCTAAATTGGATCCAGAATGAAGGTTTTAAGAAAAAATTAAAAAAAAAAAAAAAAAAAAAAAAACCTGGTCCAAACCAATTTATTAAACCGATCGGTGCACAATGGACCGACCGACCGGTCTATAGATCAGGCATGGACCACCCACTCAGCAGGCATGCCTAATCAGAGGCCACCACATGGATGGACCTGGATCCTTAAGGGGTTCACCAAAAATCCATTGCAGCTCATAGGGGCAGAACGGTCATTTTTTCAAGTGAAGACCTTCGATGTGGTCGGTTTACGCAATCTATAAGAACAAAAATTACGCCATCAAATGGTCCTTAACATAGCCGATCAAAATCCAACGGCTCATGGTGATTCCCAATTTAATTCGAACAATGCTCAATCTGGTATGCAATCCGATGGCCAGAAATCGAGTCGGTGAGGATTTGACGGTCAAAATTCAATTCGACTTGATTCAGGAGAATTTTAGCATAATCCAACGATCTAAATTCATCCAATCAACTGATCCAACAATTATAAACAAATCAGGATCCTATTGAAGCCGTAAACCATGGATTTTGACGAAATCTGAGCTATTTGAACCCAATCTAACGGTAGAAAATAATTCCAGATAGCAAAATTTGATCTAAACTTATTTTCTTTGATTTTTCTCTAATTATAACTCAATTTCTTTCCTTTTTCTCTCTATAAAAACCATCCTAAAGTTCTCTTAAGAGAACCAATGAGCCAAAAGCTCTTCTAAGTTCCTCTAAGCCCTCCAAATCCCTCCAAAGCCTTTCCAGGCCCTTCCTTCAGCCCAAAAATAGCCAGCCTTTCTTCTTTTTCTCTCTCCAAGCTCTCTTCCTTTCTTCTTTTCTTCCTTCTTTCTTTCTTCAATAAACCACCAAATTGTCTTAATTCTCCACCAAATTTCCTCTCCTGCTCCTAATTTTTGCAACCAGCCGCTGTCAAAGATCTTCTACAAGGTTCTAAGGATGAAGACATCAACGAAAAACTTCCTGATGACTGGCTGATCGACTTATTCTTAGGAGATCATTAAGATCTTATTTTGATGATATTTTCTATTTTCTATCTTTTATATTTTTTTAATTTATAATAAAGACTGCTTTTATTTATAAAATCTTTGTGTCTTTATTTTCTTACAATTGATCTAGAATAGTTTATGACTCTTGGAACGAGCCATAATCTATAGGTATGGTTCGTACTCTCGAGATAAATTATATTTAGATTAATTTTTTTATTATACCTAATTCAATTTAGACTAAACTATAACTTTAAGGAACGAGCTGTGATCTAAGAGTATAAGTCGTGCTTTCTAAGATAGATAATATCTTTATTGATTAAATATCAATTATAGCATTTTAAAAAGAATACCAGTTATCATATAAGAGATCAATTGAGATCCTGAGAATCCATCAACTCACTTGCAACTCTTTTTTTAATTAATTAGCTATTTATTTACTTTCTTAATTAATTTAAGTAGCCTTTTAATTAATCAATTTTTAATTAAATCTTAATCACTTTTAACTTATAATTTAAACATAATTAACACAATCCCTAAGGATATGATCCCGACTCATCCTATCTATATAGTAGTAAGTTAGGTTTTATTTTTGATGCTTACGACAGCGATCAAATTTTGGCGCCATTACCAGAAATCATGATTTAGTTGCTTAATTTTTTTAAAAAAATAATTAAAAAAAATTTAAAAATAATAAAAATAATAATAAAATTAAATAATAATAATAATTTAAAAAAATAAAATAATAAAAATATAATAAAAAATTTAAAAATTTAAAAATTAATTAAAAAATAGTAAAAAATTAAAAAAAATTAAAAATAAAAAAAATTAAAATAATAATAAATTATACTAACACCACATAAGCTATTTAAGAGATTAGAGACCTAACCACAAAATGTAACAAATAAAAATTTTCCACTTTTGATTGGACACCTTATTTTGTTTGCATTGCATATCCATAAAATACTTTAAGGGCACTAAACCTAATTAAATAAGATAAGATGGAGATTTGATCATCCTTTCTTAGTTCATAAATTACTTTCTTGTATTTGCATAATCCAAGTCTTTAATTTTTAAAATCAATTAGACGATAGTCCTTAAGGATACTCGAGCTCATTAGGACAAAAAATTCTAAAAATTGAATCGGATTAGAGTTAGTCAATTCAACTGGTGTCTAAGGCAAATGGTTCAGAGACGACTGGACCCAAAGAAAGATGATTTATAATTGATTCTGTTAGCTTACCTGATCAAGTATAATTGATGTCTAAGATAAGCAACAGAGGGACTCCCATCGATCTTACACTTACCTAGCTAGTTAAGTGGTTGATTCTTTATTTCGAGGGCTTGATGGTGACCTTGGTAGTTAGGAGCTGTCTGGATCTAGAATAATTCTTAGCTAAAATTGATTGCATAACCTAATTGCTAACTCATAAACATCAAACCTAATCAAACTCTTCACATCTATTTCTTAGTTTTAGGTCTCTTTAGGCTCTCATCTTTAGAGTTTCTTTCATCTCTTTTTATCTTAATTTTTTTAAAAAATCTAAAAAATAATATGTATATATTTGTATTTGCTTTAAGAAGTAACTGTAAGGTTTATGTTCGGATGTCGCTCACTGTAACCCAAAATTCAATCCCTAGATCCTAAAATCGAGAGAACCCTTAGAGCCAACAGATCTAGAAACATAGACCAAAATCAGGAGAACGGTCCACTTAAATAATTGAAAGAGTACTTCACTCCTTCTATATACATCTACTCTCCCTATATTTAAGCTCCTCCAGTAGAAGCTACATGGTATGAAATCAAGTCTAGTGTTATTCAAATGTTCCCATCTTTTTATGGACTTGCTAATGAGAACCCATACAAACATCTTGATGAATCACTACTAGAAAAAAGGGCTACGGCAGTGGTTTGTAACCACTGCCATAGCCCAAAAAATCACTGTCATAGGCTATGACAGCAATTTTCTAACTGCTGCCACTGTGATCGTTGCCGTAGCTCTTGACAATGATTATTACAATGATTGTTAGAATCGCTGTCATAAATTACCTATTGCAGCGATTTATAAACCACTGTAATAGATCGATCTATCGCAATAATTATATAACCGCTGCCATAGGATATCTATAGCAGCGGTTATATAACCACTGCCATAGGTAATCTATAGCAGCGATTTCTTAACTGCTTCCATAGATCTAGTGTAGCGGTTGGCACTGGACCTATGGTAGTGGTTGGTACGGATATGGTAGTAATTATAAAACCACTACCATAGATCTTAAATAATTAAAAAAAATAATTTTTTTATTTTTTTATATATTTTATCTAATAAATATAAATATATAACATAAGAAAATATAATAAACATAAAAATTATTCTAAAATGCTAAAATTTTATTACTAAATAAAATTTATTATAATATTTTTAAAAAAATAAAATACATTAAAAGTCTCCTAAATCTACATCGTCGTCGTCGTCGTCGTCGTCGTCACCAGGAGTCAGAGCCAGAGCTGGAGCTGGAGCTGGAGCCGAAGTCGAAGCTGGAGCTGAAATATGGGCCAACATATTCTCGAAGCCCGTGACTCCAAAATAAGCGTTGAGTATTGACATCATGTCTCTCATAGTGCCCTCTAGATGAGATGCACGCTCCTTATCCTGATCTGCCCACATCGTAGTATGATCTACCCATGCCAATGCCTCCTCAAGCTCCTTCCGACTGACAACATCGAAAGTCTGTTAAGAGATGCTCACCTCAGACCAGTAGCTCATCGACGTATATCCAGGCCTATATCGGATCCTGCCAGAGTGCTCAGGCCCCAAGACCTGAGACAGATGGTTATGGAGCCCAGAGGTATCCGGGCCCTCACTCGCAAGCGCATCTAACTGATCATATAATTATAAATTAAAATAAAATTTTATAAGAAATACTATAATACTAATCATATATACTAATATATTTAATACTTACAAAAATACGCCCAATCGCGGTGTTCATCGGCCTATCCGTCTTGTCCATGCGGTTAGATTGGAAGATCTCGCTACGACTGGGCATCACTTCATCTCTCATCAGCTATAATAAAAAATAAATTTATCAGAAAGATGAAAAAAATATGAATTTAATTTATCTAGTAATATTTAGAATTAATTACCTCTCTATGCATATGACTGGCAAAAGACTCGCGGCCTAGAGTGTGCGTATACTCCTGGACTACACGATTCTTCTGATTCTGATGGAAGGTAGCCTAACAAGTATTCAAATAAATAATAAATATTTAAAAAATATTTAAATAAAATTTTAAGCGTATTGAAAAATTCAAAAGTTAGAAATTTTATCTTGAACTTCTGACTCCTCTAGTGTCTAACCATCCTCTCCCACTGACTTGGAGGATAGTCTTATATCCAAGGAACAAGCTCCTCTGGAGTGTCTCGTCGGTGCTCGAGTCATCCTCTATGGAGCTTGACCTTGTAACTCCAGTACAACTCCTCGATCTTCTTCAGTCGGGCATCTCAAGTCCTCTCGTGATCGAGAAAGTCGTACCTCCTCTACACAAATTTATCAAAAATTAGTTAACAAAATTATTCTAATCAAAATATATAGTGTAAAAATATAAAATATATAAATATAACTAAGATGCGCATACTTATCCATATCTTCTTCCATATCCGATCCCTGATGGCAGCATCCATCAAACGCCAGTCTCTGGGCTCCACGAGAATGATGTCCGACCGTCTCACAAGCACTCCAAAAAAGAAATGCATTTTCCGCACAGTCTCTCCTACTGGCATCCCCTCCGAATCATACTATACCATCACCTGATGCTGGCGGTTTCACATATGTGCCATACGTATGGGACCGCGAAATATTCGATTGGATGATGCATCTGCAATGCAAATACATGATGCAAATATATAAATATACAAATACTATATAAAAAATAAAGTTGTGCTAATATAATAAAAACGTACATTCAGATGCCTGCGATGGTAGAGGCTCAGCTATCGGTAGACTAGATGCCATCGATGGAGTAGATGCCAACGGTGAAGGTCCCTGAGCAACCAATGCCATGGTGGATGGAGTATGCTCTGACTGCTCCTCGGATGCAAAACTACGTGTAACCCACCGAGAGGCAGGGGTGAAAACTAGATGGCATTTCAGTGCCATCGTGACCTGCAACGTTAATGAAAATTAATCAAAATAACATCGTAACATATCAAATTCTATTCATTTGGAAGCTGAGCCGGCTCCGTGCCTGAGACAATCGGCTCCATGCCTGAGACATCCAGCTAGGATCCTCCCCCAGTCGGCTCAATTACGGCCCGAGCTGGCTCGGCTGCGTATCCAAGCCGACTCGACTGTGTGCCATCCCCTCAATCACTCCCTCTCTTCCTCTCTCGATCTCTCTCACCGATGATGGTGGTGAGGCCAAACCCCTCGCTCCCAGCTTTTCCATCTCTTGATCTTTCTCTCTCCCTCTCTCAATCTTTCTTGTCGATGAGGTCGGACCCCATCCCTCCCTCTCTCACTCTCTCGATTTTTCTAGTCGGTAAGGTCGAACCCCATCTCTTCTAGCGATGCCAGCGAGGCCGAATCCCCTCCCTCCCAATGATGGCGGCGAGGTCGGATCCCTTCCTTCCTCTCTCAAGTACAAACCCATTGGGTATTTAGGTTTGGATCCAGTATCAGTAATTAAAATTGAATCTGAATCTAAATATCCAGATTTTAGTCTAAACCCAATCCATTGATAGATCTAGTCCACAGCCATCGATATGGCACGGCCCAAGGCTACCGCCACGGTACGATCCAAAAACTATAGCATGTAAATAATTATAATATTTATAATAAATATTTATAATATTTATTATAAATATTTTATAAATTATTATAAATATATATGATTAATAAATAATACTATAAAATTTTTAAAAAATTATACCTATGGCTATAGAGAGCGGGTCGCATCGAAAGCTCTGAGGGTCATCGTTGATGATGCTAGAGGAGGATGACGGCACTAGAGATAATTTGTGAAACAAAAATAAGATAGTAAGATAGAGAAGAGAGAAAAAGAGGAAAAAGAGAGAGAGAGAGCAAGGGCGACCAGGGATGGGGGCTAGGGGGAGGGGGCATAGTGATGAAGAGGCTAAAGGAGGCTTCGCACTCGATCGGAGAGGGTTAGAAATGGTAGTGGTGGGGGGGGGATTTCGCAGGGGCCGAAGGAGGATCGGATGGGGGTTCACCGAAGGAGGATTCGCTGGAGATCAAGGGAGGGTCGGATGGAGGGGTGGGCGGGTGGGGTTTTGCAAGGGGTCGAGCGAGGATACAAGGGGGTTTGCTGGAGGGGAATTTCGTAGGGGGCCGAGGGAGGGTCGGATGGAGGAGTGGGGGGGGTCGGGTGGGGGGTGGTGGATGGCGAGGAGGGACGGCCAGGGATGGGGGGGTCGGAGAGGGAGGGTCGAATGGAGGAGGGGCTGGGTGGGGGGGCTAGGTTGGGGGTGGTGGGGGCGACGGTCGGGGATGGGGGGCCGAAGAGGGAGGGGAAGGAGGGGCGATGTCGGCCGAGCGGGAGGAGGGGGGATGCCAATCGGGGGGGAGGAAGGGCAATGCTGGCTAGGGGGAGGAGGGGCGACGTCGGTCAGGTGGGGAGGAGCCTCATCGGTAATGAAGAGGAGGGAGAGAGAGAGAGATCGAGCGCACATGGAAGGAAAAAAAAAATTAAGAGATTTTTAACCTAACCTATGGCAGCGATTATCGAACCGCTGTCATAGATCTATAGCAGCTATTATTGAACCACTGCCATAGATCTACGGTAGTGGCTATCCAAAATTGCTGCCATAGATCTACAGAACCGCTACTATAGATCTATAGCAATGATTCGATATAACCACTGCCATAGATGAAAAAAAAATTTCTTATTTTTTTTAAATATTATATAATTTTAAAATTTAATATCCATCTTCATCATTCATTATCTAAATAATTATCATTAGAGTGTTGTCGCAAAAAATTGCCTCGATCCGATGGCCCTAGCTTCATCGATCATAAAAATTTGATTTCGATGATCATGAATGACGATGCGATGATCTGATAGATGAAGATCTTCGATGGATTCAAAAATCTGCAATGATGATCTCGATGATGTTTGTAGTATACTATCAAAATTTTACATCAATCGGATATCGTTATCGTAGTCAATTTAGTATGGAATGATTTCGACCATTAAATTAGAAACAAACGATCAAAGGGTTAAACGGCATCCAATTATGAGATAATTTTTTAGTTAAATGATCTTTGTATAATTTTAAATATTTTATATGATGATGATAGTAAAATTTAAATCATTTTTGTATAAACTATTTATGTTAAGCAAATATTGCAAAAATATGAGCATAACAATCAGTGAAGTTTCAGAATGGTTATCAGAAGACGTATAGTTTTAGATCATTCTTCATCTCATGAGTTAAATTTTATAATCACCACTATAAAAAATGATTAAAGTAGTAGCCAAGATCATTTATAAAAAAATTATCTCATAATCGGACACCGTTTGATCCTTTGATCAATCATTTATCATTTAACGGTCGAAACTAACCTATACTAAATTGACCAAGATAACGATATTCGATTGAAATGAAACTTTGATAGTATGCTACAAACATCACCGAGATTATTGTTGCAGGTTTTTAGATCCATCAAAGATCTTCATCTATCAGATCATCGCATCATCGTTCATGATTGTCGAAATCAAATTTTTCTGATCGATGAAGCTAGGGCCATTGGATCGAGGCGACCTTTTGCGACGACACTCTAATGATAATTATTTAGATAATAAATAATAAAAATAAATATTAAATTTTAAAATTATATAATATTTAAAATATATATATATATGGCAGCGGTTATAATTAACCACTGCTATAAATTAGATTATAGCAGCGGTTCCTACTAACCGCTGCTATAGGTCCAACTTATGGTAGCGATTATAATGAACCGCAGCTATAGATCGACATATGACAACGGTTTTTTATAACTGCTACTATAGATCCGACCTACGGCAGTGATTTTCTATAACTGCTGCTATATATCGGACCTATACCAGTGGTTACAAAAATTCCTACCATAGGTCCGACCTATAGCAGCGGTCCTATGGCAGCAGTTTCAAAAACCGCAGCCATAGTAAATGCTGCCATAGGCTATTTTTATAGTTGTAAATTCTAAGAAATATACTTAATAGTTAAAATCCAAAATTTCTCTGATTATGCCTTTAGACTAAAATTGTTCCCCTTCTCATTGAAGAACAATGGAAAATATTGGCTAAACTCCTTAGATACAATAACTATTTCAACCTACAACCAACTTCAAAAGAAATTCCTCAAAAAGTACTTTCTAATAGAAAAAACTAATCAAATAAGAAAGGCTATAACTAGTTTTTCCCAATTAGAAGGAGAGATATTTCATAAGACTTGGGAGAGATTAAAAGAATTGATTAAAAAATGCCCTCCTCCATGCTGTACCCAAGTGGCAACTTGTCCAATGCTTCTATGATGGCTTGATAGAGAAGCACCAGTAGATAGTTGATGCATCTTATGGTGGAACCTTCATGCTAAAAAATGAGCAGAAAGCCTGGCAATTATTTGAAATCCTAAGCAAAAATTCATTACACTATATGTCTGCTACTAGGAGAGACCCTCCCATGTTTGGTCCTAAATGGGATAGAATTTATGAAATTGGTAGCTCAATGGACATCTACAGCTAAGTAAATGAATTATCTCAAAAGATGGACTGACTACTCCAAGCAATACCCACCAATACCCCACCCACACCTATGATAGATGTTTATTTAATATGTTCAAGTCCTGCACACACTATTTATGATTGTCCTGCTACATTCTAGTTCCCTGAGTTTATACACGAATAAGTAAATCACGCACAAACTTAAAATAATTTTAGGCCATGATACAATCCTTATTCGAACACCTATAATTTTGGTTGGAGAAACCATCCAAATTTTTCTTGGACTCAATAACCTGCTGCTAGGCCACCAATACCCAAATTTAATTACACTGAGGTAGCTTATAAACTAGCTCCGTACCTATAAGTTGCACAAAATTCACAGCCTTCTTCAAATATTTTCTTTGAGGAAAAAATATTACAAGAATTAAATGAGCTCAAGATGAATAACCAAATCCTTCACTCCCACACTCAATCAATAGCTAAGCTAGAGTCTCAAATAGGTCACTTAGCCATTGCTTTTAACAGAAGGGAGGAAGAAAAACCTCCAAGTCAACCCATTAATAACCCAAAAGGGCAGTACATGGCTGAGAGCTCTATTGGCCTAGGAATTTTTTCCAAACATACCAAATCTGTTATGATCCTTAGAAGCAGAAAAATCATAAATCAGTCAGAAATAACTCAAAAATCAGAATCATCAAAACTAGCCAAACCAAAGAAGAATAAAACCATAGAGAGAGAAGAACCTTTTAACCCAGCACCTGTACATAAGGCTCCATACCCCAGTGCTTTAGAATCTCCTCTACCTTTAGTCAAGAAGGGCATTAAAATAAATGAAATGCTTGAATTATTTAAACAAGTCTAAATTAATTTATCCCTTCTTGATGCTATTAAAGAAGTCCTAACATATGCCAAATTTCTCAAAGATCTATGCACTCAAAAATGAAGAACTAAAGCACACACATCTAAAAAAGTTCACCTAACTGAACAAGTCAGCTCCATCTTTCAACAAATAGCCCCACCCAAGCTTAAGGATCTTGGTACCCCAATAATATCTTGTGTCATAGGAGACTCGACCATTAAGAAAACATTATTAGATTTGGGTGTGAGTATTAATCTTCTCCTAAGTTCTATCTATGATCTTTTTGGATTCAGAGAATTAAAACCCATAACGATAATCCTACAATTAGCCGATAGATCAATTAAGGTACCTCATGGAATATTGGAAGATGTACTGGTCAAGGTAGATGAATTTTACTTTCCTGTAGACTTTTTGATGTTAGATATGAAATCTGGTAGTAACCCTAGCCAAATACCTATCATCCTGGATAGACCTTTCCTAGCAACTGCCAATGCTTGCATAAACTATAGGACTGGGGTTATGGATGTATCTTTTGAAAATAAAAAGCTGATGTTGAATATTTTTAACTCTACATAGGGACCATCTAGTTTCGACCATAATGAAATTAATTTACTAAAGAAAGTTTTAGAAGATAAAACCCAAACCTTGCTCGACTCAGACCCTTTACAGGCATGCTTAGTATATTTTAGAGTGGATGATTTTGATATTGATGAATACACTAGAGAAGTTAATGCATTTTTAGAGCCACCCAATTTTAGCACCACTTCTCATTGGGCTATAAAGTATGAACAATTACTGACTCAATCAAGCTCTCTAGTTCCATCCCTAGAAGTACCACCTATCCTAGAGTTAAAGCCTCTTCCTAACACATTGAAGTATTTATTCCTCAGACCTAATGAAACTCTACCGGTAATCATATCCTTCGATTTAACCACTGATCGGGAAGACCAACTTATAGGTATGCTTAAAGAGCACAAAGAGGCCATAGGATAGACAATTGCTGATCTAAAAGGCATTGATCCTTCTGTATGCATACATCATATATATTGCGAGGCAGAGGTCAAATCTTATAGAGACATGCTACGCTGATTAAATCCAAATATAAGGGAGGTAGTAAAGCAAGAAGTAATAAAATGGCTAGATGCAGGCATTATCTACCTAATTTTGATAGTAAGTGGGTTAGCGCGATCCAGGTGGTGCCCAAGAAGTCAAGTATCATCGTAGTAGAAAATGAAAAAGATGAATTATTATCTACTCGCACAGTAATTGGCTAGCAAGTATGTATGGACTATAAATGACTCAATGCCGTGACTAGAAAAGACCACTTTTTATTACCTTTCATTGATCAAATTCTAGAATGGTTAGCGGGTCAGAGTTACTTTTACTTCCTGGATGGATATTCAGGATACAATCAAGTGCCTATATTTTCAGAGGATCAAGAGAAAACCATCTTTACCTATCCCTTTGATACTTTTACCTTCCATAGAATGCCTATTGGACTTTGCAATGCATCAGCCACTTTTTAGCGGTGCATCATGGCGATTTTTTTTGATATGATTGATAAATTTTTAGAAGTTTTTATGGATGACTTCTCTATTTTTGGCTCTATTTTTAATGTCTGTCTCCAAAATTTAACTAAAGTACTTAAACGATGTGTGGAGACAAATTTGATATTAAGTTGGAAAAATAGCCATTTTATGGTTCGTGAGGGAGTCATACTCGGGCATATAGTATCTGAGCGGAAAATTGAAGTAGATAAAGCTAAAGTTGAGATAATATTAAAGCTACCATCTCCAAGCTCAGTTAAACAAGTACGATCTTTCTTAGGACATGCAAGATTTTATAAATATTTTATTAAGAACTTTAGCAAAATTTTTCAATCTTTGTGTAATTTTTGGCTAAAGATAACTTCTTTGATTTTAATGAAGAATGTTTAGCCACATATAACAAACTTAAAATAGCATTGACTACTGCACTAATTATTAAACCACCAGATTGGACCCTACCATTTGAAATTATGTATGATGCTTCTGATTATGTGGTAGGGGTAGTTTTAGGACAAAAATTTAATAAGGACCTCATGTAATTTACTATGCTAGCAAAACTCTCTATGATGCTCAATTGAACTATACCACAATCAAGAAAGAATTGCTTACGGTTGTGTTTGCCCTAGAGAAATTTAGATCATACCTCCTAGGGCTCCAAGGTCATAGTTTACTCTGACCATACTGCATTGAAATACCTACTATCAAAGAAGGATACAAAGCCTAGACTGATTAGATGGGTCCTCTTATTGCAAAAACTTGATCTAAAAATTTTAGATAAGAAGGGTTCTCAAAACATGATAACAGATCATATCTAAAGGATCTTGGTAGAATACAATAGTGAAAACATTCGAGATAGGTTCCCCAATGAATAACTCTTCTCCACATCTTCTAATAATCTATTTTGGTTTGCACACATAGTTAATTACTTGGTGGTAGGACAAGTCCCATCCCATTGGACCCAACAAGAGAAATAAATTCTTTTCCCAAGTAAAACACTATTTTTGGGAAGAGCCAGAGCTATTCAAAATTTGCCCAGACTAAATCATCTGACGATGTATCCTTGAGAGTGAATTTTAAAGTATCCTAACTTTTTGCCACTTATTAGCTTGTGGGGGACATTTTAGTGGAAAGAAAATAGCAGCAAAAGTACTCCAAAGTGAATTTTATTGGCCAATATTATTTAAGGATGCCCATGATTTCTACCATAATTGTTTAAAATGTCAACAAACAAGAAATATTTTAAGGAAAGATATGATGCCCTTGTCCCTAATTTTAGTAGTTGAAATTTTTGATGTTTAGATAATTGATTTTATGGGCCCATTCCCTTCTTCTTATGGTTATGAGTATATTCTGATGGCAGTAGATTATGTTTCTAAGTGGATTAAAGCCATAGCAACACGAACCAATAATCATAAAGTGATAATCAAGTTTATCCAAAGAAATATTACAAGTCAGTTCGGTTGCTCTAGGGTCATAATTAGTGATGGAGGTACGCACTTCATAAATAGGCACTTTGAAGCTTTAATAAAAAAATATGAAATAATACATAGAATAGCCACTCTATATCACCCCTAAACTAGTAGACAATTTGAAGTTTCCAATAGAAAAATAAAGAAGATTTTAGAGAAAATGGTTAGGCTTGATCGTAAAGATTGGTCTGAGAGATTATGGGCTACCGTACTGCTTACAAAACTCCTATAGGAATGTCTCCTTATCGGCTTGTTTTCGGCAAACCTTATTATCTACCGATAGAATTAGAGCATCGCGCATATTAGACAATAAGAAAATTTAACTTTGATATGAAATACATAGAGTCAAAAAGGAGACTACAATTAAATGAATTAGAAGAGTTACGTAACGAGGCATACGAAAGTGCTAAAATCTATAAGGCTCGAACCAAAGCTTACCATGATAAAATCATCTCAAGAAAAATATTTGAACCTAACCAAAAAGTATGGCTCCTTAATTTCGGGTTAAGACTATTCCCTAGTAAACTTCGCTCACGTTGGGACGAACTATTCATTATGACCCAAGTTTTTCTCCATAGAGCCATAAAACTTAGAGATCTAAAATAAAAAAAAATATTTTTATGATTAATCACCAATGGATCAAACCTTATATGGATGGTATAAAGGATGGAGAGCAAATCAAGTCTATGGATCTAGTTGAACTGATCTATGAACCATCATAAATTTTTGGCTTGGTCTGGCTGAAGATCTTAAATTTAGTGCTTGTTGGGAGGCAATCCATCATCTTATTTTTTAGATTTTTAATTTTTTTAATTTCTTTTAGAAAACCAATAAAGATGATCGGCCTAAGTTGTAAGGGGAGCATATCATCAAAATCCTATAGAACCCGCCAACAATAAATCAGGTGGTATCCCTCATTGATAAATATTCTTATTTCAAAATTAAGTTGGAGGAAGAATAACTAATTTTAAAATTTATAAGTCCTCAAGTATGATTTGAAATAATTAGCTTCATATATCTAAATTTTATTTTGATTAAGAGTTAATTAGATACCCTAATCAATGAATGATTAATAGTCTAGATAATTTTAGAGTTACTGAGGAGTAAATTATTAAGAAAACCTAATGAATGGTAAGATTTAGATCAAATCAAATTTTAAGAGTGATTCTAGAACCCTCTTCTTACCGAGCTTAATAAAGAATCTACTTCATTAGAGTTGGGTGGAAAGGTCAAGATATGCAAAAGTCTTTCTTAAAATCTACTTATTAAAAAAAAAAATTTGGTCTCTTACTGAGTAACCGAGCCCCTTCGCCTAAGTAAGTATTGTGGTTTGTATAAAAAAATAGGCAATATGAATTAAAAAAAATTAGTATTGTCTCACTAAGTAATCAGACCCCTTCGTCTAAGAAAGCATTGTAGTTCGTGTCAAAAGTGGGGATGCAAGAATTCAAAAGAAGAAAAAAATATATAGTGGATAATAAGAAGACTAAATTATAAAAAGATAATAAACCCTTCTCATATCAAGTTAGAGGATTTAGAAAGTAAAGCAGAAAATTGATGAAAGAAGATCTTTAAAAATTTTTATGGCTAATACTCAACCACTAATTAGGTCGAATTAGTAATTCGATGACATACCTCTTTAATAATTGGATCGGATATCAGTTATCTTTAGAAATGTCCTAACTTTTAACTCAAGATTAAGTCGGTATACATTGCTAATTTATTTGCTTTATGCGAGGACGAGTAAAGTTCAAGTTGGAGATGTGATAAACATATTAAATATATATATAATAATTAAATTATTAAATAAATTATCTTTATTTTTTAAGAATTAATATATTTATTTTATATTTTATAGAAAAATATCATGGATGGAAAGAGCTCGATTTATGAATCACAACAAAAAAAAAATTGAAGCAAATCAGACCTACATTGTGAAGGGAAATCCAGATTTTTCGGTCCAGGTTCGTCCAGATCTGATTAGATCAAGAGATATATTTCAAAAATTTTCTCTTGATCTCAATCAGATCTTGATATGTTTCAGATCTGATTCTTATTATTTTAATAAATAAAATAAAATAAGATAAATTAAATCAAATTCAATTTACCTGATTTGGGTAATCCTATTACCCTGTAGATGATCCTGATTGCAGCGGAAGGTTCTGGATCTTAGCCACGCAAGCGCCTGGCCTCTACCGGTATCCACTCAGGTTGGAACTGGAGATCCTCTTCTTCTCTATCGCACCTTCAAAAATTAGATCTGGATCTGATCTGAAGGATCTTCAAAACTCTTTTGAAGATCTGCAGTCGTCCTTTTGCAGCAGCGCAGCCTTCTTGCTTTTGATCGCCTTTCCTTGATCTGAATCGCACCAAACTAAGTCCAAAACTACTTTTGGACGTGGAGAGCAAGGGGAGAAGAGACTATGGCATGGAGAAGGAGGGGAGAGGCAGCCTTGGGGCGTGGGAAATCTCTATTGAATTCACTTAGGATTAGGGTTGGGCGCAGGGTCTTATTTATAGACCTCTTGTGATCCAACTCCTCTTCCTCTCAACCAATCAATCACAACCCTTTGTGAAATCAGATCTAAATCTGATTGGTTGGAATAGAGACCCCTGGATTCCTCCTTAGAGGGTGCCTAAGACCAGTCAAACTGGATTCTTAGTAGAACTCTTGATTGGAATCCAAAAGGGAGGTGGAGTCCTTGTCCAACAAGGACTCCTAGGCGCCTCCTACTTGGGCTCACGCCACCCTTGGCGTGCGCCCTTCTCCTTGCCAGGTTCTGGCAGGGGGACAAGGCCCCCACCAGCTCTCCAATAGGTGCATGACATGTGGTCAAAAGTCAAAGGGTGAATGGTCAACGTTTGACCAGTCAAAGGTAGACTTTTGACCAAAGTCAAAGAACAAGAAATGGCAGGTGACCAAAAATGGCAGGTAATGTCTTACAAATAAGACAACCTATTCTGACTTGGACAACCTCCAGTCAGACCATATGAAGGCCTCTGATTGAGCACAAACTCCTTTGGCTCAGTCAGGACAACTTATTTGTGATAGTAAAAGAAGAACGTTAGGTTCAATCGAGTGCTAGCACGATTTCCTTGAACCTAATTGAATCTCATTCAGATCAATTGAACTAGATCAGTTCAATTGATGATCACCAGATTCAAACCCTTGTTTGTGTGACCCAGTTAGGTTCAGTTCTGTATGGTAATGGGATATGTCATGATCTCTATCATCGAGACATCATCGAAACTCCTTTCGATGGATCAGAACTCTTCTGATTCGAACAGCTAGAATGATCGATCATCTAAATCATTCTAATTGCTCCCAAAATCCACCAGTGACACCTAGCAGTATATGGTGGCAACCCATCAGAGCTGAATGCGAACCTCTTGGTGCAGCTACCTGTGTGATTCAGTTCTTCTATCTTGAGCCCCGATCAGATTAGGGTTAAGGTGAACTCGTCAAACCCTAGTCTCTGTCATATGATGTAATCATTCGATTCGAGTCCAATGTGAAAATCTAAATAGAAACTCTTTCTATTATTTCACTCTACCATGGCCATGGATTTCTGGACTTGATTCTCATGATCATCATAGGGCTGCTCCTCTACCACCGAGGTAGATAGATTCCCATCTTGATGCAATCCAGTTCCTACAATGAACATGCTATAGCCAACATACACCTCAGGGTTCCATATGGCTAGGAGACCGAGTAATGGTGTAGTCAAACTATAACACCCTCAAGGTGAACTGCCGATGCATCTCAGGTCAAAGAACCAGACACACTACTGCAGCATCGAGTCAGTCATTGACGAGAAGGTAGACTTCCTAATGACTACTCGAGGTGGTCACGCTCAGTGCCCTCATTCTCTAACGAGTACCTGTACTCTCGCTCCGGTGTCTCCACACCGTAGACTCAAGACTCATCTACTAAAGAGAAGCGATCGTACACCAACCTTCCGGATCAATCACCATCCTCGTGATGATCCTATGGTCGGGAGCATGTTTATGAGTTAATAATGATTATTCATGTCTTAAATTTTCAACTCTTGAAAATATGAATTATCATTACCATTAACTCAAAGGATGTATCACAGACACTAAATACACATATGTGATAGAAAATAACCCATTTTATTAATTATAGTCAAAATTACAATTTTGCCCCTAGAAGTGTATTACAAGTGTCAGCCAATTCTGGCTTCTAGGGCACATATATCTAACAATCTTCCACTTGTCCTAAAGCCAATTGGCTACAAGTCTAAGTCCCATCTTCTCAAGGTGGGCTTCGATCTTCTGCTGGCCCAACGGCTTTGTAAGTGGGTCTGCCACATTATCTGCGGAGTTGACTCTCTTGACCTCAACGTAACCTTTCTCAAGGTAATCGCGGATGAGATGATATCGCCGCTCAATGTGCTTGGACTTCTGGTGAGACCTCGGCTCCTTAGCAAGGGCTATGGCGCCATTGTTGTCGCAGTAAAGAGGAATGGCATCTGATGGCATTACTCCAATTTCTGCAGCAAACTTCTTGTACCAGAATGCTTCCTTTGCAGCCTCTGATGCAGCTATATATTCTGCTTCCATGGTGGAATCTGCTATCACAGTTTGCTTGGAACTCTTCCAGCTGACAGCTCCACCATTGCACACAAACAGACTTCCAGATGTCGACTTTCGATCATCTATATCGGACATGAAGTCCGAGTCTGTGTATCCCTGAACTTGGAGTTCTCCATTACCAAAGACCAACATCATATCCTTAGTTCTTCTCAAGTACTTAAGGATACATTTCATAGAAGTCCAGTGTTCTTCACCTGGATTTGACTGATATCTGCTTGTGACACTCACAGCATGGGCTATATCAGGTCGTGTACATAGCATGGCATACATGAGGCTCCCTATTGCAGAAGCATAAGGGATCTTGCTCATGCGTTCTATTTCCTCAGGTGTGCTAGGGCACATCTTCTTGGAAAGATGAATACCATGTCTGAAGGGTATTAATCCCCTCTTAGAGTTTTCCATACTAAACCTCTTTAGTACTTCCTCTATGTACATCTTCTATGAAAGTCCTAGCATCCTATTCGGTCTATCCCTATAGACCTTAATTCCTAGAATAAAGGATGCTTCACCTAGGTCTTTCATGGAGAATTCCTTGGACAACCACATCTTGACTGATGTCAACATGGGAATATCATTCCCAATAAGGAGGATGTCATCCACGTACAATACGAGGAAGACAACAGCGCTCCCACTGACCCTTTTGAAAACACATGGTTCCTCTTCATTTTTGATGAAACCAAACTTTTTGATCACATCATTGAAACGAGTGTTCCAGCTCCGAGATGCTTGCTTAAGTCCATATATGGACCTTTGCAGCTTGCAAACCTTGTGATCAGTATCACTGGATGTGAAACCTAGCGGCTGTTCCATATAGATATCTTCCTCAAGATATCCATTTAGGAATGCCGTTTTCACGTCCATTTGCCATATTTCATAATCGAAATAGGCTGCAACAGCAAGCAATGTGCGGATGGATTTTAGCATAGCTACCGGGGAAAAGGTATCCTGATAGTCAATGCCTTCACGTTGACTATAACCTTTTGCCACCAGTCTAGCCTTGAATGTCTCCACATTCCCATCTGCACCAATCTTTCTCTTGAAGATCCATTTACACCCAATAGGTACTATACCTTCTGGTGGATCTACCAAGGTCCAGACTTGGTTTGAGTGCATCGAGTCAATCTTCTGACTTCATTGCCTCAAGCCATTTCTCGGAGTCGATATCTGATATCGCCTCGTTGTAGGTTTTGGGATCATCACCATGAGCACCATTACCTATGAGGAACATTTTCCTCTACGTCCTCTGAAATAATACCTAAGTATCTTTCAGGGGGATCGGGAAACTCTTTCCGATCTACGAGGTGGAGGAGGTAGTGTTCTTATTGGCTCAACCTGATTTGGTTCCACTTGGTCCTTAGCTCGTTCTGCTTGTGAGACTTTCTCATCAAGCTTAATCTGCTTTCCAATGCCACTATCTTGAATAAACTATTTTTCAAGAAATATGGCATGTCGACTCACAATCACATTGTGGTCTTCTGGAATGTAGAAATAGTATCCTAATGACTCTTTAGGATATCCTATGAATCGAGCTCTAAAGGACCTAAACTCTAACTTGTCCGCTTGTTGTCTTTTGACATAAGCCGGACAACCCCAAATTCTGAGATGACTCAGACTTGGTTTCTTACCGTGCCATATCTCATACGGTGTGGTAGGAACGGTTTTAGAGGGAACCCTATTCAGTAAATAGATTGAAGTTAATAATGAATGTCCCCAAAGAAAATCAGGGAGGTCTGTGAAGCTCATCATGGATCGAACCATATCCAATAGAGTCCGATTTCTCCGTTCTGAAACCCCATTGAGTTGAGGTGTTCCTGGTGGAGTCCATTGAGAGACTATGCCATTTTTCTTAAGATAGTCTAGGAATTCCCGGCTAAGGTATTCACCTCCTCGATCTGATCGAAGAACCTTAATGGGTTTTCCAGTTTGTTTTTCTACTTCATGTCTGAATTCTTTGAACTTTTCAAAAGCTTCAGACTTATGTGTCTCATAAGATACACATACCCATACCTAGACAGATCATCGGTAAAGGTAATGAAGTAGACAAAATTGCCTCTAGCCGGCACATCGAATGGGCCGCACACATCAGTATGTACTAGGGCAAGGAGATCTGTGGCCCTCTCCCCATGTCCAACAAAAGGGAGTTTAGTCATTTTGCCTTGAAGACAAGATTCACAAGTTGGATATGACTCAAAAGTCAATGGACTCAATAGCCCATTTTTCTCCAATTTGTTAATCCTATCTTCTGCTATATGACCTAATCTCAGGTGCCATAGATATCTGTCGTTTGGACTATCCCTAGGTCGTTTGGCATTCACATTTTGCTCGATAGTTAAAACAGGTACATCAATATGCAACTGATAAAGACCATTAATAAGGAAACCATTTGCAATTTTATTTCTTTCATAAAGAATGTTACAATGGTCCTTAAAGAAGGTGATCACATAACCTTCTTGTGCTAAGCATGAAACAGAAATCAAATTCCTGCTAGCTGCAGGCACATAATAACAGTCTTTTAAAACTAAGTCTAAACCAGATGGTAATCGCAGAGGGTATGTTCCCACGGCTACTGCAGCAACTCTTGCTCCATTACCGACGCGTAGGATCATGTCTCCATCCCTCAGCCTCCTGCTATCCTCAAGACCCTGCATAGAAGTGCACAGATGAGCACTAGAACCAGAGTCAAGCACCCAACTGGATGCAGAAGAAACCGTAAGGTTAGACTCAATAACGAGCATACCTCCAGAAGGACCTTCCTTCTTGTTCTTCAGGGTGGCCAGGTAAGTAGGGCAGTTCCGCTTCCAATGGCCGTCGCTGTTGCAATGGAAACACTTTCCTTTGCCATCGGCCTTCTTCTTCGGTTCTGCCTTCTTCTTCTTTGATCCTTCCACCTTTTGCTTTTTCACAGACTTCTTTTTCTTTCCATAAGACTTTCTTTTGGAAGAAGTCCGTTCCATAGCAAGAACTGAGCCTTTAGAACCTTTCATAGAAAGCTCAGCGGTAACCAGCATATTCATTAATTCGGCCAAGGAATTTTGAAGTTTATGCATGTGGTAATTCATGATGAATTGCCCATATGCATCAGTCAAGGATTGCAGAATAATATCGTTCTGCAGATCCAAGTCCAACTTCACACCGAGCTTCTCAAGCTCTTCCATGTCCTTGATCATTGTCAGACAGTGATCTTGGACTGACTGCCCATCACGCATCTTAGCCTTAAAAAGTCATTTCGTGACTTGATATTTGGCTGCGCGACTCTGTTCACCAAACATCTCCTGCAGGTGAGCCAACATTTGGCGAGCAGTCCCGATATCTTCATGTTGGCGCTGGAGCTCATCAGACATCGAGCCCAACATGTAGTATCTGGCCTTATTATCTTCGTCAATCCATTTTTTCCAGAGACGCTCTCTGTTCAGTGGATGGACGAGCTGGTAAGGTGGGAGGGTCCTGGTCCAAAACATGTGTTAACTTCTCTGAACCCAAAATAATTTTGTAGTTCCTGAGCCAATCTTTATAATTGGGTCCAGTCAGTCTATGTGTGTCTAGGATACGTGCCAATGGGTTGGACGCAGACATTTTCCTGTAGAGAGTCAAAGATTCTAGTTAGATACTGTAATTTTGACTTGACCAATTTATTTAGGGAATTTTATTTTTAAACAAATTAGCTCCCACTATTTTCTCGGATCCCTACACTCCCTCTGTAGAGATGCGAAAAATCTCCGCGATTGAATGATTTCTAGTGGGTGGTGCGGTCTCACCAACTGACTCATCACCTCACCTAACAGTTATTGGTGATGGGTTAGCCAATGAGTGAACAACTCTTGTTCAATGATTCTCTAATCATGGTGCACCCAAACTTGGTCTCTAATTCATGAATCTCACCGTATCCGAAATATTGATCCACTCCTTAGTTAAGTCAGACCCACCATTTGCATAGACTGGGTTCCTAATTGGGTCTCTCACCGTATCCGGAATATTGAGCCCAACTCATCCTCCAGCCCATAGCATCCAATGCCTAATAGACATGGTTGCGTCTTCCCGGTGCAACTGAGCCACTGTATCCAGCCGAGAACAATCAACCCCGGAAGGGCCCGCACATCTACAATGGTGGAAGACCTCAGACTTAATCTTTTCTTAGGGAGAATTGATTCAGGTCTCATTAAACTAGACTTGGCTTAGTCATAACAATTATGACTAACCTAGTGGCATGGGTTAGCTCGGATTATTGACCACCTCAGATCAGAACTGTGTCAACAGATATGGCCAGGTAAGTGAGACCGGTGGAAGGAATATGCCATTAACTCACACAAGAACGCATTCAGGTCGAGTAGCTTCCAATTAAAAACCAGTCGGTCGTCTGTGCCAAACTTACCTTAGACACCAAATTGTTGAGTCAGAACCAATTGGGTTAGCCTACAATCCAGACTCTAACCTCTGAGCCTAATTAGGTCTTGCTTGATCGTGACTCGATCTTGACCCAGACTTAATCCTATTAGGCTGGTCAATTTAAGCATTGTTGATCCCATCTAACCAACTCTTGATTCGGTTTGATCAACCGCTTAGACCTAATTGAGCTACCCAAGCCCGAACCCAGTATTATGAATATGTCTTAGATCTAAAATTCTCAATTTTAGACCTAATTAATATTCCATAAACTTAATTCTTAATTAAGTAGGGTTCATAAACAAAAATATGCACAATAAATCCTAGGGTTTCAGGATCTAGGGTTTTGCAGAAAGTAAGTTTTGGGTTTCTGATTAAGGACGAACATGCAGCACCCCTACACATCATAAGAACACCCCATCGAATGGGAAGAGAGGGCCTTTAAACCCTTCTTCGTTCTTATGACCGGACGGCCAAGAGGAACGCCTTAATCAGGAACATGTAAATCTACAAAACAGTTATTAGATCTATATCATATATCTCATATACAAATTTAGATCTAATCAAGGCATATTTTGCATACATCTCATGTATCATAATCATGCATATTTTTAGATCTAAATTATCTCATAATAATCTAAAAAATTAGATTTAAATTGATCTAATCAAAATAAATTCTAATCTAGACAATTATGTAGAACTATTCTACAACTAGTCTAGACATGCATCTAATCATATCTCATATGATATTTAAAATTAAATAATTTTTATTTGCTATTTATTTAGATGTTATTATAATACTTATAATATCAAAAAATAGTAAATAAATAGATCTAAAATATGATTTAATCAGATTAAATCAAAAACATGCAAAACTATTCTATAGAACTATTCTATTCTAGAACTAGTCATGCATATCTTCTAATCTTAGATCCAAATCATTTAATTTTAATTTTTTCTGATTTCAGATCTGATCACATCTCATGTGACATCTAAAATCACATTATTTTTTTTAATTAAAATAAAATTTAAAATCAGATCTAAATAATTTTAGAACCATGGCTCTGATACCAGTTGAAGGGAAATCCTGATTTCTCGGTCCAGGTTCGTTCAGATCTGATCAGATCAAGAGATATATTTCAAAAATTTTTCTCTTGATCTCAATCAGATCTTGATATATTTTCAGATCTGATTCTTATTATTTTAATAAATAAAATAAAATAAGATAAATTAAATCAAATTTAATTTACCTTGATTTGGGTAATCCTATTACCCTGTTGATGATCCTGATTGCAGCGGAAGGTTCTGGATCTAGCCACGCAAGCGCCTGGCCTCTACCGGTATCCACTCGGGTTGGATCTGGAGATCCTCTTCTTCTCTATCACACCTCCAAAAATTAGATCTGGATCTGATCTGGAGGATCTTCAAAACTCTTTTGAAGATCAGCAGTCGTCCTTTGCAGCAGCGCAGCCTTCTTGCTTTTGATCGCCTTTCTCTTGATCTGAATCGCACCAACCAAAAATCCAAAACACTTTTGGACGTGGAGAGGAGAGGGGAGAAGAGACTTTGGCATGGAGAAGGAGGGGAGAGGCAGCCTTGGGGCATGGGAAATCTCTATTGAATTCACTTAGGATTTGAGTTGGGCGCAGGGTCTTATTTATAGACTCTTGTGATCCAACTCCTCTTCCTTCCCAACCAATCACAACCCTTTGTGAAATCAGATCTAAATCTGATTGGTGGGAATAGAGTCCCCTGGATTCCTCCTTAGAGGGTGCCTAAGACCAGTCAAAGTTGGATTCTTAGGAGAACTCTAATTGGAATCCAAAAAGGGAGATGGAGTCCTTGTCCAACAAGGACTCCTAGGCGCCTCCAACTTGGGCACACGCCACCCTTGGCGTGCGCCCTTCTCCTTGCCAGGTTCTGGCAGGGGGACAGGCCCCCACCAGCTCTCCAATAGGTGCATGACATGTGGTCAAAAGTCAAAGGGTCAATGGTCAACATGTTTGACCAGTCAAAGGTAGACTTTTGACCAAAGTCAAAGAACAAGAAATGGCAGGTGACCAAAAATGGCAGGTAATGTCTTACAAAATAAGACAACCTATTTCTGACTTGGACAACCTCCAGTCAGACCATATGAAGGCCTCTGATTGAGCACAAACTCCTTTGGCTCAGTCAGGACAACTTATTTATGATAGTAAAAGAAGAACGTTAGGTTCAATCGAGTGCTAGCACGATTTCCTTGAACCTAATTGAATCTCATTCAGATCAATTGAACTAGATCAGTTCAATTGATGATCACCAGATTCAAACCCTTATTTGTGTGATCCAGTTAGGTTCAGTTCTGTATGGTAATGGGATATGTCATGATCTCTATCATCGACATCATCGAAACTCCTTTCGATGGATCAGAACTCTTCTGATTCGAACAGCTAGAATGATCGATCATCTAAATCATTCTAATTGCTCCCAAAATCCACCAGTGACACCTAGCAGTATATGGTGGCAACCCATCAGAGCTGAATGCGAACCTCTTGGTGCAGCTACCTGTGTGATTAAGTTCTTCTATCTTGAGCCCCGATCAGATTAGGGTTAAGGTGAACTCGTCAAACCCTAGTCTCTGTCATATGATGTAATCATTCGATTCGAGTCCAATGTGAAAATCTAAATAGAAACTCTTTCTATTATTTCACTCTACCATGGCCATGGATTTCTGGACTTGATTCTCATGATCATCATAGGGCTGCTCCTCTACCACCGAGGTAGATAGATTCCATCTTGATGCAATCCAGTTCCTACAATGAACATGCTATAGCCAACATACACCTCAGGGTTCCATATGGCTAGGAGACCGAGTAATGGTGTAGTCAAACTATAACACCCTCAAGGTGAACTGCCGATGCATCTCAGGTCAAAGAACCAGACACACTACTGCAGCATCGAGTCAGTCATTGACGAGAAGGTAGACTTCCTAATGACTACTCGAGGTGGTCACGCTCAGTGCCCTCGTTCTCTAACGAGTACCTGTACTCTCGCTCCGGTGTCTCCACACCGTAGACTCAAGACTCATCTACTAAAGAGAAGCGATCGTACACCAACCTTCCGGATCAATCACCATCCTCGTGATGATCCTATGGTCGGGAGCTATTTATGAGTTAATAATGATTATTCATGTCTTAAATTTTCAACTCTTGAAAATATGAATTATCATTACCATTAACTCAAAGGATGTATCACAGACACTAAATACACATATATGATAGAAAATAACCCATTTCATTAATTATAGTCAAAATTATAATTTTGCCCCTAGAAGTGTATTACAAGTGTCAGCCAATTCTGGCTTCTAGGGCACATATATCTAACACATTGGACCTAGAATGAAGGTTTTAAGAAAAAAGAAAAAAAAATTCGATCCAAACCAATTTATTAAACTGGCCGATGCACAGTGGACCGATCAGTCAGTCTATAGATCAGGCGTAGGTCACCCACTCAGCAGGCATGCCCAATCAAAGGCCGCTGCATGATGGACCTGGATCCTTAAAGGGTTCACCAAAAATCCGTCGTAGCTCACAAGGGCAGAATGGTCATTTTCTCAGGCAGAACATGACGTGATTGGTGGAGGTCTTCGGTGCGATCGGTTTATGCGGTCTACAAGAATAGGAATTGCGCCATTGAACGATCCTCAATGCAGTCGGTCAGGATCCAAAGGCTCATGGTGATTCCTAATTTAATTCGAATAGTGCTCAGCCTGGTGCACGATCCGATGGCCAGAATTCAATTCTAACTTAATTTAGGAGAATTTCAGCATGATCCAATGGTCCAAATTCATCTAATCAACTAATCCAACGATTGTAAACAAATTAGGGTCCTATTGAAGCTGTAAACTATGGATTTTGATGCGATCTGAGCCATTTGAACCCGATTTGATGGCAAAAAATTATTCTAGATAGCAGAATTCGATCTAGACTTATTTTCTTTGATTTTTCTCGATTCTAACTTGATTTCTTTTCTTTTTCTCTCTATAAAAACCATCCTAAAGTTCTTCTGAGAGAACCAATGAGCCATATGCCCTTCTATGTTCCTCTGAGCCCTCCAAACCCCTCCAAAATCTTTTTAAGCCCTTCCTTCAGCCTAAAAATAGTCGGCCTTTCTTCTTTCTCTCTCTCCAAGTTCTCTTCCTTTCTTCTTTTCTTCCTTCTTTCTTTGTTCAATAGACCACCAAATTCTCTTAATTCTCTACCAAATTTCCTCTCCTGCTCCTAATTTCTGCAACTAGCTGCTGTCAAAGATCTTCTACAAGGTTCCAAGGATGAAGACATCAATGAAAAGCTTCTCAATGGCCGACTGATCGACTTATTCTCAAGAGATCATTGAATCTTATTTTGATGGTATTTTCTATTTTCCATCTTTTATATTTTTTAAATTTATAATAAAGATTGGTTTTATTTATAAAATCTTTGTGTCTTTATTTTCTTGCAATTGATCTAGAATAGTTTATGACTCTTGAGACGAGCCATGATCTATGGGTACTATTGGGGATAAATTTCACTCCCATCGAAGTCTAGTCTGAAGCTTAGCCTAATGCAGCTGGTAATCACAGAAGAGCTTCAATCAAAAATTTTCTTCCTAGCAGTCAGATTCATTTAGTGGCCGAACTACCCAGCGGTCGAGCCACAGCTAACCAAACTTCTCAGCAACCGAGCTTCTATGGAAGCCAAACTCCTTTCGAACTCCTCTAGCAGTCAAACTTCTACAAGAACCAAACTTCTTCCAAACTCCTCCAGCAATCGAGCTTCTATAGAAGCCAAACTCCTTCCAGACACCTCCCTAGTTGGACTTCTATGAAAGTCGAACTCCTTTCAAACTCCTTCAGCAATCAAGCTTTTATAAAAGCCGAACTTCTTTCGAACTCCTCCAGCAGTCAGACTTCTATGGGAGCCGAACTCCTTCTGAACTTCTCTAGTAACCAAGCTTCTATGAAAGCCGAACTTTTTCTAGACTTCTCCAGCAGTCGGACTTCTGTAGGAGCTGAACTTCTTTCGGACTCCTTCTCCAGTCGGGCTTTTATAGAAGCCGAACTTCTTACAGACTGTTCCTTCAGATGAATTCCTACAGACGATCCCACTACTGAATGGTTATAATTATCATGATAATTATGATTGTCATTTATCAAGACAACACGATCGACATTTATTAAGTCAATCATGATTGACATTTATCAGGATGGTTATGATAGTCATTAATCAAGGCAGTTACAATAAGCTCCGCCTATAAAAAGAAACCCTCTAGATACGTTTTCTCGAGGCTTTCTTCTTCTTTTCGAAACTCTATCACAATTATCATGGAGCACTCTATTTTTATTGGCCAGAAGAACTAACTTGACCGTTGAAGGATCCTACTGAAGCCACCACCATTGACTCTGGATAAAATTTTATTTTATAGATCATCGATAGTGACCTCATCTTCCTCAACTCCAGCTCGATCTGGTATCAACCAAATTCTATACCAATAGAATTGGTGCTAGAAGGAGGGCTCTCTATTCTTGAGGTTTTCTTGATCTTAAATGAGTGCTCAGTAGCGATCTAGAGTTCTTCCTAAAAAAAAAAATATCTCCCAGAAAAGCTTCGATCCGATAATCAACGACCTCTACAGCCAGATTTCATCTAGATACATCAGTTTCCACTCCAACTCCGATAACTCAAGCCCCACTACAGCCATAGTAGATTTGGAGTAGTTTAACCTACTGATGTAGTGGATTTAGAACCTCACCGAGATGGTGCAGGCCATGCGGTAGCCCCCGACGATGACTCCACTAAGAAACCCGCCATCAGGTTGTCGAAAATCGATCTCAAGAAAGAGCATTTGGGCTAGCATGCCCATCACCGTTAGGAAGGAGAAATAGAGAGTAGAGGATCTAAGTTCGGATCATGATTTTCCTCCAGAGGAGACCTTCTCCATCTATAGCCAGAAGCCCTCCAAAGTCTGTGACCGAGACGACGTCCTCAATCATAAACTGTGGAAGTTGGATCGATGGATTGAGAAGCTCGACCACGTCGCTCCAGCTCACCATGATGACATCCACTCTGATCCTTCTTTCTCTCTCTGAATTATGCAAAAGCCCATTCCACCGAACTTCAAGCTCTCTCAACTTGAAAGCTACGATGAAACTTCTGATCTGATTGATCATTTGGAGACCTTTCGGACTATGATGCTACTTCATGGCGCACCAGATGCCATATTATGTCGAGCTTTTCCATCTACCTTAAGGGGGATAGAAAGAAACTGGCATTCGACATTGAAGTCGGGTACAATCTTCTCTTTTGATCAGATGAGCCATCAGTTTATGACTCACTTCGTCAGCAGTCGACGTCCGCACCAAGATTTGGATTTTCTGATGAATGTCAAGCAGAAGCAGGGAAAATTCATCCAGGCTTATGTCATCCAATTTAACATCGCGGCATTGGAGGTCCGAAACTTGAACCAGTCTGTTGCAATGGCCGCACTCAAGAGCGGTCTTTAGAAGAATGATTTATTATTTTTTCTGAAAAAAAAAAAGTATGGTAGAAATTTTGCCAATCTACTAGCCCAGGTCGAGAGATATGCCCGTGCGGAAGAAGCCTTCAAATTAAAGGACGAAGAAGTTACAAGAGAGCGATGGGCGGACGAGTCTAATAGATCCACCATCGTTGGAAGGTCGAGTGAAGTTCGACCGTGCTCACGGACTCCCTCCAGGCACAAGCGAATCCAAACTCCTCAAGCTCGTCATCAAGGAAGCCCCGACAAAAGGGTGCGAAGAAGTCCTCCTCCTGGAAGGTTCCACAACTACGCCCTCCTTAACGCTCCTCGAATTCAAGTTCTGACGAAAATTAGGAACCAACTATCAAGATCAGAAGAATTATGATCTCTCCCAAACAAGTGCGATCAAAGCAAGTACTGCCTCTACCATCATGACCATGGCTACGATATTGAAGAATGCATTTAGCTCTGAGATGAAATCAAGAAGCTCATCAAGGATGCCAGCCTGAAGCAGGAAAAGATTGATCAAGGGCACTGCCATAGTCAGAACCACCAATGACGGAGGAACAATAAAAGGTCGATCGCCTTTCGTATCATCGATGCCACATCTAGGAGGAGCTTGATACTTCGATGATCTGTCATCTCCAACATCAAAGCCAAGAGGAGCTCGCTCTAAATTATGTGATGATAGGAGAGAAGCAAAAATTATGTGATGATAGGAAAGAAGCAAAAACTATGTGATGATAAGAAAAACTACGTAAAAACTATGCAAAAAACTATATGATAACAGGAAAGAAGCAGTCAATAATGATCGTGTTAGGAACAGGAGGAGAACCTCATCCTAACATGAGCTGGTCAAAGTTCTTCAACCTCGACTAGAGATGGAATCTCTTCCGAGCGATCGAGATAACCTCGGCTAGAGATAAGATCTCTTCTAAGTGCCCGTGTCAACCTCAGCTAGAGATAATATTTCTTCCGAGCGATCGAGTCAACCTCGGCTAGAGATAAGATCTTTTACGAGCATCCATGTCAATCTCGGCTAGAGATAAGATCTCTCTCGAGCGTCTGAGTCAACCTTCGCTAGAGATAAAATCTCTTCCGAGTGATCGAGTCAACCTCGGCTAAAGATAAGATCTTTTCCGACCATATTATGAACAGGAGGAGAACCTCATCCTAACATAAGCAAGTCGAAGGCCTCATTCATTTTAGACGAGATGGAAGGAGAGGCTCTGACAATGGCCCTTATGTGTCCCTATAGCCCATTGGAAACAGGAGGAGAACCTTGTCCTAACATGAGCAAAGTTGAAGGCCTCGTTCATTTTAGACAAGATGGGGAAGAGGCCCTGACAATGGCCCTTATGTGCCCCCATAGCTCATTAGGAATAGGAGGAGAACCTCGTCCTAACGTGAGCAAAGTCGAAGGCCTCATTCATTTTAGACGAGATGGGGGAGAGGCCTTGACAATGGTTCTTATATGCCCCCATAGCCTGATAGGAATAGGAGGAGAACCTCATCCTAACATGAGCAAAGTCGAAGGACCCCACAGCCCATTAGGAACAGAAGGAGAATCTCGTCCTAACGTGAGCAAAGTCAAAGGCCTCATTCATTTTAGATGAAATGGGGGGAGAGACCCTGACAATGGCCCTTATGTGCCCTCACAGTCCGTTAGGAACAGGAGGAGAACCTTATCCTAACGTGAGCAAAGTCGAAGGCCCCCATAGCCTGTTAGAAATAGGAGGAGGAACATCATCCTAATGTGAGCAAAGTCGAAGGCCCCCATAGCCTGTTAGGAATAGGAGGAGAACCTCATCCTAACGTGAGCAAAGTCGAAGGCCCCCACAGTCTGTTAGGAACATGAGGAGAACCTCGTCCTAACGTAAGCAAAGTTGAAAGCCTCATTCATTTTAGATGAGATGGAGGGAGAGGCCCTAACAATGACCCTTATATGCTCCCATAGCCCGTTAGAAATAGGAGGAGAACCTCGTCCTAATATGAGCAAAGTCGAAGACCCCCACAGCCCGTTAGGAATAGAAGAAGAACTCATCCTAACGTGAGCAAAGTCGAAGGCCCCATAGCCCGTTAGGAACATGAGGAGAACCTCGTCCTAACGTGAGCAAAGTCGAAGGCCTCATTCATTTTAGATGAGATGGGAGGGAGAGGCCCTGTCAATGACCCTTATGTGCCCCCATAGCCCGATAGAAATAGGAGGAGAACCTCATCCTAACCGTGAGCAAAGTCGAAGGCCCTATAGCCCGTTAGGAATAGGAGAAGAATCTCATCCTAACGCGAGCAAAGTCGAAGGCCTCATTCATTTTAGATGAGATGGGGGGAGAGATCCTGACAATGGCCCTTATGTGCCCCCATAGTCCGTTAAAAATAAGAGGAGAACCTCATCCTAACGTGAGTAAAGTCGAAGGCCCCTACAGCCCATTAGGAATAGGAGGAGAACCTCATCCTAATGTGAGCAAAATCGAAGATCTCGTTCATTTCGATCATTTTAGATGGGATGAGAGGAAAGGCCTCGAAGACTGCCCCATTGTGCTTGACAACAATAGGAGACAAGATCTTCCCCGAGCTTCAACTACACTTTCAACCTCGGCTGGAGATAAGCTATAGAGCCTTGAAGAGGACTTCGGCAGTCGCCCTTTTTGTACTCCCTTCCTTCGAGTTTCGAACTCGAGAGTGGGAGGACTATTGTTGAGGATAAATTTCGCTCCTATCGAAGTCTAGTCTGAAGCTTAGCCTAATGCAGCTGGTAATCATGCAAGAGCTTCAATTAAAAATTCTCTTTCTAGCAGCCGGATTCATTCAGTGGCCGAATTATCCAGCGGTCAAGCCCCAGTCGAACCTCTTCAACTGGCCAAATTTTTCAGCAACCGAGCTTCTATGGAAGCCGAACTCTTCCAGACTCCTCCAGCAGTTGGACTTCTACAGAAGTCAAACTCCTTTCGAAATTCTCCAGTAATCGAGCTTCTACGAAAGCCGAACTCCTTCCGAACTCCTCCCTAGCCAGACTTCTATGAAAGTCGAACTCCTTCCGGACTCCTCTAGCAATCGAGCTTCTATGAAAGTCGAACTCCTTTCGGACTCCTCCAGCAGTCGGACTTCTACGGGAACCGAACTCCTTCTGAACTTCTCCAGCAGTCGGACTTCTACGGGAGCCGAACTCCTTCCAGACTTCTTCTCTAGTCAGGCTTTTATCGAAGCCGAACTTACAGACTGTTCCTTCAGATGGATTTCTATAGGCGATCCCACTACTGAACAGTTATAATTATCACGATAATTATGATTGTCATTTATCAAGATAACATGATCGACATTTATCAAGTCAATCACGATCGGTATTTATCAGGATGGTTACGACAGTCATTAATCAAGGCAGTTACAACAAGCTCCATCTATAAAAAGGGATCCTCCAGATACGTTTTCTCGAGGCTTTCTTCTCATTCCCAAAATTCTGTCGAACTCCTCACTGAGCACTCCATTTCTGTTGGCCAGAAGAACTAGCTTGACCGTCGGAGGATCCTATCGGAGCCACCACCACCGACTCCGGATGGAACTTTGTTTTGCAGGTCACCAACGGCGACCTCGTCTTCCTCGACTCCAGCTCGATCTGGCGTCAATCAAATTCTGCACCAATAGGTACTATTCATACTCTTAAGATAAATTATATTTTAATTAATTTTTTTTATTATACCTAATTTAATTTAGACTAGCCAATAACTTTAAGGGACAGGCTATAATCTAAGGGTACAGGCCATGCTCTCTAAGATAGATTATATCTTTATTGATTACATATCAATTATAGCATTTTAAAAAAAATACCAACTATCAGATAAGAGATCAATTGAGATCCTGATAATCCATCTCTTTACTTACAACTCTTCTTTTAATTAATTAGCTATTTATTTATTTTTTTAATTAATTTAAGTAGCCTTTTAATTAATCAATTTTTAATTAAATCTTAATTATTTTTAATTTATAATTTAAATATAATTAATATGATTTCTAAGAATACAATCACGACTCATCCTATCTATATAGTAGTAAGTTAGGTTTTATTTTTGATCGTTTATGACAGCGATCAATATGATGGTGCCTTAAGACTCTTGGCTAGTTGTCTAGTTATCCATTAGAAAATTTTGGTTTCTTGTAGCTCTATCGTGGCATTATCGAAGTGCCAAATTACTAGTGGAATCTAAATTAATGCATATAAGGTGATGGATGTTAGTGTTGCTTAGTCAAATGTCATTGATTAGTTGGAATGTGTGCGGACTTTACGACCCTATCCCCAATAAGAAAGAATTGTTTGGGATTTTGAAATATCAAATGACTATTGTATCATTCAGTTCCAGGAGACAAAGCTTAAAAGGCCTAGCCCAAGGGTATCATTATCAGGTGGAAAGATTAACACATGGATTTCTGGTGATGCGGTGGCCTTGGCAGGGGAATCTTAGGTGGATTTCTTAGTGACTCCAATGCTGAATAGAATGCTTAATTTAAGTTGGACTTTCACATTTGCGTTCATGGGGCAATGGAACTCAATCTGAAGATTTACCTATGAAAAAAGCTTGAGTAAATTCAGCTTCCTTTTCCAAGTCATTGGGTTGTGGGGGGCATTTTAAATGCTGTCTACAAGGTGCAAAAAAGGAAAAAAAACTAATCACTGCGAGCAAGAAAAATTTCCAGAGCTTTTTCTCTTCGGCTGAAGGGTTGAGACTACACATAGAGCAATAGAAGAGAAGTTCTTATTGTGATAAAGTTGGACAGATTTTTGATCTTGATAGTGATAGATGACATTCATCCTTACTCTTTCTAGGAATCCCTGCTTAAGATCATGCCCCAATAAAGCTCTCTCTGGTTTAATTGCATGGATCTAAAAGCTCTTTTAAATTTGAAAGAAGCTGGCTCACTTATGAGGAACTCTTAGAGGTGGTGACAGGGGATTGAACTAGATCTGGTCCCCCAAAGATGTAGCTATAAACTTGGTGCTAAAGTTGAGATCTACCCGAAATTCTTTGATGGAATGATTGGCAAGAATTAGATCTTTATGATCAAGAGCCAGAAAGGACAGGCTTTTGCAGAAAATTAATTCATAACTTTGATAAAAAAGAAGAAATTGTTCTCTAATTAGCAGATGAGAGAGAGCAGAGATTCTCGTAGGATAGAGCCATATCAGATATACAAAGTAGAAGAAATTTATAAGAAATAGAGGGCAAAAGTAAAGTGACTTGCTGAGGGTGACAACAATAGAGCCTTCTTTCAAGAAAGTGCACACTTCAAAAGAAAGCCCAATTGGATCTCGTTTGTGGAATGGAATGGTTCGGAATATCTTGATTAGGGGGAAATTAATAGAATTTTCTCAAAGTTCTTTAGAGAAATTTTTGATGACCCGATAGATCCTCCTATTAATTTAGATTAGGACCTGATCTACCCCTCATCACCCTCGAAACTTCGCTCATTGGTTGCTCCTTTTACCATTGAAGTTAAAGAGACCTTTTCCAGCTTCAAGGAAGATAAAAGCTTGGGCCCAGACAATTTCACTACATACTTCTTACAGCATTTCTGTGAGCTAGTTAAAGGTGATATTTTCTCTCTTCCAACATCGTTTTGAGGGTGGTTTAACCTTGCCAAACTAAACGACACCACCCTTTCTCTTACCCTAAGAAAAAGGAAAAGGAAGGTAAAACTTTCTTTGATTTCAGGTTGATCAATTTGGTTTACAGCTTCATCAACATTGTTACAAAGGTGCTTGCTAATCAGCTTCAGCCTTTTCTTAGTGGGTTGGTCGATCCCATCCAAATAGCATATATCAAGGGGCGATGAACAATATTCTTCAAATCTCTAGGAAAGTGGAGTGGATATTGATGGGGCAATTTGTCAGCTTAGCTTTATTTATGAATGCTTCCGATTGAATCCCCCCTACAAATCTGATTAAATTGCTCTCCATTAGAAATTTTCCTCCCAGATGGATTAGCTGGATTGAGAACATCTTTATTACTAGGAAAGTTGCAATCAATGTTAATGGACAACTGGAAGATTGGATATTCTGCATATGGATGGTAAACAAAGGTTTCTTCTCATCCTAGCGGGTGGACCTCAGCAAAAATCCATGAAGTGGCATAAAAATCCTTTGATATGCAGATGAAACGTGGGTATTTCTTGGGGACGGTAGAGGTTATCGATCTTCAACTGCTTTTAATTAATTTTTGGACTTTATAGATGAACGTCCAAAAGAGCTCCACGTCCTCCATCGGATAAAGATCAGAAACTGGTCCGTGATGTGTAGGGTGGTTTAACCGTCCACCACCCCCCTTCCCCACCCAATATGTTGGCCCTCTTTTAAGAGATGGGAAACCTAAGTTTGATTGGCTTCCTTCGATGCAAAAAATTAAAAGTCGATCAGCAACTTAAAAAAAGTATCTTTCTTTTGATCATGGGCTTACTCAGATTAATTAATTACCGCTTTAAACTCCTGGTTTGGGTCATCAAGAGGTTTGACAAGTATAGGACGTCTTTCCTTTGATCCCTCTCTTCTACCTCAAACGGGCTAGCTCTCTCGTAAGGTTGATTGGAAGACCGTTTGCTTATAGAAAGAGGAAGGCAGTTTGGGTATCAGAGATATCTTACAACTTAATAATGCATTTCTGGTAAAATTGGGATGGAGGTATATTACAAAAGATCGGATTCATGGAGAAAGCAAATTAAGTTCGTCTACGATAAAATTATGACGTTAACGATATATTGGAAGCCCCAACAAAGACGCTCAAGCTTGTGGAACAACGTTGTAAGTATCCTTGCAGCCTTTTGAAATAGAATTTATTTCAATATTGGAAATGGTCCAAATACGCTGTTGTAGAAAGATGGTTGGATCTGCGACTCGATCTCAAAGTCATTTTCCCTTTTACTAAGCTAGTTTGAAAAAGAATGGAATAGTGGGTGAATGCTTGAACTCTAGAACCATGAATTGGAGGACAAGGTTGCCTTCACACCCCACATTGGAGGTCCTCATGCAATACAATCACCTTTCATCTTTCCAACCAGTGATTCTCGTGTTGATAGCTACGAGGCATGGGCATGCTAGCGAGGATTTCCTTAAATAAGCAAGCTTCATTGACTTCGATTGCAGTTGAAAGTCTGCAACTCTTTAAGAATTGGTCCAATCTATGCCCTTATGAACTACTAGCTGAACATGGAGGCATATGGCTCAAGACTAAAATGTTGCCATTTGCTCTCTCGGATGATTGATTTGACTTGCTGCACAACTATATTCCAAAATGTTTAACTTTCTAAGATACAACATCCTTATTATAGGTGTGCCACTATTCAGCACTTAGGAGGTGTTTAGTTGGGGGTAGTTGGGGTCTGAAATCAAAATGGGAATGGATGACAAACATTCCAACCATTTGGTTAGGAGAAGTTTCATTTTGTTGACGCAGAAACTGGTCGTCGTCGGAGTCCGCTGGAGTGGAGGCCGATGAGGTCGCCCCCGGAGACCTGCAAAACAAAGTCCCATCCGGAGCTAGTGGGGGTGGCTCCGGCAGAACCCTCCGACGATCAAGTCAGCTCTAGCCAAAAGGAATGGAGTGCTCGAAATGAGTTCCGGAGCTTGGATAAGAAGAGGAGAGCTTAGAGATCAGAGAGATTAGAGTTAGCGTATCTGGAGGATCCTTTATAGGTGGAGCTTAGTTGATGGTGATGGCCATACTGCCTGGCAGAGAGCCATTGGGGCCGCATGGAGTTCGGTATGGAGAGGAAGGTGTTGTCAGATGGATGGTGACAGCTATACTGGCAGGTCGTGGGCTGCATGGAGTTCGGTACGGAGAGAAAGGCGTTGTCAGACGGATGGTGACAGCCATACTGGCAGGTCGTGTTGTAGACTGATGACGACAGTTCGTCCAGAGGAGTTCAGACTTGTAGGAGAGTTCGGCTGAAGAAAAAGCTCGGGAGGAGCTCGGCTGTAGAGGAGTTCGGAGGAGCTCAACCAGCTGAAGGAATGGCCGCTTGGAGTCCAAGGAGCTTGGCCGCTAAGAAGTTCGGCTGGCTGAATGGGTTCGAAGGAGCTCGGACGCTAGGAGTTCGAGGAGCTTGGCCGCTAAGCAGTTCGGCCGGCTGGAGGGGTTCGGTCCTAACGTTGGGAGTCCGAAGAAGCTTGACGGCTGAGGAGTCTGAAGAAGCTCGGCGGCTGAGTAGCTCGGCCGGCTGAACGAATTAGAAGAAGCTCGACCGCTGGGGGTTCGGCTGAAGCTCGTCTGCTGAAGCTTTTCTGCGGCTACTGGTTGCATTAGGCTGAGCATCGAACTAGACTTCGGTGGGAGTGGGATTTATCCCCAACACTAGCCCCCCCACTCTCGAGTTCAAAAATCGAAGGAAGAAAGTGCAGGAAAGGCGATTGCTGAAGTCATCTGAGCTCCGTGCTGGTCTAGGTCGAAGCTCGGGGGAGATCTTATCTCCAACCGAGGTTGAGGGAGGCTTCGTCCGCTGCGATCGAAGTCGGAGGTTGAGCTCCTCGGGAGTGACATTGTCTTCTACAGCCGAGGTCGATGCGGACGCTCGGGAGAGATTTGATCTCAAGGCGAGGTTGTCTCCAATCTTATCTTTGACCGAGGTGGAAGTTGAAGCTCTCCAGCCGAGGTTGGCCCGGTCGCTCGAAGGAGATCTTATCTCCTTTGGCCGAGGTTGATGCGGACTCTCACGTTAGGATGAGGTGCTCCTCCTGTTCCTAACTTCGACTTTGCTCATGTTAGGACGAGGTCCTCCTCCTATTCCTAACGAGCTGTGGGGGTACACACGGACCGTCGTCCGCACCTCTCCCCCCATCTCATCCTTCATGAACGAGATCTTCAACTTTGCTCACGTTAGGACGAGGTTCTCCTCCTGTTCCTAATGAGCTGTGGGGGCACATTCGGACCGTCGTCCATCTCCTCCTATCTCATCTAAGGTGAACGAGGCTTTCGACTTTGCTCGCATTAGGATGAGATTCTCCTCCTGTTCCTAATGGACTGTGGGGGCACATACGGACCGTCGTCCGTGCCTCTCCCCCCATCTCGTCCTTTGTGAATGAGGCCTTCGACTTTGCTCGCATTAGGACGAGGTTCTCCTCCTATTCTAACGGATTGTGGGGGCACATACGGACCGTCGTCCGCGCCTCCCCCTATCTCGTCCTTATGGACAAGACCTTCGGTTGACTCGGTCGCTTGGAAGAGATCTTATCTCTAATCGAGGTTGACTCGGTCACTCGAGAGAGATCTTATCTCCAGCCGAGGTTGATTGCTCGCGTTAGGATGAGGTTCTCCTTCTATTTCTAATGGACCGTGGGGGCACATAAGGACCGCTGTCAGGGCCTCTCCCCCCATCTCATCCTTTGTGAATGAGGCCTTCGATTGACTCGATCGCTCGGGATCCTCTGGCTCGTCGCTCGGAGAGATCTTATCTCTAGCCGAGGTTGT